>CM053600.1:83314393-83379375 GCA_028646575.1 Pseudocheirus occidentalis
AAGGGAACAGATTGTGGGAGAGGTCTTACAGTGGGATCAATGTTCTGGGCTGGGGGGTAGGGGCAAAAAGGGGAGAAAATTTGTAACTCAAAACCTTGTGGAAATGAATGATGTAACCAAGAAAATAAATTAAAATTAAAACCTTAGAGGATGAAAAGTAAAATGTCCATCTGTTACATTGAAAGATACTTTAATAGACAGAGTGTGACTTTTATCACAAAATGAGGCTGATGACAATGTTGTTGTTACTGCTGCTCCTGTTGTTGTTGCTGTTTCTGGTGTGTGTGTGTGTGTGTGTGTGTGTGTGTGTGTGTGTGTGTGTGTGAAGAACTGTGGTATCATCCATGCTAGGAACCTCCCAATATGGAAAAGTCCTCTATGAATGCAGATCAGCAATTCTCTTTAAATTAGAATTTTAGAAAGATTCCTGAGAGGCTAAAATTTTTTTTCACAGTCATGCAGCTAATTATCAGGATATGAATTTAGGTCTCCAAGTACAAACATTTAATAGTCATAGATACAAACTCTTCCTTTCTCCATTCCTGAGCAGAATACCAGTGCCATATTTTAAGTCCTTTAAGATAGAAATTTAGGAATTGGACCACTTTCCTAATCTCTAAACTCTGAATGTGTTCTTAGTCTTTTGAGGGCTATTATAAGGGAACTTCAAATCTTCATTGTCACTGAGTATTTTTTAAAATTTTCTTTTAATAAATAATGGATCAATGATCATGCTTTGACTAACAACTTTTAAAATCACTTAATGGTGTTCCTAATAGCTCTTACTTTCCATATATTTTCTCTATCAATGGATGCTATCAGCATCAATTATACTATATGGAAGATTTATTGCATTTTTATAGGTTAGTAAGGTGGTCTTTCAGGTCACTTAGTCCAATCCCTTCCTTTTTGAAACTAAAATCCAAAATGACTTGCCAATATCACATAGGTATTAATTGCCTGAGCCAGGATTTAAACCTGGGTCACCTCACTCCAGATTCAATACTATCCCCTGCACAATTACTGACTCACAAAGGAGATAGAAAAAAAATATCACCGCAGGTGTTCTAATGTACTATGAGGAGTAGAAGAAAGTCATGAATTTGTTTACCCCCCCAGAGCCATTCCATCTTTTGGTATCCTTGAAGAGACCCAGGATCATCCCACTCCTGGGAGGAGAGAAGACATGAGACTTAGACACAGTCCTGAAACTTGATTCTTTTGGAGCCACTAGCATCTTTCCATATTCTCAGACATTGTCTCTAGCACCAAGTAACATAAACAAGGGTTGGAGCATCGGAGTATTGAGTGACCCCTAATCCACCAGCAAACATCTTTTTTCTCTAGTCAGAGGATCTGGTCCTTTCCTCTTAGAGTCACATCGGCTCTGAAAAAAGGTATACTCCTCCTCTATTTCCCTCATAGGTCAGATCAAATTTCCTCCATTACAGCTAAATATGCTGTTTGATTTGAACTCTATTTCAATTGAAAAAGAAACATGACAAATTTATGTGGAAGTTGCACTTTAAAAAAAGTCAGTAATTTTAATTATTTCTCTGTTCATAAGAAAGTTTCTACCTCCTGTGTCCCACAGTTTTTAAAACACTGTCTTAGAAGGAGTTCTCTAAAGGAATGTTCCAAGGAACTATCCTTGGACCTGCACTGTTTTAACAGTTCTATCAGTGCTATGTATGAAAGTGCAAATTATTTGCTTATCACATTTGTAGATAACATAAGCCTGGGAGGCATAGCTAACACATTGGATTACAGGCAAGGTTCAAAAAGATTACAAAGGCTAGAATGATAGGACTTCTTCCAAGAAGATGAAAACAAATATGGACTAGTGGAAAATGCCACACTTGGGTTCAACTTATTCAGAAGGATAATTAGATAGCACTTTTTTTTCTCCCCATGAAAATGAACTGCGGATCTTAATAGACAGAAAACTCACTATCAATCACAAATTAGAATATCTTTTTACATTAAATGAGGCATAATTGTAAATGCTGATTTTCAGATCTTTTGGTCTAAAGTCTGTCTCTCTTCTCAACATAAAAAAATAAATAAAATTTTAGTCTGCAACATACACTTCTACAAGCTTTTGAGTTTTAAATGTTCTCCCCCTCCTTCCCATCCCTCTTTCTCAAGACACTGTGCAGTGTGACATAGGCTCTATATATACATTCATATTAAATATGTTTTCACATTAAACACGTAAAGAATTATAACCAATGGAATAAGCCATGAGAAAGAAGAGACAAAACAAAACAGAACAACAGGAGAGAGGGCAAATTGTATGGTTTGATCTGAATTTAGACTCTGTAATTCTTTCTCTGGTAGTGGATAGCATTTTCCATCATGAGACTTTTGGAGTTGTCTTAGAAACTTGCATTGCTGAGAAGAGCCAAGTCTATCAAAGTCAGTCTTTGCCTACTGTGATTGGTACTGTTTAGAAAGCTCTCCTGGTTCTGCTCACTTCACTCAGAATCAGTTCATATAAATCTTTCCAAGTTTTTCTGAAGTCTGCCTACTCATCATTTCTTATAGCACAACAGTATCCCATTACATTCATATTCCACAACTTGTTCAGCCATTCCCCAATTGATGGGCAACTCCTAAACTTCCAATTCTTTGCCACCACAAAAAAAAGAGCTGTTAAAAATATTTTTGTATCTGTGGGCCCTTTTACCATTTGTAAGATTCCTTTGAGGTATAGACCTAGAAGTGATATTTCTAGATCAAAGGGTATGCACATTGTTTACAGCCATTTGGGTATAGTTCTAAATTGCTCTACAAAATGGTTGGATAAGTTCACAACTCCACCAACAATGCATTAGTGTTCCAATTTTCCCACATCTTCTCCAGCATTTATAATTTTCCTGTTTTGTCATGTTAACCAATCTGAATTTTGATTTGTATTTCTCTAATCAATAGTAATTTAGAGCATCTTTTTATATGACTATAAATACCTTTAATTTCTTCCTCTGAAAACTGCCTGTTCATATCTTTTGACCATTTATTAATTTAGGGCATGTCAAATACATCTCCTTGAAGATAAATTGTATACCTATTATATTTATGAAACGTGGAGAGCAATTATCTGAAAATCTCAATAAACAACAGCATCATAGATGCAAGTGGGTTATATCTGTAGACAATAATGTTTTTTGTATAAGAAATAGGGCAGAATGATAAGGCAACATTAAGGGTTTATATGAATTTAAAAGTGTATACATCTCATAATAGTAGAGCCAGATGACTGATGGGAAGCTGAAATAAGATGTTTGATATACAAAAAATAATAAGAGAAAGCTTTCTAGCATTCTGAGTGTGCCCTCTCTGGAGAAATCATGAGAAAACATGAGTATGTATTATACATAATGTAAACAGGCTTCAGAGTTTTAATTGTTACCAATCCTAAGAGATATTGTTATAGATTTAGAGTTGAAAGGGACCCAAAAAGTCTTGTACTTCAACATTCTCATTTTTTCAGAGGAAACTGAATTAAGACAGAGTAAATGACTTGAACAAGTTTTCTCAGGTAGCACATGGTAGAACCAGGTTTCAAACCTATGTCCTCTGACCCTGAATCAGTACTCATTCACTGCTATCATGAATAGGGTGTCTATATCAATCAATGGCTAATTTTTTTAAAGTGCTGAATTTTTATGGGATTTACATTGAAAGATATGAAGCTCTCAAAGAATGGATCAAAGAACACATCAAAAAACTGATTTTCAGTTAGCAATTCTATGTTTGAGACAGTCATACCAAAGTTTAAATTATAAACCATTCTTACTTATTCAGGAATGTTCAATAATGAATCAATCAAATAAACTGGCATTTAAAAATTCCACACATATAACCCCCCATTTTAGCTGTTAGGAAACAATAGCTAAAATGGTGTGCTAGAAATGTGTTCCTGCTATGCTAATAATTATGCAGTGTGGTTCATTATTATACAACAGAATATGTTCTCTACGGGACTGTTTGTGTTTAAATCTGCATGTGCTAGCCTATTCAACAAGGAATTAGGTTTTCTTTTTTTTTTTTTGAGAAAAAAATCCCTAATCAATTTCAAATTTCTAATCTTTGGATCTTCAGTCAGTAGAGAACTGTAGATTGGACATGCAAATTGATTAAAAAGAATAAACTTAAGTAAGATAAACAATTTCATGTAGCATGTAAAGATCAAGTAGATGTATCAATGTTTGGTGTCATCTTAAATTCTCATTATGTTTAAGAGCCACTGAGAGAAGTGATCATATTTATGGTTATTACTTATAAATGGTAAGATAATATATTTAATGGGGGGGGGGAACAGAAGCAATCAATAAAAACAAAAAAGGAGATGAGACAAATGAAGGAATAATAGTCATATTTGTTTGGGACATGTGAAAGTCTCATTCATGTGAAGTTTACTAAAAGAAAAAGAAGAGACCACTTATAGGTAAATCCTATGCAGGGGCAATAGTTATCATCCCAGAGAATGAAAAAATGTGGTGGTGGTGGTGGTGGTGGTGGTGGGAGAGAATTTAATTAGAGCATGCACTTGGAGACAAAGTGGAACTTGAAAACTGATTGGTTTAACCAAAGCATTGTGTAGATGAAGAACTCCAGAACAGATGCTTTGAAACCTGTGTGGGTGATAAGTAGGAAAGTGTGAGTTCCACTAGAATCCTCTGATTTTGGTCCAGAAGTCTCTTCACTGTTCCATGCTACATATATGAATCAAAATGATTAGGAACATACTCCATGCATGAAGGTCTTTCAAATAAAGAGATAAGGAAAGAAGGAATTGAATGTGATCTAGAATTACATTCTTATTTGTTTGAAACAAAAAAAATACTGTCTTTGGAATTCTTGTCTTTTGTGGAAGAAACATGAAATTAGATTGGTATAAGAAAATTAAAGCACTGTGATCTAGTGCTGGTTTAAAAATAATTAATATACATCTTCTACTACTACTACTACTACTACTACTACTACTACTACTACTACTACTAGTATTTGATGAAAGGAAGCTCAAAATAAACAATTAACTCAGAATTCAAATGGACTAAACATATCCATCAAACTAAGGAGAACTGCAGCATGCAGAAATTGAACAATGTATTACTTACTAAAACACATTTAAAATAGAGACTTTTTAAAAATTAAAAAGTAAAGAATATGATCATTCAACAAATTTAAGTGTCCATGAAAAAATCTTAGCAATATGTAAAAAGTTCTTTACTGTAAAATAATGCTAGTTTCTTTAAAATTTGTACTTCAGATTCTGATGAATCCAATAGAATGATAAATAAAGAAATTACAAGTATGAACTGAATGCTAGAAAAAAAAGTTTGATAATTCTATGGTGACTATTCAATTGAAATATTATACAGTGTAAATAATTTCAGCATCTCCAATATCTTTAAAATTAATCATATGCTAAGTAGATTGAATATAAAAATGAATTTTGCAATGATAATAAAATAAAATATAAATTAATAAAAGTAATATTAGCAAAATATAAGAAAGAAAATGTCTATTAAGTAATGATATACCAAGCAATGAATAAACCAGATAACAAATCATAGATTATCACAAGTTGTTGATTTGAAGATAATAGTAATAACGAGACAACATACCAACATATATAAGATGCAATGTTTTCATTGACAAAGAAAAAATATATTTGAAACCATATTAATGGAATAGAAAAATACAGGAAAAATTAATTGAATAGACAATTTAAAAAACGACAGATTTAGAAAGAAAAAAGCAAGCATTTATTTAGAACTCATTATTTGCCAAACACTGTAGTAAGTAATGTGGATGTAAATAAATGAAAAAAAATTACCAAAAAAAAAAACCCCTCAGCCCTTGGAAAGCTTTCATTCTAATTGGAGAAGACAATAAAAAAAGAGATCTAGTAAAAAAGCATTTGGTTGTGAGGGAGGGGGAAGATGAAAATGTCCAGTGTGAACACATAGTTTTGAAACCCAGAGAGTCAGGACCAGGACTGAACTGGTGCTGGTTGAAGCCAATAAAAGTCTTTTAGTTTGATTACATAATTTTATAGATGAAGAAATTAAATCCCAAATAGAAAAAAATGACTTTTCCAAAGTTACAAGACAACAAATTGCAAGGTGAAGATTTGAATTCAAATTTTCTAACTAAAATTTGTAGTTGATATTCAATCACTTGAGTCATGTCTGACTTTTCATAATCTCATTTAAGGTTTTTATTGGCAAAGATACTGGAGTTGTTTGCTATTTCCTTCTCCAGCTCATCTTACAGATGAAGTAACTGAGGTAAATAGGGATAAGTGATTTGCCCAGGGTGACACAACCAGTAAGTGTCTAAGGTCAGATTTGAATTAAGGTCTTCCTGACCTCAGACCTGATATTATATCTTCTGTTCCACCTATGTATAATTATTTATATATATTTATATATCTCCAGGCTATAATAGTTCTAACTATTATATAAGATATATAATATATATCTTATATATATAGTTCAGGCCAATTTCTACTGTTCCATGATCCCTGAAACAATCATCACAGGTATATTTAAAAGCATATAGGAAATTAATAAATTAAAATTTTTAATGAATTAATTACTTCTAAAAGTTGGGATAGAATGATATTCTGTTAGGTAATTGGCTTTGATAAAATCAAGAGAAAGGAAAAAAACTTTAAAAAATATTAAAAGTAAGAACAGTAAATTTAAAATAAATGGAGCATATAATAAACAGCTATATGCAGTCATATTATGGCAAATCAGAGATCTAATGAAAGTTTATGAATATTTACATAGATATAAATTGCCCAAATGAATGAAAGAGGAAATAGTTAATATTCATCTTAACTTAGAAAGAATTTAAATGTCATCCATAAGTGGATCCCCAGGAGAAGATGTAAGGAAGGGAGGGGAAAACTCTGTATCAGATAGATTTACAAGCAAATTCTATCAAACATTCAAAAGCAATTAATCTGAGAGTATGACTCTACTCCATTGGGACTAGGTAAATCATCTGTCAGGTTGTAAAGGCTTTTGCTATGCATAAGCATGGCAACTGCTTGTTATATTTGAGAACAAAGTCAAGACTATTTGGGCAGGGGATACCCATTAAAGGGTTTGAAAAGCTAACCACTTCTTGAGGTAATAGAGAAGTCAGGACCAGGGCAATAAACCCGAGGTTCCTCCTGTCTTCTCTTTTCTATACCTGAGATCTTCCTGATTTCCACACTGATCAAGACCTTCCTTGGATCAGTGATGCAATTTGTTCATGGTTTTTGAGGCCTAAACTTTTGGCGTCCTGACATCATCCACCCTTCCTACCCTACCTCAGGGTTAACAAAGTCACTGAAGTTCACTATAAAAGAACACTTAAAGGGAAACCTGACCAGAGATTTCAGAAACAGGAGGATGATCTTGGTTTATAAATCCCCAGGTTCTCATTCTTCAATAATCTGAGCATCTTGAATTTTTTATGAATTGGTATTTCCAACAAGTGAGCAATTATTGTCAAAAGAAAAGAAACAAATAAAAAACTTTGAACTCTACAAATAAAGCAATATTTGCTTAGAACCACTTTCCTCCAGACTACTTTAAGTGAGAGTACAACAGCAAGACATGTGAAGAAAAGGCTGCACTATAATATTTTGTCTTACTAAATAAAATGACAGGAATTAAGATATTGAAGAAAAAGAGCAATTCTACCTTCTTTTATTATTACCTCCTTTTCACCTACATTGATGTTGCTATTGGGTGATTAATACTATGAATCTTTTGGTTTTATGTGACCCCAACTATACTCTAGAAGATACAATGCGTTAAAAGAAAATAATTCAGTGGACAGAAGAAGATGGAAAATGCAGAGAGAAGCTCAAAATTGCCCAGCGACAATGCAGAAGATGACAATGATAGCCTGAAATGCTAAAGGAAGTTGGACAATTTCAGAAAGAAAAGATATATTATCAGGAAGAGACTTTCTGATTCTACCCAATGGTTGCTATAAAATATTAGAAATGTTGACATTTTTTAAAAATCACCATATTTTTAAAAATGGGGGTGGGGGATTTTTAAGGGAAAGGATTATATGGCCTCTCTGAACTAAGAGATTCATTTAAATGTAAATCAGTTTCAGTTCCTTAATTCTGTGTCAAGATTTTAAAGCAAAATCAATACATAATGCTAAAATGTAAATCATCATCATCATCCTTTGGTTGTTTAAATTGTTCTATAAACTAGAACAAAGAAAGTGTTTACATAATGTACTTTTTTATAACATAAACATGATTCTGATACTCAAACTTAGGACAGATAAAACCAGAACATTTTGTGTTGATATAACCAAAGTGAATCATTGCTAACATTTTATTTTATTTTATTTTAACTTTTTTTTGCTTTTTGGAGGGCAGTTGGGGTTAAGTGACTTGCCCAAGGTCGCACGGCTAGTTTTTGTGTTAAGTGTCTGAGGCCAGATTTGAACTCAGGTACTCCTGACTCCAGGGCCGGTGCTCTATTCACTGTGCCACCTAGCTGCCCCATTGCTAACATTTTAAATAAATGTTAGCTAAAACTAATTTAGTGTAAGCAATTAGGACTTATACCAGAACTATAAGAATAATTCAACATTAAGAAATCATTGAACGGTTGGTATATCTAAGCATACAAACAAAAAATGAACAAATCAATAAAAGCAGAAAAAGCCTTACAGAAAATATTTTAAATGCTAAAATGTCATTGAATGAATTTTTTTGTCTAGTACAATCAAAGTAGTTTAAAAGTAAAAACTAGCAATATTTGTATTTGAGAAATGCCAGAAGTTTCATCAAAATTTTAAGGAAATCAGGATGCCACTTCTTTTCAATACTTTTTAAAAACAATGAAAATTCAACTCATAAGAGAATACACAAAATGTCAAGAGGCAAAATGATCCCAGTTGTCATGAAATATGATGGGATTTTTTAGACAAGTTTAGAAAATTAACAAAGACACTATGATTAATAATATTTTCAAGAAAGCCCCTGGATAGAAAATAAAGTTCTCCAATTATCATAATTTTTAAATATTTGTAACATTGAAACTCAAACCTCAAAGTCCATTTGTATAGTGTCCTCTTCATTGGTGGATATTGATTGCCAAGAACAATGCATTAAATTTATGAGAGTTTGGAAGAAGACATATCCCGTTCTTCTGGCTTCCATCTTTAGGGGGGGAATTTTTCAGACTCTCTTCAAGTAACTGAAGGAGAGGAAAGTTCTGGGAAGAAGAAGACACAGAGAAGAGACAGCAATTCAATCATGTCTCTATTCTCTGCTTGCTACACTAAGGATTACTGCACTAAAGAATTCACCTTTTGCTGAGATCTGATACTTTCTTGGTTAAACTGTGTTATCACATGCTGAATTAAATAACTCATTTATTCTATATGTCATCTAACATGTAATCTCCTAGGTATACTTGTTCTGATTTTTGGGGTTTTTTTGCTATTTATTTGGATAACATGGTTTAATTCACTATATGTATTCATTGCAGAACTGGTATTTGGTGAGAAGGGGATCAAGTCTTGGATATAAAATTTGAGGCAGTGATAAGGAGCAAAAATTGAACTTTACGAAACCCCTAGAATAACAAAATTTAAGAGCACAGATAGATTTAATTCTAGTCTTGTATCTCCTTACTCAGAGGAGAGAAAAATGGCCAGTCTTTGGCCTTAAACTTTTGATTTCCTTCTCAACCATAATAAAAATCTTTCCTTAAAGAAGGACAAAGGGGTTATAGAAATCCATCTTGCCCTATAAGGAACTAAGGAGGAAGGGGGGAAAGTGAGTGATGAGAGAGTATAAGAGAGGGAAGACTGAGAGAAGGGATATTCAGTATGCTTGCCATCTTGGGGTGGGGAGTAGGGGAGCACTGGGGAGAAAACGTGGAACTCAAAATCTTGTAGAAATGAATGTTGAAAAAGAAAAATAAATTTTAAAATGTTGTAGAAAAAACAAAATTAGGAAGGGTGAAGGGAGAAAACTCTAAATCAGGACTGGGGAAACCTGTGACATTGAGGCTACATGGGTCCCTATGGGTCCTCAAGAACTGCTTTTTGAAGGAATCCAAAATTCACAGAACAAATCACCTTAATAAAATAATTTGTTCTGTAAAAGTTAGACTCAGTCAAAAGACCATACCTAAGGACCAAAAAGGTGATATGTGACCTCAAAGCCACATGTGGTCTAGAGATACCTATTCTTTTCTTCCTATCAGTCACAACTAGACAGAACCATGTGGAAAAACATATCTTGCAGAAGCAAAAAAAAAATTTAACACCACACCAAATACTAACAAGTAAAAAATAAGGGCAAACCACAGAAAGCAAAATTTTATCTAAAATACTTGCATTTTATGTTAATCTTCAAAAACACACACATAAGAATGAATTAAATACAAATATCAAATTATGTTCTAAGTAATAGAGGGAGATCTAAATACATAGTGATTATTTAATGTTCATGGCTAAGGATGAGGAAACAAATGTACCTTAACTAAATCCTAACTACTATATGGTCGCTTTGTAGAACAATACAATAACAAAATCCATGGTAATGAATAAAAGGCCATGGATATTTCAAGAGAAATAAGGAGAGAGGGTAGAAATTGAAGATCTATTTTTAGAGCTTTACCCTTGTCAAATAAAGCAGTAATTATCATCGCCCATTAATATTGAATAATCAATGTTTATCACATAGCCATCACAGAGCATTTTCTTGTCAGCACTGAGGTATGAAATGGTTGGAAGATTCTGATCACCTACAGAATACTTAGAATTAACCCCTGAACTTAGTACTAAATATAAGAGGTAATAGCCCACATGCCACATTTTCACCTAGTAAATATTGAAAAGATTTAGGCGGGAGTGGAGCCAAGATGGCAGCATAGAAGTAGCAAGGTTTCACAGCTTGTACATAGCCACCTCAAATACCCATAAGATATGACTCTAAACAACTTTTAGGGCTTAAAAACTCACACAAAATTACAGAAAAACACATCTCTTGTTGAAGGCAGCTCTGCACAAAAGGGCTCAACCAGCACACTGGGAGCCGAAAGCAGCCAAGCTTGAAACCATGGCTTGGCACCAGTGCAGCCAAGACATGCAGCAGCTGGAGACTTCAGGAGAGTGAATAAACAGCAGCTATGGCAGTTTCTGGAATTATCAAGCTATAAGAAAGAAGGACTAAGTGAAAGATCAGTGGAACTCAGCTAAATTTTGGGGAAAAAAGTGGTCCAACCAAACTGCCTCCAGGGCAAGGAAGCAGCAGAACCAGTGGCCCTGAAGCTGCCCCATTGTGGCTGCTTCAGAACTCCCAGCTTGCAGACTGCAGGGGAAGCAAGCCATGGTTCGGAGGCTAAGTGCTCTTGTGTTGAGCATCCAGGATCCAGATTGTGGTCTTGGATGGCGGTCCTGGGGTGCATTTTCAGTGGGGGCTTGTGGTGGCTGCAGCAGCCTCCTAATAGCTCTGGCAGCTGCAAAACCCCCAGCAATTTGGGACTGAACTTTCCCCTCTGGAAGCAGAGTTTCACAGAGCTGAAAAATCAAATTCACTGGCAACATGAGCAAGCAAAGGAAGCAAAGTAAGAACAGCAATCAAACTCTAGAATCCTTTTTCAGGGACAAAAAGGATCAAAGCATGGAAACAGAGGAAGACAACAAGGTCAGAACTCCCACACCAAAAGCTTCCAAGAAACATGAAGACTGCCTACAAGCCATAGATGAGCTTAGAAAGGATTTTGAAAGCCAAAGAAGAGAAGTAGAGGAAAAACTGGGAAGATAAATGAGAATGATGGGAAAAAATCATGAAGAGAGTCAACAACCTGACTGAAGAAAATAACACCTTAAAAAAGAGATTAGCTCAAATGGCAAAAGAGGCCCAAAAAACCAATGAGGAGGAGAACGCCTTAAAAAGTTAAGTTTGCCAGATGGAAAAAGAATCTCAAAAGCTTTCTGAGGAGAGTAACTCCTTGAGAATTAGAGCGGAGCAAATAGAAGCAAATGGCTTTATGAGAAAACAAGATACTATTAAACAGATCCAAACAAAAGAAAAAATTGAAGGCAATGTGAAATATCTCCTTGAAAAAAACCACTAACCTGGAGAATAGAACCAGGAGAGACAATTTAAAAATTATTGGATTACCTGAAAGCCATGATCAAAAAAAAAAGAACTTAGAAAGCATCTTTCAAGGAAAATTGTCCTGCTATTTTAGAACCAGAGGGCAAAATATGACTTTGAAGAACTGACTGATCACCTCTTGAAAAAGATCCCCAAAAGAAAACTTCTAGGAATGTTATAGCCAGGTTCTGGAGTCTCCAGATCAAGGAAAAAATATTACATGCTGCCAAGAGGAAGAAATTTGAGTACTGTGGAAACACAATTAGGATAACCCAGGATCTAGCAGCTTCTACACTGAGGGACTGAAGAACCTGGAATATGATATTCCAGAGATCAAGGGAGCTAGGATTAAAACCAATAATCACCTACCCAGCAAAATTGAGTATAATGTTCCACGGGAAAAATATGGTTATTCAGTGAGGTGTAGGACTTTCAAACATTCTTATGAACTGAAAAGAAAATTTGACACTCAAATACAAGAAGCATGAAAAGGTAAACATGGAAAAGAAATCATAAGGCACTTATCAAAGTTGAACTATTTACATGCCAACATGTAAAAACGATAATCGTAACTTATTCTAAGTATGAGAATAGGTGAAGGGAATGCAAATGTATATGCACATACAAATACACATATGTCTATGTAGGAGGATTTATATATGCATATTAACACATATCTAAGTATGAGTATATATGTGCACATAGAGGGCACAGGATCAATTGAATAGGAAGGGATGATACTCTAAAAGGTGAAATTCTGAGGTGGGAAAGGTTAGAATGAGAGGAGACAGGGAGAGACAGAATGAAGTTAATCATCCCATATAGAAGAAGCTAGGGATAACTGTTACAACGGAGGGGAAGAACAGGAAGGCAAAAGGGAAAGGGTCAACCTTACTCTCATTGAATTTGACCTATGGAAAGAATTACAAAACTTTAAACTGGGTATCTTGCCTCAAAGGAGGGTAGGGAAATGGGGATGAGAGGTGGGATGATGGAAGGGTAGGCAGGTGTGGGAAGGGTTGCTGGAAGTACACACTTCAGTAAAAGGACAGGTACAGGGTAGAGAATAGAATAAAGGGTGTGTGAGATAGGAAGGAGGGACATATAATCAGTCTCTCACAATATGTCCACTGTGGAGATGTTCTGCATAATTATACATGAACAGACTGTATTGAATTGCTTGTCCTTCCAGTGGGAGTGGGTGATGAGGGAGGAAGGGAAAGAATCTAGAATTTAAAGTTCTATAATCAAATGTTAAAATACATATATTATTATTATTATTATTAACTACATGCAACTGGGAATTAAGATATACAGGCACTGGGGTAGGGAGATTCATCCTGCCCTACTGGAAAGTCATATGGGTGATGGGAGAGGACATAGGAGAGAGTAGATTGGGGGAGGGGCTATACAGTGGGATTGCTGTTTTGGGGTGGTGGGTAGGGAAAAGATGGGGAGAAAATTTGTAACTCAAAATCTCATGGAAATGAGTGATATAAACAAGAAAAAAATGAATTAAATTTAAAATAAAAAGAAAAGAAAAATGATCAATAAAAGCTGCTTCTATTTTGAATCCATTGCTGATCCCTAGTGATCAGCCCGTGAATATGTTGCTACTTTGACTTTTTTTTTTACAATAAACTCCTTTTAATTCTCAAAAAAAAACTCATAGTGCATGCCATGATATGTTGGTTGATAGTCAAGAAGAAGTGTTTACGAAGAATAGTCATCAATATGTAACAGTTTAAACCATTAAAGGGTCAAAATTATGGATTAATTCAATTAGAAGAAAAGCTAAAGAGGAGAGTTATAGTAGTCAGAAAAAGCATGAAGCTACCCTTTTGAAATTTTTCTTCAACCCCCCATGTCTATATCATAGATGGTCTCATTAATTTTATTGATCCAAAAATTGTGGGGAAAATGTGATCATGAAGCACTCTAACATATCTATAATTTACTGATTTTTAAGAAGAGTTTTTATTCAGATTTTTATATAATTTCCACTATATCTGAATCTTTTCCCCTTCTTTGTCACAAGAGAAGATATTTAAATTACTATTCAATAGATTTTTGGTTATTTTAAAATAATCGTTGGGATTTTCATAATGCAGAATAAGAAATTTGATGCTTTATTTTTGTCTTCACATAATTCTGGCAAACACTGCTATGGTTTGTTGGTTTCTAAAGAAAAAATAACAACACAAAACTGATTATTTGGTAGTGACATATGTACTGTTCACAATTTTATATAATGAATGCAAATATGGTAAATTTCAACAGTAAAGTGATGGCAGTAGTTCTAAAAAGTAGTTTTCATTTCATTTGAAAATTAAATTCTACAAGAACTTTGTAAATACTAAAACACATACAGTATTTACAAAATCACATCACTCATTTTGATTCACCACCATTTTGAATGGCATGTGAGTATAGTTCTACAGATTGCATAGGGCAAGTGTGTTGCAAACAAATGTAAATCAACAGCATGTTTTATACTCATTTCCTTAACACAATTCCATGGACTTGAATCTGTTTCATGCTCATTTACAGCATGGGAACATTAAAATCAGTAAATAAAACATGAAAGGAACAAAAAAAAACCCCAAAACAACAAAAAGAATACTCAGGATAAAAAAAATTGTCTGATTTTTGGGGGTTGTGGGCAATGCATTTGTAATTATAAGATCTAAATTTTAATCCAATTCATATTACTTACTAGTTTGTGACCCTGAGTAGTTTCTTATCATTTTTCTGTTAATTCCTCAGTCTGTGAAATGAGGTAGTTGAATATAAACTTTGTCAGGGAAGGTATGTTAATTTTGTAGTTGCTTTTTTCCCACCAAATTGAACAGTGTTGGTAATCTCTAAAGTGTTTCAGTTCCAAATCCTATGATCTCCAAATTTCATTTTCAGCAAAATAGCAGAAAATAAGATATCAACCGAGTTATGATACTTCTTAAATATTTGACATGTGACTACATGAAAAATCACTTCTACTGGACAGAATCAAATTCAGTTCAATGGCTAAAGGACAAATTCACATAATTAACTTGCCAAACTTTCACTGAATTATCTGACTCCATTTGACTGAGTTGACAAGTCATTCTAACATCATATATACAATCACACACACATACACACAGGCACAAATATCTTTAGAATGGTGGAGAAGCACAGTCAGATAATAATATCCATTCCTTTTAGAAATCTATATTAATCATGTTCATTTGGTTTTTTTTGTGGTTTGGGAAAAATATAGTTTGAATATTGCTGAAATCATGTTCACATTATAAACATTTCTTAAATATATTAAACTATAGAAAATACATATTTTATTGCTCACCTAATGCAGGAATCAACTCCCACAAATGTTTCCTCCTATTTTTTCCCCTGTTAACTTCGATGTCTCCAAGGAGTTTTCTCAAACTTCCCAACTTATGTAATACTGTTTTTCAAATTATACTTTTACCTGGAAGAAGATACATAGTTATGCTTTGACTGGGGAGGCTGGTGAAGTAAAAGGAATCCTTTCCCTCCTCCATTCAGGACAAATACAACCATAGCACACTGTCCTAATCAACTAAGTTTGCAATTTAATTTTCAGTCTTTTTTGTTGGGAATAGAGGTAAGAAAGGATACAATTAGGAAAAAAAGCTAAAATTTGCAAGAGGAATAACTTGCAAAACATTCATAAGACTATTAATTTCTTCAATGAAAGTCTTAAGTTTGTTGTTAAAAAATATTTCAAGAATTTGTTTGATATTTCATGTGCCTTTCAGTTTAATTTATTCTGGAATTATACAGAGGTAATAGAAAACAAAATCATTCAGAGTTTCAACACAGGGAAATGACTAAACAGCCCCAGTTTAGCTCTGTGGCTTAGGGGGAAAAAGGAAATAGAAAGAAAAAAAATCTAACAAGGAATAGGAGGTTTGGGGGGAATCTCAGTGAGGTATATCAAATCCTATTAGTCCAGGTAATTTTCCTAGGCTGAACATTGGACAGGGCTCCTATTGTCTGGCTATCTCAGCTGAAGTCTTTGCTCTATGCCCTCTACTTTTTTCATTCAAGGGTAATTTTATTCCTGTTTCCACATTTGCTATATTTGAGTCATTTTTGATCCTGAGCTTACTTTTAAATAGATGTGATGTTCACAGTAAGTATTGAAAACTCTCTTACCACCATCTCCAGGATTTTTTTAGTCCCTGACTGATAACATCATACCAAGGCCTTCAAATTCTGCTTCCATAGTAACTTAGATAGATTTGCTAGTTTGACCTTCTTTTGCCTACAAAGCTTGACACTTGGTTATACTACAGTTTAAATTTAACTATTCAATCTGAAATCTATCCTCTCTTACTGGGCTCTTCAAGGAACTGTTTTTTTTTTCTTAATTCACTTTGGAATTTTCTGAAATTCACTTCTTACCGATAAAACACTGAGATAGAGTATCTATTAACTCCAATTCACTCTAAATTATATTCATTTTTATTAACTTGGCAGCAACGTAAATCTATCTCTATGTATATGAAATTGCCTTGAGTTTATGCTTTTTAGTTGTTGTTTTTTCAATTTGAATTAAATAATTTTCTTGTTCACATCACTCATTGAGGTTTTGAGTTACAAATTTTCTCCACATCTTTCCCTTACCCACCACCCCAAAACAGCAATCCTATTGTATTGTCCCTCCTCCAATCTGCTCTCTCTCATGTTCTCCCCCATGGCCCTTCTAACTTTCTGGTAGGGCAGGATGGTCTCCCTATCCCAGTGCCTATATGTCTTAATTCCCAGTTGCATGTAGTTTATCATAATAATAATAACAATAATAATTGTTATTATTGTTATTATTATTATTATACATAGATATTTTTAACATTTGATTATAGAACTTTAAATTCTGGATTCTTTCCTTTCTCCCTTGTCACCTACTCCCACTGGAAGGACAAGCAGTTCAATACAGTCTGTTCATGTGTAATTATGCAGAACATCTCCACAGTGGACATATTGTGAGAGACTGATTCTCTGTCCCTCCTTCCTATTCTGCCAGCCTTGTTCTATTCTCTACCCTGTCCCTGTCCCTTTACAGAAATATGTGCTTCCAGCTATCCTGCACCCCACCCTGCCCTCCCCTCCATCATCTCACCTCTCACCCCCATGCTCCCTACTCTCCTGTGTGGCAAGATACTCAGTTCAAAGTTTATGTCATTCCTTCCCTAAGCCAGATTCAATGGGAGTGAGGTTGACCCTTTCTGTTTTGCCCTCCTGTTCTTCCCCTCCATTATAACAGTTATCCTTTGCCTCCTCTATATGAGACGAAACGAGAGACAGACCCCATTCAGTCTCTCCCTGTTTCCTCTCATACTTATCCTCTCCCACCTCAGAATTTCACCTTTTAAAGTATCATCCCTTCCTATTCAATTGATCCTGTGCCCTCTATGAACTCATATATACACATACTCAGATATGTATTCATACCTATATATATATATATATATATATGTATGAAACCTCCTATATAGAGATATGTGTATGTGTATGTATATATACATTTGTATTCCCTTCACCTATCCTCATACTGAGAAAAGTTTCATAAGTTGTAATTACTGTTTTTCTATGTTGGCATGTAAATAGTTCATCTTTGATAAGTGCCTTATGATTTCTTTTTCATGTTTATCTTCTCATGCTTCTTGGATTTGAGTGTCAAATTTTCTGTGCAGTTCTGTTTTTTTTTTCAGCAAGAATGTTTGAAAGTCCTCCACCTCACTGAATGACCATATTTTCCCCTGGAACATTATACTCAATTTTGCTGGGTAGGTGATTCTTGGTTTTAATCTTAGCTCCCTTGTTCTATGAAATATCATATTCCAGGCCCTTCAATCCCTCAATGTAGAAGCTTCCAGATCCTGGGTTATCCTACTTGTATTTCCTCAGTATTCAAATTGCTTCCTCTTGGCAGCCTGTAATATTTTTTCCTTGATCTGGGGACTCCAGAACCTGGCTGTAACATTCCTAGGAGTTTTCTTTTGGGGATCTTTTTCAAGAGGTGATCAGTAAATTCTTTCAAGTTTTATTTTGCCCTCTGGTTCTAAAATATCACAACAATTTTCCTTGCGAATTTCTTGAAGGATGCTTTCTAAGTTCTTTTTTTTTGATCATGGCTTTCAGGTAGTCCAATAATTTCTAAATTGCCTCTCCTGGATCTATTCTTCAGGTCAGTGGTTTTTTCAAGGAGGTATTTTACATTGCTTTCTATTTTTTCATTTGTTTGGATCTGTTTAATAGTATCTTGATTTCTCATAAAGGCATTTGCTTCCATGTGCTCCACTCTAATTCTGAAGGAATTATTCTCCTCAGAAAGCTTTTGAGATTCTTTTTCCATCTGGCAAATTTGACTTTTTAAGGCATTCTTCTCCTCATTGGTTTTTTGGGCCTCTATTGCCATTTGAGTTAATCTCTTTTATAAGGTGTCATTTTCTTCAGTCAGGTGGTTGACACTCTTTTCTTGATTTTCTTGCATCATTCTCATTTCTCCTCCCAATTTTTCTTCCACTTCTCTTCTTGTATCAATAATGAGATATTCACAACATCCATGATGGTTATGAAAATGCTGGTATAGTTTTGGATCAGAAAATGTAGCAAACTCTCCACCTGGAAGGCAGAACCAAGATCTTTATTCAGAAACCAGAACACTGAGTCCTAAAACCAGAAGGACAAGTCCAAAAGCCAGAAAGCCAAAGTCATTATAGTGGTCACAAAGTTGATATACATAATTAATGCAGTGGACACCCACATTCCCAAGCCTTCACAAATAGAACAGGCTCCCTCAAGCAGGGATCCCTCTCAGACTCACGACAGTTCCTCAGCCTGGTCCTTGGAAGTTCTCAGTAGAAGCTGCAGAAGGAGGATCTCAGCAAAAGGTGGAGTCTCCAGGTGGTGACTGAGAGAAAATCTGATGGTCCTGCTGGTTCTCTTCGTTATATACAGTATAGCTCCTCCCTGTTCAGCCCCTTCCTGTTAAGGTGTTAACTACTCCCAAGGAGTTAACTTGAGTAAGGAGCTAAGTGCCTTTACTAGGTGCCAATAGAAAGGGGCATGGAAGATCTTCTGATTTCATTAATATTACACTTGTTTGGTTTTCAAAGTCCTTTTTATTTTGAGCTATAGCTTGTAGGCAATCTTTATGTTTTTTGGAAGCATTTGGCATGGGAGTTCTGACTGTGTTGTCTTCCTCCGTTTCCATGCTTTGATCCTTTTTGTACCCGAAAAAGGATTATAGAGTTTGATTGCTGTTTTTACTTTGCTTCCTTTGCTTGCTCATGTTGCCAGTGAATTACTTTTCTTTTTGGCTCTGTGGAACTCTGCTTCCAGAGGGGAAAGCTCAGTCCCAAATCGCTGGGGTTTTTGAGGCTGCCAGAGCTATTAGGAGGCTGCTACAGCCCCCATTGCCTTTGGCTCACTGAAAACGCACCCCAAGACCACCACCCAAGACCACAATCTGGATCCTGGACGCTCAACACAAGAGCACTTAGCCTCTGAACAACTGCTTTGCCCCCCTGCAGTCTGTAGGCCAGGAGCTCTGAAGCAGCCGTATGGAGGCTGCTGCAGGGCTGCCACTTCTGCTGCTTCCTTGCCCTGGAGGCAGTTTGGCTGGACTACTTTTCTTCCCCAAATTTAGCTGAGTTCCACTGACCTTTCACTTAGTTTTTATTACTTATGGCTTGATAATTTTGGAAACTGCCCAGCTGCTGCTTACCTACTCTCTTGAAGACTCCAGCTGCAGCTTGTCCTGGCTGCCCTGGGGCCAAGCTGTGGTTTCAGACTAGGCTCTTTTTCATTTTGAGTGCTGTGATGAACCCTTCCTGCTGAACTGCCTTCAGCATGAGATGTGTTTTTCTGTATTTTTGTGTGAGTTTTGGAGCCCTAAAATTTGTTTAGAGTCATATTGTATGGGTATTTGATGTGGTCATGTGCGATCTGCGGCTTTTTCCTGCTTCTACACTGCCATCTTGTCTCCATCCCCCTAGTTTATGTTTTATGAAGAGTTTGAAGATGTGTAAAAAAATTTGTTGTTCAGTTGTGTCCAACTCTTTATCCCCTATTTGGGCTTTTCTTGGCAAAGGCACTGGAGCTATTTGGCATTTTCTTCTCCAGTCCATTTTATAGATGAGAAATCTGAGGCAATTGTGGTTAAGTGAGTTTAAGTGCCCAGGGCTTCACAGCTAGCAAATGTCTGATGCAGGATTTGAACCCTGGTCTTCATGATTACAATTTTAGTGCTCTCGTCACTATACCACTAGCTGCCCTGTGATAAAAATAGTAAGCTAATATTAGTAAGTTAAAGGTGGAAGATTGATCATATCAAGAAACCTGGGCAAAGAAATGAAAGCTCATCATGAGCTGAATTTAAAGAAGACTCTAGTTCAAAAGACAATTCATATAACCATGGTCATATACATATACACATACATATATGTATATGTATGTGTATATGTATATGTATATGTATATGTATATGTGTATGTGTATATGTATATGTGTATATGTATATGTATATGTATATGTATATGTATATGTATATGTATATGTATAAAGTAATGTTAACAGAAATGTAACCACCCCACCAAAGGTTAAGAAACATTAGCACTAGAATGGAGATTGAATATAACTAGCTTTCTCCCTAGTGATGTCTGGAAGGTCTCTGGTGAGTTGAAAAAAATAGGCCATTCTTTTTTTCCATAAAAAGATGTGGCCAATTTTATGACATAGGCTTTGCCTTATTATATAGGCTTTGCCTTTAACATATTATATTTCTTTGCCCTTAATTGTTCCAGATGATGAATACTCTATAATTTGAATTGGTATAGTTTGGCATTTGAACTGTTTCTTCCCTAATGTTTGCAAGATTCTTGGTTCATTTTTAAAGCCATATTTGACCATTACATTTCTGGGAAAGCTAAATATGAAATTTTTCTGGTACCATCCTTTGTATTCTCTTAAATACAGTTTCTTACCTACAAAATAGAAGTATTTGTTAAGCCCTTCTATGTGTCTCTCCCCATGCTATAACCAGGGAAAAAAGAACAGAAATTGAAGGATTCATAGACATTAAAGAGCTTATATTCTACTACTGGAACATGATATGTACATAGATTAGTAAAAAAAAACTACATATGCAAAGTAACATGCTCTCTAGCTGAGTGAAGAACACAATGAAGTAAGAAGAAACGAGGCAGGGAGACTAGTAAGGGTGTTATTGTAATAGACCAGGCAAGAAATGGCAAAAGTTTGAGTTTATGTAGGTTTCTTATGGACTGGAGAAAGGGGGAAGGATGCATGAAATATTATGAATGTAGACATTAAAAAGGTCTGAAAACTACTGAGTTATGTGAGGTAATTGAGATTGAGTTATTATGGATAGTAATACTTAATAACTAACATAAATGCTTTATAATTATGTCATTTGATATAACCCTGGAAGTTAGGTGTTTTTATTATCCCCATTTGACAGACAAGAAAACCAATAAGCAGAAGTTAAGTGACTTGTTCAGAACCAAACAGATAATAAGTACATGAGGCCATATTTGAACTTAGGTCTTCCTGATTTCAGGCCCTGTTCTCCCTCCACTTTGCAATGGTACAAATCTGAGTGACTGGAAAGGAAGGTGGTTCCTTCTGTGTAAAGATGTAAAATTTTAAAGAGGAACTGGATTCTGAAAGAAAGATAATAAATTCTATTTTGGACCAGTTGAGTTTGAGAAATCTATGGAATATCCAGGTTAAAATGTATGCTAAATAGATTGTACTGTGGGCTGGACACAGGGAAAATTTAAAGAAAAATTTAAAAAAATGACAGCAATAACCATAAGGTTAAGAATTGAACTCACAATTCAAAGAATAAAGAGGAATGAGAAATAAATATAATCTTATTTAAATATATATTTTTGAGGGGTGGTGGTGGTGATAAAACTCTGGGGCTCAGGAAAAGCCTTATATAAGGGGTTGGGGGATACTTGAGCCAAGTATGCTTTGAATGAGTAAGGAATTATTTTTTTTTTGCTTTTTTTTTTTTTGGAGGAGAGAAGGTAGGGTAATTGGGGTTAAATGACTTGCCCAAGGTCACATGGCTAGTTTTGTGTTAAGTGTCTGAGGCCGGATTTGAACTCAGGTGCTCCTGACTCCAGGGCCAGTGCTCTATTCACTGCACCACCTAGCCACCTCAATGAGTAAGGAATTCTAAGAGACAGAAATGAAAAGACTTTAGAAAAAATGTCTGTGCAAAAAGATCAAATTTTGTGAATAGATAACAGCATACTAAGTTAAAAGAAAGGCCTGGTGGATGGGGGGAGAAGTTGCATGGGTCAGACCAAGTCAGTGGCACAAAGATTTAATTAAGGAGAGAAAGAAGAGCTATCATAGTGAAAGGTCAAAATGTTGTCTTGCGATTATTATGGTAAAAGAGTGGATTTTTGAATGTACCTAGAAATTGTGATTTGGCAATAATACCTCCTATTTTTTCCTCCTACCCGTTTTTACCTTGTGTGTTCTTATACTTTCCATTATTTAATTCCATGTTTGTTTGCTTGTTTTAAGGATGTCAGGGAGAGGAATTTTGCCAGGATATAACCATATATCTGATATAAGATATATTAGACTGTTATTTCAACAGAATTAATTTTGCCTTTTAATTATAATGTTTTGTAACAAATTTTTGTTTTAATTATTTATTCATTGATTCATTGCAATATGTGGAATACAGTTATAAAAATACTTTCATCATGAAATTAAAAAAATAAAACTTACTTTGTACAAAGTTGCAAAAGTACAAATTACAAAGGCACTTCAATTTTCATTCTTCGCTTGTATAAATTATGTCCAGAATATGAAGTAAACATTTCACTATTTTAAACTTTTTAGAAATACTCTGGTATTGTTGTACAAATAATAATAACAATAATAATGCTTTGTGTTCCACAATGTAAAGATCTGGACTTCACAGGACCAGGATTCCAATCCTGTCCTTGTTTCTTGATACTTGTGCGATCTTGGGCAATGTATTTAACCTAAATGGATTGCAGTTTCTTATCTCTAAAATTAGAGTATTATACTGGATGACAATGATTATGGCTTCCAGGTCTATGGTATTATGAATGTTTGAATTGAGCAATTATTCAAACTAAATTGTGATGTCTGATTCTCTTCAACTGCTTAGTGAAGGCTTACATTCAGATGGTTTCCAGCATGTGGTCAATTATCTAGAATGCATTGTCACTATCTCTTAATTCTAAAACACTTTCCCCACTTCTGAACAAATCCTAAAACAATTTCACTTTAGTATTCTTAAGAATAGGGATATTTAACCATCAGAAGAGCTGTTTCAAGAGAGGCAATAGCTAGTTTCAAGTATTTGAAAGTCTGCGATTTGAAAGAGGAATTAGATTTGTTCTATTTGGTCACAGAATATTTATCCAAGATGGAAGTTGCAAAAACAAGAATTTAGGATGGGTATCTCTATGCTGGGCTACTTTCCAAGAAATAGCTCTCCAAAAATGGAATGTGCTGTCTAAGGTGGTGTTGCATTTTTCCTTATCGCATTACTCATTTGGGGGGGGGATTTTTTATAATGAGAATTCTGTTAGCAATAGTAGTTGGATTAGATGGCCATTGAGATCTTTTCCAGCTCTGCAATTCCAGGACATAAATGTTACAAAGATGAGGAAAATAATCATCATTTATTTATAATATTTTATTCCCACCCGACCACTAAATTATCTCATTTTTCAATTTATTACTTATTTTTAACAGTCATTTTTTTGTTAAATTTTGATTTCCAAATTTTGATCCTTCCTACAGCTTTTCCTCCACCTACTAAGATGGCAAGTAATACACCAGTTACACATGTAAAGTTATCTAAAACATCCTTCCATATTAGCCATGTAAAAAAAAGCAAGAGAAATAATTTAAATATGTGAAAAAATTATACTTTAATTTACACTTTATTTTTTCCCCTCTGGAGGTAAGTAGCAGTTTTCATCATGTCTTCTGGAACTGTCTTGACCAGAGTGGCTAGATTTTTCACATTAGCTCATCATTGCAACATTGCTGCTACTGTATATACCATGATCTTCTGTTTCTACTTCCTTCACTTGGCATTAGTTCATATTGGTCTTCCTCACTTTTTCTGAAATCACCCCATTGATCATTCTTATAGGATAATAATATCTCATCACGATCATATATCACTACTTGTTCAGCAATTTCTCAATTGATGCCATCCCCTCAATTCCCATTTCTTTGTCATCATAAAAAGAGCTCATATTGTTTTAATTTTAATTTCTTTAATCATAGTGATTTAGAAGTTTTTTTCATATGACTATAGATAACTTTGAATTCTTCTGAAAAATGGCTGTTTAAATCCTTTGACCATTTATCTATTGAACAATGGTTCTTATTTTTTATTGATTTGATTCAGTTCTCTCTATATTTTAGAAATGAGGCGTTTATCAGAGAAACTTAGTGTAAATTTTTTTGGTATTACTTCATTGATACATGTAATTCCTAAGAACTTTGTCATTATTAGGGCAGTTAGAAAGAATCTCTATACAGAATGCAATGGATGTAAGTTAATTTTGTTGGAATGAGCTCAAAAAGCTGAAGGGGTGAGCAAGAGGGATGAACTGGAAAAGGGGGAAGGGAGAGAGAGTAAATTATCTCCCATAAAGGAGGCACACAAGGAAGGGCAAAAATAAGCCCAACAAAAATAATCAGGAAAACTACATTTTACTTGAAGTAATACTCAAGATATTTCAAGCTGTTGTTGTCTTTTTCTTTTTCTTTTTTTTGAAGGGGGGAAGGCAAAGCAATTGGTGTTAAGTGACTTTCCCACAGTTACACAGCTAGTTAAGTGTCAAGTAAGTGCCTTAGGCTGGATTTGAACTCGAGACCACCTAACTTGAGGGTTGGTGTTCTATTCACTGTGCCACCTAGCTGCCCCATGTTGCTATTTTCAAAGGTTGTCTTTGGTGTCTGCAACTTTTCAGTACTTCCAAGGTACTGTGCTCTAGGGAGAAGGGTGGTCACTGATTTCCTGGTGTATGTTATCTTTTTTACCCTGCAACCACATTGTGTTCCTTTCAGCCCCGGAACTGTGATCTAAAACTAAATCACACCACATCCTACACCCAGTGTCAACAAATGGTGCTATGTGATCTTCTAACTAGTTGTCTGACTCTCTTGCTATCTCTGAGTGGAGAGCACACAAAGCTGCTGCTGGCATGACTGTCCATGCCTGGTATTGCTACTCTGTCCTATTGGGCCTTGCTTCCATTTTGGTGTCACAGAAACCTCCTGTTGAACTTTTATATTTTCTTAGACTGTAAAAATCTCTCTCCCTAATCTTTTGTTGGCCCTGCTCCTCCAGAATTCAATTTGAGACATTATTTTAAAGTTGTTTGAAGGGGAATATTAGGAGAGTTTGAGTAGGTTACTATCTTTACCATATTGGCTCCAGCTAGATCTTCTCAATTTTAGTCGAACATTTCTAGGCAATTTTGGCCACTACCTTTTTGTAATTTCCTTAAGAGAACAAAATACAATGCAAAAGACTACAAAATCTATGCCACTGAACTCTTATTAAGGTCTATTAGAAAATGTATTTGTTCATTAGAGGCCTAATTTCCAATAGTGATTAGTAAATTAATATACTGTGTTTTTATTGATCTTTATACCCCATCTAAATTGCTTGCTTATTTAACAATAATCCTCATTACGTGGCATTAGTAAGTCAAAGTTACTTATGCTGTTTTTCAAACTACAATTCAAATTTCCAGGGTTTGGGTGATATCTGGGCACTACAGATAACATTAGATATGACAAAATGCCAAGGTATTCTCACAATCTACAGGGATGGTTTTCCCTAACGTGAATTTATTAAAAAAAACAACAACAACAACCAAACACTCCAGCTTAAAATTTACATGAGTTTATTTTAATTTGAGATATCTGCATTTTTTTGGAAAGACAACCTTATTTACCCTGAATGAAAGAAAAAGACATGTATTTAGCACTTTATATTCACAAAGAACTATGCTAAGATATGGAGATAGGAAGAGAAAAGTAAGAGTGCATGCTCTCAGGAGTTCACATTCTCAGGCAAGAGAAAATATACATGTCAGTCACATGTATAGGTCCTATGATCCTTCATATAGAGTAGCAAAGCAGATTGTAATACTTTTTCCTAATATCATTTCCAGAGATAAAGTCATATCAGTTTCCAAGGTTGAGCCATTTGACAGCACTTAGGACTTTAGAGGAAAGATGTTTCCTAAGTCTTTGATAGCTGTGACTGTCAAACTTGGGGGAGTAATTGCCATCCCAATGGCTACCCAATGGCTACTTTCTCAGATGATGGTTCTTGGACTTAGAATTTTCAGCAGCCTCCATCTTGGTCTTATGGGTTATGATTGGCATACTGGTGGTGGCGTTACTTTCCTGGAACATACTGTTTCCTATTTACCCCTCCAGATTTCCTGTGCCTTCAGCTAGGTTGACTCGCCTATCCTATGATAGACAACTGAGTGGCAGTTCCAGGGGATGACTGACCTTTCTATGGAATTGCTTCCCTAGATAATGATTGATCCAGATGACGGTGCTGTCACTTGTTTTTTTTTTTGTGATTTCCAAGAGTCTTCCTTTTTTCAAAGGCTCTACGTGTTATTTTTTTTCCTGATTCCCTTTCAGAAATATCTAAATTATTTTTAAGAATCCTCCCTATTTCTTCCCCTCACACCTTAACAATGTGTATTTAGATATCATTCTTTCAGTTTTCTTGGGCACAAAAAGAAGACTTGTCATGGTCCTTATATTGTCTCCACATCAAAGGCTCATGCCTGCTCCCTTATCCACAGAGTCACATGCAGTTTTAAAGTTAGTCTGCTGTCTATCAGAACCCTTAGGCGATTGAATAATTGTTGACAGACACCTGAGGATTAGAATTTGTAAAGCAACTTGAAAATCAAAAGCAATACTATATTAATGCCAAGAATTAAGTGGTGCTTTTGACTTTCAAATTGTTTTACAAATACTAATCCTCCTTCAACCCCTGATTTTCCCTCACATGGATTAACTATCCTAGAGATTAATTTAATTATTGATTGAGTTGGCTGAGATGAATGTTACAGTATTATGGTAGCAGATAGATATGGTATGTAGAGTCACAAAATTTTATAATTGAAAGAGAACTTAAGAGTTAATTTTCTAAATTAATTGCTTCATTTTACTGAGAAGAAAACCAAGGCCCAGATAAGTAGAGTTGACTTGGTAAGGGTCATAATCTGGATAGCAAATGTAGTCTAAAATTTAAATTTCCTGAATTTCTGCCTACTTCTCTAATACATCATGTGTTTCTAGAATCGGCAGCTACTTAAATGTAAGCCATTGACTATCCAATCCATTCATTATACCTGCCTTAATGATGGATAGTAATGGATGAATGATCAATTTGGTCATGGCTATCAGTATTGATCATAAAGGCTCAAAACGAATAACTGTCTTTCCAATTCAATCTACTCCAATAAAACTTTATGCTACATAGGCACTGAGCATACAAAGACACAAGGAAAATTAGGGTCTGAACTCAAGTAGTTTATACTTATACAGCACTATCTCATGTAGAAAGATTTTTAACAGGATGAAAATAGTTGAAACTGATGTGTCTGTTCTAGACATATAGAATTTCATGCTCCCCTGTAGGAGAAACAGAAGATGAGAAGAAAATGGCAAGAGGAAGCAGGAAACTAAGAAGAAGATGGAGAAGGAGATGGAAAAGGAGAATGAAGAATCTTTTTTTCCTATTCCTTCAAGGTATACATTTGACAGATATTAAAAGTTAGTGCAATAAAGTGTCACACATTTTTTAACAATATTTTAGGTTAGGCACTTTTTCTATCATATCTTAAGGTTTTCCATTATGTAATAATTTGATGGGAAGGTTTGAACACAGAAAAAGCAGTTCCTTATTTTCCTGGAGAAAAAATGTCTTCTAAAGAATACACTGTCCTGTTGGGTTTTAATATTTTAAAACATTGACTTGTATTGTGGTAGAAATTCAAAGAATGCAAAGAAATGCTTGTTAACTCAGTTGATGCTTCCTGAAGTCCAAGAAGTTCATTTGCAGCTTACAGTTAGGTTTCATTTGTTTCTCTCCTTCAACACACTGAATTGTAGTCTATGGTCTTAAAGTTCATTGCCTTAAATGGATGAAAAAGACATTTTCCTCTTCCTGGGAGTTAACAGGGAAAATAAAGGCTGGGCACTCTGAAAACTTCAATATTACATTGTCAATATTACAATATTACATTAGTGGGTCTGGGAGGCAGGGAGGATTCATCACTTTACTGTATGAATGAGAGGAAATTATCATGATGCCAGCCTTTTTTTTCCTGTCATGAAAAGGTTCTCACAGACATATGATGGTCAAAACTATTTTATTTTCTAACTTGTTAAGCAGTCTTAGGGTGGGTTAAGAGTTTTGATTCTAGGTTATGATTATAATTACTAACTGAAAAATTCCTGTTGTCTTTCATTAAGTAGTTATAACATTTAATTGAGACTACAAGGTGTCTACACACAGAAGAGTCCCATGCTTAATTACTAGGTTACATAAAGGAACACCAAGGGTACTTTTAACAATGAAACAGATTATAAAAAAAATAAAATTTTAAGTTTTGACTTTAATCTTCTCCATGATTAAAAACACATCTCTGCGTATTTCTCCAAATGAGGACATTAAGCGAAATAAATGAACCATGAAGTGGGGCAGCCAAAAAAATTGTTCTGTAATATGAACGGATAAAATAAATCTAATGTACATTAACAAATTGCAGTTTGTCTTCGTAGCTCATTTTAGACCAACAGTTTGAGAAAGGAGCAAAGCGTTGAACTTGCTGCCCTCAGGGTAAAGTGGTTCCTCAGAAACCACAGGAAAGACATAGTCCCTGACTAGCAGGCACGCTTTTTATGATATAGTCCATTGTATATTGGGCTTTGGGGATAACATTTTTAAAGAAGTCACTTGAGCCTTTGCCCTTATCCCCCATTCCTGCATCTTTTCTTCCAAAATGGCGAAGCTTAATTCAACTAGGGAGAAAAACGCTGACAAAAGTCTGAAAATGGAAACAAAATGAAAATGTGCTACAGGAGTTCTCTCCGGATGTATGGAGCCCTTCTCCTTTATACTTTTAAGGCAAGTTGGAGATCAGGAAGCTCGAAGATCAAGAGTGCTTTGAACACAGAAAACACCTGTTTGCCCTTCTTTCTTTCAAAAGACCCTCCATGCTCCTCTCCTACCATCCCATGCACCCATATATACTTATCACAATGAGGCTGTAGCCAAAGGATCCACAGTATAAATTGTCACTGTGATGTGCTGGAATGAAGATGTCATTCCTTAGGTAATACAGCTTGCTAAATGCCTCTAGCATATAACAAACTCTAAAAACAGATCTCCCTTGAATCTGAATAAATACAGGAATTGCTACTATTATAATTTAGAAATTTTATTTCACTTTGTATCTAGAAAGTGCTTTATAATGATCCATTAGCTTGTCTTCTCTTTCTTTCCCCACAGACACCTGTAAAGTTGATGTACAGCAAGCATTACTATTATTATTATTATTTTACTTTTATGAATGTAGTGATGATTTTTGTTGTTATAAATTTGCAGCATATGTACTGTTCAAAAGAAAATAATATGTCTATCATTCTAACACTATTATATTTGTCGTTTCAGTTGTGACCAACTCTTTGATAGACCATTTGAGGCTTTCTTGACAAAGATAAAAGAGCGCTTTGCCACTTCCGTCTCTAGCTTGTTTTACAGGTAAGGAAATTGAGGCAAATGGGTTAAGTGACTTGCCCATAGTCACACAGCTAGTAGTATCTGAGGCTGGATTTGAACTCAAATCTTCCTGACTCCAGGCCTGGGATTCTATCTAATCTTGCCACTTATCTGCCCACCACTATTATATACATGAATAACAACATGCTATTGAGGCTTGTGAGGAAACCCCTGAATTTTAGCAGAAATTATCAGTAGATTTCAAGAAGTACATTAGAATGGCAAAGTTTTTTAGATAGTTAATGAATGAACAGCTGAGAGTTAATTTGGGGGAATAGGAAAGCTATACAAATACATGTTATTTTTGCAATTTTAAGAAATTATATATATATATATAAATATACATATACACACATATAAACACACACACATATACCTACATACACCCATATGTGTGTATATACACATATACATCTACATACATACATATACATGGAGGGGGGAAGTTCTTAATTTACAGCGAGAAGGTACTTCTATATACATTAAGTGTAATCTCTTCCTTTTGTAGAGGAAAAAAAAACTTGGGGCCTAGAGAAGTTAAATAATTTGTCTAACATTCATGCAGGCAATAAGTGCTAGATCATCTAGCCCAAATCCTGAGTCCAAATCCAATTTTAATATTAAAGGACATTAACTGATATGCTTTAAAATTTCCTTTTCACATACTCTCTCTCTCTCTTTCTCACTCTCTCTCTCTCTCTCTCACACACACACACACACACACACACACACACACACACACAACAAGGTACTAGGTGGCAGAGTGTTGTGAATGTTGGGATGGAGTAAGACGTGAGTTCAGATTTGGCCTCAGATGCTTACTAGTTGTGTGACCCTGCATAAGTCACTTAACCTTTGTCTACCTTAACTATAAAATAGAGATTATATCATTTACCTCACAAGCTGGTTATGAGAATCAAATGAGATAATATTTGTGCAATGATTAACATAGTGTTGGCTGGCACATAGCAGGCACTTAATAAATTATTATATATGTATAATGTGCATATACATACACATATATAGTATGTTTTTGTTATATACATACATACATATGTTTGTGTATATACATACATGCATTTATATCTATATCTATATCTCTATAAAATCTCCAACAAAAAAATCTGGCAACTTAGCTTTAAGTAAGAAAATGAAATATCTGAACCCCATTTCCATCAAAAAATCCCCACTAAAACAAAAAAGAAAGTGAAATCAGATAAACATTGAAAAAATTAAGACCATAACCCTCAAAGAACAATGCAACTACTCTCTATTCAGCCTAAAAGGGGACCTAATTTAAAAATAAACAAATACCATCATCAACAACAAAATGCTTTTACAGCTTGATTATATTCCCCATAGATGCTACTCTGCTGGAAATAGTTATAGGGTCAAGAAACAGGTTATGGTTTCATAGACGATTACATACTACCACCAACAGGAGTTTTTCTTCGGCCTCATGAAGAAACTTCACTCTGATCCCAGATAGATAGGGTATTCAGAACTGAACCTGAAAGTCACCTATTTCCCATAACCATAAGTATACATTTTCTTCCAAAATATCTTGTTCAGCAAAATCTTCCCAGCTTCAAAGATATACTTTACTTTCTTAGAGCTAATAATTTTTTTTTTTTTACCATGGGACACAGAGTGGTTCAGGAGAAAATAGAATAGCTTTTCAGTCTGGGATCTTGTGTTCAAATCCCACATATGCTGATTAGTTATGTGCTCATGCACAAGTCCCTTAACTTTCCACTGTGTTAATTGTTTCATCTGTCAAATGAATAAATTCTAATTTGATGTTTATAAAGTCCCTTGTAAACTTTTATCTATCATCCTGTAACACTTAGTATTCTAGGATTCAGTTTCCTCAATAGTAAAATGAGTGGGTTGGACTAGATGATCTCTGAGCTTCTTTCCAACTTCGGATTTATAATCTGTGATCTTATGAGCAATTATTAAATTGTAATCAAAAATTAAATTGTACAAAAATTAAACTGTAACCAAAACTTTAAGACCAGTGAAAGAAGGCAACATCTCAGTGTGTGGATTCATACATTCATATGCAATATAAAATGTATATCAATGTAAAGTAATGAAACTTAATTTTTAAGCATACATGTAAAAAGAACAATTTGAAATTTTATGACCTTTGGAGTGATGGTCCTGTCATTCATTCTGGGAACTCTTTTTTTAAATGAACCTTTGGAATTTATTGACAATTCATATACACACACACACACAATCCAAATGCTTCCCAGAACCAAATTTATATTCCAAGAAAAAAAATTGCTATCATGCAGGACATAAAAAAAAAGATTGACCTAGAGAGTCTCTGAAGAAAAGTCTGAAAATCACATATAGCTTCCTAAGGTAACTACTTTGAAAACAATAATCCCTATTTGGTGGGTTTTATTTTCTGTTATGTTTGTTCCTCTCTTTTCTTACCTCAGGAGTGTTACCCCTGCTAAAAATCCAAAAAATCTTTATTTTAAAAATTTCACTAGAGATACATATAAATCTAGATGGGTCTTGGAACCATTTTTTTTTTATCAGAATAGGAGGGTCAATTACTAAATTTTCAGTGTGTGCATTTATGTTTTGGGAAGTGACAAATGTTACATTGATTTATTGTTTGGTTTCTGGATTAGATTTAAGAATCAAGCAGAAACATGCTAATAATACAGATTAAATTTCAACGTGATTTGTTTATACATTTGGGCCACCTAAAGAGTTGTTTGTTAGATACAGATAAAAGCCAGAAAGATCTGGGTTCAAATACTGCCTATGAAATATATAGTCTATGGTAACTCTGGGCAAGTCACATTTTCAGAACTCTTAGAAATTCTAAGAACTAAAATTGGAAACAGAAAACTGGGAAATAATTTTTACAACCAGTGTCTCTAACAAGGACCTCATTTCTAAAATATAGAGAGAACTGAGTCAAATTTATAAAAATACAAGTCATTGCCCAAATAATAAATGGTAAAAGGATATGTACAGGCAATTTTCAGATGAAGAAATTAGTTTTCTATGGTCATATGAAAAAATGCTGCAAATTCATATTGATTAGAGAAATACAAATTAAAACAACTCTGAGTTACCACACCACACCTATCAGATTGGCTAACATGAAAAAAAAAGAATATGATAAATGCTGGAGAGGATGTGTGAAAACTAGAACACTAATGCATTGTTGTTGGAGTTGTGAACGAATCCAACCATCCTGGAAAGCAATTTGGAACTATGCCCAAAGAAGTACAAAAATGTGCATACCCTTTGATCCAGCAATCCCACTTCTAGGGTTGTGTCCCAAAGAGAACATGCAAGTGGGAAAAGGACCCACATGTACAAAAATATTTATAACATCTCTTTTTGTGGTGACCAAGAACTGAAATTTTAGGGGATGCCTATTGGTTGAGGAATGGCTAAAGAAGTTGTGTGTGGTAAGTGAACATAATGGAATATTGTTACATAAGAAATGATAAATAAGGAGACTTAAGAAAAACCTCGAAAAAAACCATATAAACTGATGCTGAACGAAGCGACAAGAACCAGGAGAACATTGCACATAGTAACAGCCAGATTTTATGATGACTAATTTTGATAGACTAATCTCTTCTTAGCAATGCAAGGATCTAGAACAAAGCTGCCCACATTCAGAAAAAAGAACTATAGAGTCTGAATGCATATTGAAGCATATTATTTGCTCTCACTTTTCTTTCTCCCCTTGGTTATAATTCTTTACAATATAACTAATACAAAAATAGGTTTAATAGGAATATATGTGTGTGTGTACATGTATGTATGTATACATAAATTGCAGACAAATGTTGACCATCATTAACGGAGGGAATTCTTCATCAGGAATTTCCTGAACAGAAGAAATCACAAGTCCAGTATCTCTTTGCATACAGTGGAAAGATTACTGTATTGGGAATAAGTTTTTCTGAGTCTAAATCTTGACTCTGCTTTTTATTCCCTGTGGGAATGAAGATAAGTTACTTAGCCTTTCTGGATCTGTTTCCTCTCCTGTAAAGAAGTGAGTGGTTGGGTCACTTTAGATGTTCTATAAGGCTCCTTCCCACTCTATCTCTAGGTTACTCTAATTTGAAAAATAAACTATCAGGAACCTTCCAACAAGTGCTATCATAATTATGTCCATAACTCAGGCATTTTTCAATAAGTTTTTAGAAGTCCTAGCCTAAAACACAATGAAAGGTTATTTGAAGTTAATTAGATTTGAAGTTAGGCATTCTCATATTATAATGTCCCAGACGCATTTAAAAACAAGGACACATGTATCATTATCTAAAGATGTTGTGTCTGGCACAGCAGAGTGTGTGGGGGAGGGAGACTCATAGAACCTGTGCTCCATGTGGGAGAGAGTGGGCTGACATTTCCATGGGATTAGGAAAATGGCTTCTTAGGCCCCATATGCCAGAATGTTGCATTTAGCTGCCTACATTCCCTAGGGCACAGAGATAAAAGAGAATGGTAGTAAAAGGAGAATAGACAGAATTGCAGACTTTGCTAATTTTTTTAGTCTTAGACTCATGTGTTTGACACTTTTTTGATCCCATGGAGATGTGGTCTCTTTCCATGTTTCCATGTGAAGTATAATTAGGTGGAGAGATGAAGAGGAAGAAAAAGAAGTAGGACAGAAAGGACAGAATTCTTCTTTCTCATTTTTACCTGAGGATTGTATGGTACTCAGAATTGATAGAAGTTGAATTTATGGCAGCATGTATGTGAGGCTTTCTCCCTATCCCTCTTTATAAATCAGCAAAGTATAATAGATAAAGAACATGACTGCATGATGAGAAGACCTGGGTTCATGTTATGACTGACCCAAACTGGCTGTTTAAATGTATTTCACTTAACCTCTAAATGTGTCCAGTAACTTTCTAAGCTTGCAATGCTTGTCGATACACCAGAATTTCTTCATAATATTAAAATCACAGATCTGCTTCTTCCTGCCTCCCCCTATCTATTATTCATCTCCTCTAGGATAGAGGACACTCAATAAATAATATTAGAATTAATGGGGAAAAGCAAATAAATGAATAAACCAATGAAACAAGTAAGAGTGATTGTAGAAAGAGGTCTGGCTGGACTTGGCTTCAGAAAACCTAACTTTAACTTTTGTAACTGACAATAGCTATGTGATCCTGGGCAAGTCTCTCAGTTTTAGTTTCTGCATTTTTTTAAGTGGGGATAATCATACTTATCAGTGTTGTTCTGGAGATCTAATGAGATGATATATCTAAGACAATTTTCATACCTTAAAACACTATAAACATTATTGTTGCCTTTTAATTTTTCCTACCAATTATATATGACTTCTGCTGAACTGTTATAAAATATATTGTATAGTGACCTTGCATATTATTAAAAGTGTGTCCATCTTTGCTTTTTGGCTCCCAGATGCTTAGGAACCGTTTCATGGATCTCAGTGTGATTTGTCACATAGGTTCATTGAAAAAATTGCCAAAGCCTCATTGGGCTATGCCTAGAAGTGAGTGTTCTTCAGAGATCCAGAAAGGAATGGGAAGACGGAGGGGAGATTTTTGTGTTTAAAAGGAAGCTTGTGTTTGCTATTTGTCATAGAGGGGCGGTTCATACTTCAGCACACCCCCATGAAATGCTTTGTACACAGTTATTCAAGGGCTTAGAGCCACAAAGCTGGTAAGCATATTGGAAATAACATCTATATGAAACAGGGAAAGTATGGCAAGGCAGTCATTGTAACATGAAAAACATGCTTAACCCTGTGTGAGATTCTTGACTCAAGATGTTTCCATTTTTCAGGATGTATTTGTCCCACACATATTTAATCCAAATACTATACAGAGATTTCAGTTGCTCTACTCCCCAGAAGTTTGGGAATTTAGTCCATTTGATCTAAGCACAGAGACTAAAATGGAAATCATATGAGTATTATTTTTCCTTTCTACAAATCTATTTAAGTCTCCTGTGAATGTAACTTACTGTGGGCCTTCCTATAAGCCACTAAAACTGTTTTCCTCAGTTTGAGAAAGGTGAAATTATGCTTACTTCTCAGACTCAACATGACTTTTCATTATCTAATGTGGCCAAATGTTTTGAGATCTCAAAATAAATTTTAATTTGAATTACCATATTGTGTTTTTTCTTCCTTCATACTAACTATATTTGCACTGAGAGTCATAAATGTAATGGCGACCATCAGATTTTTTTTAATATGGGCAAGAGGAAGGTGAAAATATAAGTTAAACTAAAATGACCTAATATTTGTCTTTTATTTATGAAATTTGTTTCTCATTTAGATCTAAGCTGAGAAAATTTTTATCAATCTTCATAGAAAACTTAATTTATTTCATTTTATGAACATTTATGAAGTGCCTGCTGTGGTGAGAGTACTCTTATACTCTGGCAAAGATATATAGTTTAGATGATATAGTTCCCACCTACAAGGAGATCATGGTCTAGAAAAGCAGTATGACTTCTATAAACAACAGTATTAAAAAGTAAAACATGATAATTACATTAAAGAGCTACAGAGTACCAAGCAGATGGACATTATCAAACTGGAAAAAAAGGGAAAGGTTCTTAAAAATAGCTTAATTTTGTCTTTAGAAGATTTTTAACAAGAGATTCAGAAAGAATGGGAGGGGGATTTCAAGGATAGGGGCAAAAGTAAACAAACAAAAACAGGACACTTATACTATAAGGTATAGTGGGGAATTCATTTTATTATCGTAACAGTAAAGTGGAAGAGATGAATAATATGAGATAAGACTTAAAAGGCTGAGTATTATCAGATGATGAAAAACCTGAATACCTGACTGGAAAAAAAAATTGGACTGATGACTTTTAATTAGTGGAATGACACTGACACTGGCAAAAAGAAAGACCCTGGTTCAAAGTAGATGTACATGTCAGTACAGTTAGTGAACATGTTTAATTATCTGATGATAGAAACAGGAGATAAAGTGAAACAGGAGATAAAGTGAAGAAAACTGTGACACGTGGTCTAAAATCATTGGGGAAAAAATGGAGCACGCTGGAAGTTGGTAGTCAATAGTGTCAAAGTTAAAGAGAATGGAATAATTAGGTCTGAATTTAAATATCAAGAAAGCAAATAAATACATTTGTTTAGTACTTCTTACTTTTCAAGAGAATTTCATTTCCACAGCAAATCTATAAGTTTTTGTTATTTGGTTGTTTTCATTGTGTCTGAGAAAAGTTTTTATTATTTGGTTGTTTTCATTGTGTCTGACTCTTTGTAACATTATTTAGGGTTTTCTTTGTAAAGATGCTGGAGTGGTTTGCTATTTGCTTCTCTAGCTCATTTTATTGATGAGGAAACTGAATCACACATGCAGTACCCTATCCATTGTGCCACATAACTGACCTCATGAGATAGGTAGAATAGATATAATCTTTGCCATTTTAAAGCTGAAATATAAATAGAGACAACTTATTCAAGTATAAGGTAAACATACTAGATATTGACTAGAAATTAGCTAAAGTTTCAGTGTCATGACAGTTAGCCACTCAATGAACATTGAGCACCTTCTATGACCAAAGCACCGTGTTAAACTTTAGGGCTACATCAGATTTTTTTTAAAGTCTTTGCCCTCAAGAAGCTTGTAATTAAATATAGGAAGATAACATGCAAAAAGCTGAAAAGTGAGGAGAAGAGGCTGGGGAAGACAGTACCTGCTCCAGAGGCATGTTGGATTCTAGTCCTAGAAGCACAGCAGGTGGGAAATAAAGAACTGACTGGTCTGTGAGTTCTCTTTTCATGGAGGTTTTTGTTCCACCCTCCAGCCCTCCAAGCAGAGGGTAAGGAAGGTACTGAAATCTTTCAAGTACCAGAATTGATACCTTCCTCATGATGATGAGTTTACTGGCTAACAATATGATAGCCGAGTTCCAAGGAATGCGACTGATGGGGAATGAAAAGAGAAAAGACTTTAACCCACAAGATCATATGATAGCAAATGTTTATATGATACTTTATCTTTTGCAATGTGATACACATACACATGGTTGTGGCTAGGTTGCGCTATAAAGATATATGTTATACTAGCACAATTTTGTAGATGAGGACTCTAAGGTTGATAGAAATTAAATGACTTGACCATGTTACACAGCTAGTTGATATCTGGGCCAGAATTGGAATGGAGGTTATTCTAACTCTAAGAATAACACATTAACAACTCTACCACGTAAATTCCTCAACTGTGCTACCCATTCTTCTTATTTTGGACAAAACTTACTAAGTAATGCAATTCTGACAGGGGACTTATGTTTTCTCATCGCATTCTAGAAATTCACATTTGTAACTGTAGAATACGAAAATAAGGTAAAGAACTGGGATATCTTATATCAATTTCATATTAAAAGAGGCCTAGGTACATTCTTTCCTTGATGTTATCCTATACTTATTGGATAATGTAGGCCTAAGGGCAATAATAGCCTTAGACCATTCTATTAAGTTTTCTTTGTCACTTATATGACAAATCAATGTTGTACAACCCAAATCAACTCAGGAAATAGGTATGATTATAATAAAAACAAAGACAACAGCAACAGCTAGCATTTATATAGACTTATGCTTTAATGTTTGCAACATCCTTTATAGAAACAGTAATCTTAGCTTTTCAGAATGAAAGACACAAATTTCAAATTCCCTGTACTCAAGAACTGACTTTTCTCTCACACAGGGTACCCTCACAATTTCCCTCTTTTCTCCCTATTTAAAATGTACCTAGACTGAGAATGAGCTGAAATGTCAGCCTTTCATACAGAGAGCTCTCTTTGCTATTCTTTAATCCTATTATATCGTTTTCTGTTCACCTGATTCTACTCATATAATCATTTAATGTGAACCTTTTATATTTAGGTAAGACACACACACACACATATAATACACATATATGTATGTGTGTGTGTATATGCATATATGTTTGTGTATATATATATATGCATATATACACACAGGCAGCCATATACACATATATACACATATAGGAGGCAATCGGGATCAAGGGGTTTCCCCAGAGTCACACAGCTAGTGTTTAAAGTAGGATTTGAACTCAGGTCCTCTCTATACACATACATAACTCTAAATGTGTCTATATCTATAAACATACAAAGATAGAGATAAAATACCTAAATCACACCCTGATATTATTTTGAAAAAGGATCATATTTTATGGAGAGGCAATATGGTACAATGGAGTTCAGGAGACCTGGGTTCGAATCCCACCTTAAACACTTCCTATTTTTGTGACTATGCTAGATTGTACAGCCTTTCTCGTCCTCAGTCTCTGCACCTGCAAAATAGGTAAAGTTATGCAAATAGCATCCATCTCATGGGATTGTCCTGAGACTTAAATGAGAAAAATACACACACGTAAAGAACATTGTGAACTTTAAGGCACTGTATAAATGCAGTTATTATTACAGATCTTTGTAGCCATACACATGTAGTCCTCAAATGGCTTTTTTCATTTGATTAGTTTTTCTCTTTAAACGTTTCCTTTAAATAAAAATAATTAGGCACATTCACCACTGAAAAATATTTTCATCAGACATTATAATTGGTCAATGAGGCTCTAAAAAACAACTGTCAAAGGCAACTCTTTGCTTTCTTCTTATGGTGTCCTCTGTTATACCCCAGCCCCTCTAAAAATACCCAGAATTCTGCCTGGGAAACTTAAGAAGTTTGATTTGTTCCACATAGTTTCATGCAATTTTATTTGGGGTTTCTTATCCTAGATAGTCTAGGATAGAAAAGATTTTTAAAAAGGGGATCAGTTTGGAAAATCTACCTAAACAAGCCAAAATCAATGGTTCCCTGTGAGAAAATACCCTGGGGAAAGAATTAGAGGGAATTACTCTCTGGGTAAGTCTGCTACTAGTATTTTATGCTTGACTGCTTGTCAGTTGGCAGAAATCAATGGTTCCCTTTACACCACTGAGGAGAAGAGGAAATGGGGGTCAAAACTGTAACTTATCACTAGTCTGAATGTGGATTAAACATTTCACTGTTGTCTCTCCAGCATGTGCCCTGAAAGTACCACTTGGCATGACATTACAAAGGAGTGCATTGAGCAGGCTTTAATTTAAAATAGACACAGGTGACAGCTCTATTATTTTTGCATGTTCAGATGCATCCACAGCTGTTTTTATTTATCTCAGCTGTATATGCATGTATTTGTTGTAATTATTAGTCTCTAGTGCAGTTTAAGATAAATATTTCAAATGTTTATCAAAGCTAAATTAGATTAAGGAAGTCACACTTTTTATTCCCTCTTTTTTGGGGGGGAAGGGGAGAGTGCTGCTTCCTATTATACAATTACTGCAGAAAATTGAAACTGCTATGTGCCCACTCTTATTTAGTTATCTTAGCAAAAGAAATGCTTTCACAGGTGGCAATGGAAAAGAGCTACCTGATCTGTTACATAGATCCAGTCGGAAATGCTGCAGGCAGTCTGTTGTTTTAATGCCCCGTGGCATAGCTTGCAATTTTCCAGAACTCCTTTGACCACAGTTGATGATTTCCTTCTACTAAGCCTTAATAGTCTTCCTGATGCCTATGTGAGTATAGTAAGTTAATCAATTAACCAACAGGCACCAAATATTATGTTAAGTGCTGGGATACAAATACAAAAGTTAAAAAGCTTCTTTCTACAAGGTTACATTCTGTTATACCTCATAACTTTATTGCCCAAATGTTCAATGGTTCTTCATGACCTACGAAAAAAAGTCAATTCCTTGGTCTGATATTCAAGGCCTTCTGTGATCTGACCTCTTATTCTCTTTTCAGACTTACCTCACACTTGACTGTTTCACATATGCCACACAGTAACTAAATTGATTTAATTCAATGTTCCAGGATTCTCCACCTCTATATTGTCTTCATAGGGATGTGCAGGGGGTGTTCAGGGAGGCTTAGCATCTCTGATGTGAGGGCTTCCCAAGACCTTTTCAGGGCTGCTCATACATCTTCGGTATCCACCTTTCATTCAACTCTCACCTGAGGCTCCAAGAAGCTACAGCATTTGCTATAAACCCGTCTCAGCAGACTGAGGCTGACTAATAGGCCTGAGACCTGTTGGTGAGTTGAAGTGATATCTACCCCAAACATATCAAGACTTTCCCTGGTGGAATGGATAGATGAGAACCATTTGTTCCAATGGCCACAAAGGCTGCTTAGACATTGAAGGCACTGAGGTCATCCACTACCTCTTGGGCTGTCACCAGTCATCCTGACTTTTGTCTTGCCACTGAACTTTGATGACTCTGGAAGAAAGTGAGGCTGATTACTTTGTGGAACTTTGCCTCACTTAAATTCAATTCACACGTGAATCACGACATCATCCCATAATGTCATTGGTCCTATTTGACGAACAACAACATTGTGTTCATATTATTCTTTATGCTTGGGATGCATTCGTTTCTACCTATCAATTCCCTACATATCTTTAAAGGTTTCTCTCACTACCTCTATAAAGACTTTCTTACTCCACATAGAAGAAATTTCTTTCTCACATTGTACCACAAAACTTTGGATTTTTCATGCATTTATCATAGGATAATAAAAAGAATAGAAATTAGATCTATAATTGCACTGGTATACATAATTCCAAAATGAGGAAATACCTTCCCCCAATTTACATCTTAGAGAGATGCTTACAGTCACTTGCCTCTGAGTAATGAGTGTAAGAGATAGAACTTGAATCAATGTCCATTTGACTTTGAAGTCAGCTCTCTATCCCTGGAAGACTGTTTTTAGAATGCATTCCTCATAAAATGAAATGATGAAGGCAGTGAAAACATTGTCTTCATTTTATAGCTGAGGAAACATACTTCTGAGAAGTGATTTCCTCAAACTTGTAAGTTTCAAAGAGAGATTTCCATTCTCCAGGTCCACTGCTCTTTCCATTATATCATGCTGCCTTCTTATTTGTATCAATTTTATCCATAAGCATAAGTTATCTCCCTACTAGATTGTAAACTCAATAAAAGCATGGATAGTGGTTTATTTATCTTTGAATTAACTCCCATACCTAGCACAGTGCACTGCATGCACTAAATACCTATCACATGCATGATGGATAATTGGATTTTAAATTTTCTCAACTGAAAATAAATGTCTTTTGAAAATTATTTTATAGTAAATATATAAATAATAGTCCTCTTTAAAATTGAAAATTATATGACAAAGCTAATTAAGGAGGTTGATCCCTAGGGAGTCAAACACAACTACATCTTGACTTCATCTTTCATTAATCCTTAAATTATTTGACATACAAAGGAATAGTTAAGATAGGCATGGAGTGCAAGAATAAAGGAATGGATGGTATAAGAACAGAGGATGATAAAGTAAAAGAAAAAAAGATCAAGTATGAAAATGGTGTAAGAAGATTTTTTTTTTTTTTGCTTTCTGGATGAGGGAAGGCAGGGCAGTTGGGGTTAAGTGACTTACCCAAGGTCACACGGCTAGTAAGAGTTAAGTGTCTGAGGCATTGGATTTAAACTCATGTCCTCCTGACTTCAGGACTCTATTCACTACAGCACCTAGCCACCCCTACGTAATAAGGTTTTAAGCAAAGAACTGATTCATTAGGTAGTTAAAAGGTCAACGAAATTGTAATTTGATATCATAAACATGAGAACATATTTTTAAAAATACTTATCTACCTTCAGTAGGATTCACGCTTCTTTGATTTCAAAGTGTGGAAAATAACTCACCTGCTACAAACTTAAAATCTAGAACTCATAAACAACATCCACCAGGCCAGTTGGACGATTTCTTGGTCAGAATATTAACCTTTGTGACCATGGTGATAAAATTAACTCCTGCTCCTACAAAGTATGGCTCTCCTAAGGAACCAGAGAGTTCATTATTTCTGTGGAAGCCTGGGAAGAAAATTACATAGCAACTAATTCAACTCCACTAGGAAGAGGTGGACAATTGCTTTAAAAGGAAGGGGAGGAAATGCAAATAAATATGCTTACAAAATGTCATGACTATTCGAAAGGCAGGAAATAGAAGGCAGAGACTGACATTTTGCTTTCTGGTGACTTTATTGTGAGGAAAAATACAGTTGTGTTAGGTACAGATAGAGGATCAGCAAGGCCATGACTCAAAATTTTCTCCTTTATTTCTAGTCCCGTGTTATTTGGAAAAATAAAATCATTTTTTTCTTTCTTTCTTGTACAGAAATAGCAACTTATTCACACACATGCATACATGCATACACACAAAACAACTACTAAAGTATGAGGAGATTTTAGCCTATGTGTGGAAAAGGCTCTCAAATTACTTAAATTCTAGGTCCTGTAAGTATTGAACAAGTTTTCTTACTTTAAACCAGGATAAACTTTCAGTAGTTATAACTTTATTAGATTATTTAATTATTGCCTTTAGTAAGATCAGGTTACATGAAATGAAAACAATTAGGATTCTTAAAGGATCCATGAAATTCAGTGGTCTTTGCCTAGATTATGTTAATGGTCACTGCTTACTAACTTGCCTTCATCTAATTTAGCACATGATTGCTTATTCTTTCATTACTTAAGAGTAATTCTCTGATAAACTATTTTCTTCAATTGCTGGCCATAATACTATTTCCCCTTTACATTTAAAATGTAAAAAAAATAAGAGCCATAAGTAAATCTGATCAACCAGACCTTTGTCTCAGGGTGCTGATGTGGGAGAACATGGTGGATTTCCTCCTAAGGCAGTACATTACCCCCTCTTGGGGTTCTGGAGACTATCACTCTTAAACCCAGTGTCTCACAGAGCACCAGATCCAGTTAGTGAGACTTCTTTCTTGTGCAGGATCAATTCATTAACTCTTAAGTCCCTGTGCCTCTGCCTAGATACCTCTTCACTGTCCTCCCCATCCTCTCTGGAGAAATGGCTGGAATGTGTATCTATTGATGCAAATATACCCATAGTCAAACTGTCCCTTAGGCTGCTACTATAAGTCTCAAACTGTTTTTATCTTGAGAGCAAGAATTCCTTATTATGGATTTGTTCCTTATCTACTTAGTAATATTTAAACTGTGCTGCTGATGTATTTTTCGCTCAGTACCAAAATCAACTAGCTTTTTGAGCTAATAAACATATATGGAGAAAGTTTGTATTTATTTATTTGCTCTGCCACACAATCATTTCTTTGGTTATTACTGAAATATTTTAATTCTGCCATTTGTGAATACATACAGCTATAAAGGTTCTTAATTTTTTTCTTGAAAACTTTATTATTGAAATTGTGGAAGAAAATAAAATTTCAAGTTACTGAATTGTTACTTGATAATGGATGTCATTTGTTCATTCAATGATCATGTGATAAATGCTTGTTACGTAAATAACACTAAGTGAGACATTAAGGAACATGGAGAGATGCTTGATGGATCCTGCCTTCACAGAATAAGGAAGAAGCAGTCCATATGAAAAGATTTAATACTGTACACTAATTATACAAATAATAATATTGAAGTGTAAAAGTCAGATCATGAGAATTACTAGCTGTGGAGGTTGTATGTCAGGGATGCCCAAAGAAACCCTTCTTGTTAGAAGTGACATCTTCGCTCAGTCTGAAATGATGGATAGGCTTTTAAGGTGGGGACAAGAGAAAAGGTATCAAGCATTAATCTTTCAGTTAAATTTCCTGTGTCTTTTTAACAAAGACTTTTCTGTTATCTTCATAATCTGAAAATATACTATCAATTAATAAAATCAATTAACTGACCTACCAGATTGATTTCCCCCCTTGTGGTATACTTTAATAATGGAAGAGGGCTATTGAGGACTTTCTTTCTTGCCCTTTTCTTTTTTTATTTGTATGTTATTCCCTCCTCCTGGTGCCTTGTCTATTGTCTTCAAGTAGGTAACAGAAAAAACCAATTTCAGCATTTCTTGAAACCTCATTCCCACACTGTTCCCCAATATCTTCTCTAGTTTTAATGCTAATTCTTGTCCATTTCTTAATGTTGGAATTATGCCATTTTTTCTGATCCCTGAAATGACTTAACAGGAAGACCTGACTCTCTTCAGTTTAGCCTGGAAAACTATTCTCACAGCCTTTATTTTTTTCTTTGTAAGTGGAAATGATTTAAAAAGAGTTGGAAATTAAGTAAATGACACTTCAAAATACCAAAATGGGTCAAAATAGTTTAATGACATAGCCAGGCATAGGATAGGAAAATATGGACAGATGGACAGCAATACACTGAGAGATGGGATCCCATGTGACTGTTCTTGCCTCTACCCTCCAGTGCAGCAATGCACAGGGTGGTAGCTTTGACAAACAGTGAAATTGAATGCTCTGGTCAAAGGACCATAGTCACTAGGGTCTTGGAATTAAATAGGATTTTTTGCAAAGATCTTGCCAGTGGCAACTGACATGTTGATGGGCATAATAAGGTCAGAATACATGGACTAGTAGCAAAGATAGTTCTCTAAAGATTAACCAGGAAGGCCTATAACGAGGGAGATGAAATAACTATGCTGCATCAACAAGCTTGCCGAGTAGTTTCAACAGCTGGTTCTAACTAGAACTGGATACAGTTAGGCCTTAAGCATATCACCATTGTATAACAAGAGCCAGACATGGAAGAGTTGGATCAGAGACTCCTCTGATAATTCAGTTTTTCATTCTAGTTTTCTTGGTAGGACAGGCTATCTCTTCATCACATTCTACAGGCCTAGCTTTGGCCAGAAAAGGGTATTATAAAAGCCTACTTGATGAAATTAGTTATGGCATAGAAAGCTATCATCTTTTGAAATGCTTAGAGCCTCCAGATAAATACAAATAAGATAAGGAAAAGTAGACATATGTTAAATCATCTAACAGCAAAGGGGATACTCTATGGAAATGAACTCACAAGATAATAATTTGAATTTGACAAGGTGATAATTAAAGTCCCTAGATAGACTTCTTCCACATCTGTATGCCTTTCAGTAAAGTTGGTTAGCATATTAACTACTTCTGGAGAATACTAAAAAATATTCATGGGATGTTAAACTGCAAATTATTATTCATTTCAATTTGTATAATAAGTGTAACAAAATACAATACAAACACTATTACACAAGAGGCACTAAACTCTATTATCAACATATTTGAGAGAACCATAATAGCCAGTATGTAAGATCCTCAGATGTCCATTTCTAACTTGAACAATTCAAGACATTTAAGTAAGAATTGATTTTTATACTGACAACTGGAAAGAGGTGATACAACTTTTTCATATCTTAGAACAATCACACACATTTTTCTGTTATAAGTTTTAAGGTTACTCAAAATTTAGATAGATAGATAGACTGACAATAGGCTGATAGATGTAATTTTTGAAGAGAGGTATATATATACACACACACACATATATATGCATATATACATATTTGTGTGTATATACACACATACACACACAGACAAGCAACGTCATTAGCCCTCAGTACCGGCTGAATATTTTTTGTAGATTTATAGGTCATAGCCTAGAGTTGCACAGAATAAGACATGAGAAGTTGAAATCTTTAGTGATGGAGAGATTATCCATATTGATAAGATAAACAGCAATCCCAGTATCAAAAAACAGACATACATGTGAAGAGTATGTATGTCATACTTGACGAATATATACAAATACAAATTATTTCAATACTTCAAAGGATTGTGATTTTGCATGTGTACCACATTCACTACTGCTGAAAATAATCACTCTGTGCCTTATTAAGGAGTCTTTGAGAATTGTGACTTAAAGTTCATCACAGCACAATCAGTGTAATGATGAGAACCACTGATATAGGCGGGTTCTTAGAAAACAGAGGTCTCCATCATTGGCCTATATTTAAAGCGCTCCAGAATTGTGAGGACTTGCCAGAGCTTGGACTCTACTGTTGTAGCTATGGAAAATCTCAGATCACCATGGAGAAGGACACTGGTGGTAAGTGATGGTAGAAGGAAGAATAGGAGTGGGAGAGAGAGTTGGAGGATTGAGAGAGTAAGAAAGAGGGAGAAAGAGAGGAGAGCAACTGAAAGAGGGAGAAGGAGAAAGAAGATGAGAAGGATGGACAAAAGAAAAAGAGAGTGAGAGAGAGACATAGACAATAGAACAGAACAGAATAGGATAGAATAGGAGTGGCAAAGAGATGGAGATAGACAGAAATGGAGCTATATGGAGAGAAATGCAGTAATTCAAAAGGACAGCATTAGAGTGTAAAAGCTCTGGATTCAAGTTCTTTCTCCCACCTGCAAACTGGGTGAAAGTAAGCCAGTTGCTTAAATTTCAGTGCACCAGGCAATAGTGTAAGATTATAAATTATAGATATGTAACCAATCCAGTATCTACACTGGGAATTTCTTAACCTTCCTATATACCTATAATAGGAACAGGCAATAGACTTGGTCCTATTAGGATGATGTCCTGCCTGACTTCAAGTGCTCCAAATGCCCCAAAGAAAGTTCCAGGTTATTCAACCCTCATAGGCCTTTATACCTAGATAAGGAGCATGGCTTGAATTTAGAAAATGAAGAAAACAGGGCATGGGGGCTTTCTAGAAAAGAAAATGAAGTCAGCGACATAGCAAAACATGGAAAAAATAATTGTATCTGTGGTCTCTGTAAATCTAAAATGCTCAGTGTTCTTTTTTGACTTAGAGAGTGCAGTTCAGAATTGCTCAGTACACCACAGATGATATATATGGTACATTTCTATGCCACTCTTGTTTTTTATGTTTAGGGATCCTCTCACTTCTTTCTTTTCCTAGTTCATTCTAGCTGATGCAGATAGAAAGACCTATGTAAATCCAATGACCTGAAGTTTTCTCCAGTGAACAACACTATGGTAGAGCTCCTTTTAAGCAGAGCCTTTATAAAATATGCAGAGTTTGGCCACTGCTGTATAGACAGAGAGATAAATGTGTGTGTAAGAGTGTGTGTGTGTGTGTGTGTGTGTGTGTGTGTGTGTGTCTAAACCTAGGGTATGAGAAATGTTCAAAGTATTTTTATAGATGGAGGTTATTAACTCATTTACTAATTACCACTTCAGGGAGTAGTCAGGGAGTAGCCATTTAACTGTGAAGTTAAATTGCTTCTTCTATTCATCATGTGCCAAGTTAGGACTTGAACCCAGGTCATCCTTACTTCAAGCAGACTGATCAATGGTAAAAAAGTATGGTAGAAAAGAAAGATCACCACCCTTTCTACTCCAAAGAATTAGGGATTAGGGCTATGATGTGTATAGGGAACTCCTTGATGAGCAAACTCACATATTTGAAAATTAGCGTTACAGAGTTATAAGAGCCCTTAGAGGTTAAAAGTTTAAGTGACCTATCACACAACACCCCAAACAGTCATACATGTTTGTTTATACATCTATCCATCTGTCTATCCATCTATCTATCTACACACATGCATATATAGTGCATGTATAGCATGTGTATATATGGGTGTGTGTGTGTATGTGTGTGTGTGTGTATATATATATATATATACACACATATATATAGCTAGTTTTTTCTATTTATTTGAAGCACAGTTTAAAAAAATGGTACACTTTGGGAAGTCAGTGGCACAAGGTACACTGCCATAACTTTAGGGGCGTTATACATAAAAAAAGCTAGATTTTCTACCTTTTTGAAATACTGCATTACATAATTTTACTCACCCAAACAGACCATTTACAAATATTAGGTCAATAAATTTCTAACCATCCATAAAAATGTAGCTTTCTTACTAGAATGCAAGAATTAAGAAGATCAATGTCTAAAAAAGAAAAGACAAAAAACAAACTGGAATGGAAGCCTAGATATCACATCTAAAATCAGGGCTTTTTGTTTGGGCCTTCATATTCTTCTCTCCTTCTACCATATGCTGCTGGAGTTCCATTCCTCTAGGGCCATGCCCACCCACAGCCCCAGCTCCTCCCTGCCCAAAGAGCTCACTCTGGGGCTGGCCTCATAACCTATGCCACCACCACCTAAAGATGGAAATTTCTGGCTTCCTGAGCCATTGGGATCGCCCGTATTTACTGTTCCTGCACCCATCCTTACCTCTCTCTCGCATGGATGCATGTATCCCATCTGACTATAACTTTCTTCTCTTTGTTGTCTCATTTGCTCTTCCATCTCACGTTGGTGAATCTTCATTTCTTCTTCTCTTCTACGTCATTCTTCCTCTTGTCTTAACTGTATTTCTTTGTGTTTCTGCATTTCTTGATTATGAAGTTCCTCCATCCCTTTCAACTCTTCTTGATGCCTCACTAGATCATGGCGCAAAAGATTTGCCTGATGCTCATGACATGCATCTTCCATTTCATTTTCCAGTTTGTCTTTTCCATCTTTCATGTTTTTCTCAACCTGTTCCCTTTGCTGCTTTTCCATTTCATCTAAGACTTCCATCTCTGGGAATATTCAAACTCAAAGGTGCCCTACTGAGCAAAACATGGAGGGTTCTCTCTCTCCTTTGGATACATTGGATTCTTCTGTGCAAGCTTTTCAGGAAGACCATCTTCATCATCTAATTGCTCAAGTGGTTCCACAATGAATGGACCAGGAGTTGTCAACAAAAACACTCCTTTACTGCATCCTTCAAATGCTGTTCTTGCAGCTGGCTTAGAAGCAAATTCAACAATGCCTTTCCCCTGGATCTTCCTTGATCATCTTCCTTGATCAGCCCTTTCAATAGGTCCAAATTGGCTGAATGCTTCTTCCAATAATTCGTTGGAAACAAGGTGAAAGATTTCGTACAGAGAGGGCAGAGGCATGTATGGCAAAACAAATACGAAGTTGTCGCCCTCTCAAGGGTGTGTCATCAAGTTCCACTTTTGCACTTTCTGCCAGGGCTCTACATTCCATTTTGATGAAACTGAATCCTTTGCCCTTGTTGATAATGACTTCACCAAGTTCTCCATATTTAGCAAATAATCGTTTAAAGTCTTCATATGTAATATCATCTGGCAGATTTCCAACAAATAACCTACATCGCTGTGTTTAAGTTTTCTCTCCAGGCCTCCTCAATAGAGACAAATTTGCTTTAAAGCCCTCTGAATCCGAGATCTCTTTGCTGCGGCCCAAGGACCCCCGGAGAGGGGCCCTGGTGAGGGGGTGGAAGCAATATGGCCGGTGGTGCTGCTAGACTCCTCAGGGCTCCCAGCTTCCCCGCTGTGGTGGCTTCGAGGGGTTCTTCAAGAGGCCTGGCCCATCAGACTTAAGCCCTCTGGGCATCTGGCTTGGGGCCCACCGTGGCTCGGACTGTCTTAGGCCCCACTGCGCCAGGGGGCGGAGGAGGTGGACCCCGACTCGAGCCAGAGGACACTGAGGCCTGCGTTGAAGAGGTGGGCTGAGCTCCCCCCACTTCCCCCCCCCCCCCCCCAGCGGGGCTGACTGCCCGGATGAGGCCTGGGAGGCCACGGAGCCTGAGACTGGAGGCCCCTCTGAGCCAAGGGGTAGCGCAGATGGAGCAGAGGCAGAGGTCGGTATGGCGGTGCCCACCGGGTCCGGGGCTGCTGGCAGGAGGGAGGCCTGGCTTTGCCTGGTCCGGCGACTATGCCTGTTGCTGCCGCGGCTGTCTATTGGGCTTTTTGCTGCGCCAGTATCTGCGCTGGAGGCAGTGGGATGGAGGGCTTCTGGCTCAGGCCCATGCCCTGCCGCGGTGAATGGAAGTCATGGCTTAGGCCGCCGCCCTGCCCTCTGCCGCCACCGCACCAGTGGAAGTCGCTGCCGCCGCCCGCCCCGCAACTCCGGAACCGGTCCCGGGACATGTCCGTGATCCACGGGCTGGCAGAAGCTGAGAAGTCGCTCTTTGAATGTGGAGGCGACCTTGCTGATCACAAAATGGCCGGGGACACAAGCCTAGTAGGTATCTATTTTTAATCACATTATTTCTTTCAGTCGTATTGTTATAAAATTGATGGATCACGGATTTTTAGAGGTGAAAAGAAGTTTTTTCTTAGTGTTTCTTCTGTTTAGTCAAAATAAGGAAGATAGAGTTCTTAAGATAAACAACTGCTTTAGAGTCAAGTGTGAAGTTTTACGGGTCCCATAGCTCATCAATAACATAGCTGTGTTGTAATCCTTTCTTTTCAGACACACTTCCCTTTCAGCCATGCTCTACCAGAATACTGAATACTGGCATAATGCATGCTTTTTATATAGAAACGTTATCATATAAAGATTATAAAGGTTCACTAGATAAAAACCATCCAAGGTTTATGAGAACTCAGATTTTGATGAAAACAAAACATAGAGCACTGATATGGGGGAAGAGAAGAAAATAAGTGATTGCAAACTGCAAAATTTAAAAAAGGAAAAAAACACAAAGAAAAAATACGTTGTGTTTTAGCCCTAGATGTTCCTGACTGACTTCAGTCATCCTTTTGTTTCATGATTTTTTTCTTGGGGAAGAACTTTATTAAACATTTTAGGCTATATTAGCACATTAAACATAAAAAGATTTGGAGGCTGCAATGAGATTCATCAACCTTTTGATTTAGTCACAAAGATTTGTAAAAATCAATAGACTAACAGTATCATATGAATATTTGAAACTTGGGCCTTCTTTCCTCTATGATAGGCAAGTTCTGAAGGCCAGACACAAATCAGACCACCTATTCTGACACAGAAAACTATAGAGGTATCTGACCAGTCTTCTTCATTCAACACTTGAACGACTATTTGGAGTGTCTATAGGATGGAGAAAAGAGGTACTAAGCCTGCAGCTCACCATTACTTAAAATATTTTTGTGTGCCAAAACCCAATAGCAACTTCTTGAAGGAAAGTATGGCTAGGAAGCAAGATATACATTGTCATCACTCCTCTCCACTGGCTATTTATTCTCATAGCACAGTCTGCCCAGCAAGACACATTTGTGTTTCAATAAGACCCTCTACCCATAATCTGGATTAATTTTAAGACTTCATTTGAGAAAAATACTCCTTCACCACCAAAAAAAAAAAAAAGGAAAAATTGGGCAGTCTTGTCCATTAGGCAATATTTTCCAGTGTAACATGGATAATATCAAGGTAAATCTCAGTTATGAGGCATTTATAGTGGCAAGAAGTTTTCTGTGCAATTGCAGTTGAGATACTCTTTAAAATTGTTAGCATTGTTAAGCACAATGCTACGTAAACACCTTAGACCAAGATCTTATGTCTTGCAGAGTTACAGCAGTGAAAACAGCTTAAAAATACATGGATATGATTCTCTGTCTGAAGTCACTGTGGGATATAGAAGGATTATTTTAATAATAATTTTTTGATAATATAAGAACTCTTTAATGAGGTTCATATAAAACAAATTAAATTTCAGTGACTATCTTTTCACTCACTGCTTTTTCAACTCAAAAGAAACCATAAAATGCTCAATCTGATTTTGAGTATAAAAATCATTAATGATCACAGTTTAAATACTTTGTTAAAACTTAGAAGTAACATTTGGGGAAATCCTGTATCTATAGCATACAAGCCTATACACATAATCCTGCTTCTTGTTACAGAAATAATTCTTTAGTTCTTCTGATAATAAAATGGGGAATAGAATTTTAGAATTTGAAGAACTCATGTGAAAATGAATCATACCTAAACTAAGTAAAAAATTTTCAGAAATTGAATTACTCAGTGTTGTCCAAATATTCACTCTACTTTTTAGTATTTTTTCATCTATTAGCCTCACAGTAGTTAAGTGATGGGTTTTGAGGACATTAGGAATGAGAGGAATAATTTGTGATTAGTGATGGTATTCCTGCATTGATAATGATGATCATTTCTTTCATACCTTTCCATAAGTCTACTAAAAAGGATCTATCCAATATGCTTGGCAACGTACCCATAGAGGTCTTAACATTGTGTTGATACCAATGGAGTACTAAAGTTACTTGTTATTTAATCTTTAGTCTTGCTACCTGTACTGTCCAGATGTCTCCTTAAAGTATATGCAAGTGAGGTTGACATCAATTCTTAATGTGGTGGGTGGGATTCTAGACGTTCTTATTAAAGGCATGGTTTCTGAGTATCCTGAAAGATAAATAAGAAGTAGAATTGGTTCATTAATAAGAAACCATGCCAGGTTAATCTTATTTTTTTTTGACAATCTTAATGGGCCAGTTAGTTGATCAGGGGAATACCACTGATACAACCCATCTGTATTTCAACAAGACATTTTACTAGCTCTCATTCTTCATAGACAAGAAAGGTTCAGGTTAGATTATAATCTCCAATTTAGGTAGATACATAATAACGACTAGATAAAATGGCAGATTTCTTCTCTACATAAAGAATTTCCTAACAATTAGAGTGGTTTTAAAATGCAATGGTATGCCACATGTGATGAATTTCCTATTAGAGAAAGTCTTCCATCAGTGCTTAAATGGACTGTTTGCTTGATTGTTGTAGAGGGAATTTTTACTTACAATAGATTGGATTAAATTACATCTGAGGTCTCTTCCTACTCTAAGGTACTATATTCCATGAAATGCTGGGTTATGGCATTAGGAAAGACATTGGGATGGAAAGGGGACTAGGAACCACGCCAGAAAACAATTAGTTGAAAAATTCAGATATATTTAGCTAATACAAGAGTTGACTTAGAGAAGACCTGGTAGTTTTCTTCAAGCTTTTGAAAGAGTACTAGATCTTTAACTCATTTTGCTTGAGCTGTAAGGATAAAATTTTGACCAATACAGTTATATAGTTATAACTTAAAGAAAGGTCAGATTTTTTTTTCTTAACATCAAATACATCTAATGGTGAATTGGTCCAACTTTTAGGATCTTTGTTTTTCCTGACTGATTCTCTTAAAATAGAACCTAGATGGTCACTGATCAGGGATAGAAGTAGTAGTAATTCTGATTCAGGAATATGTTGTAACAAACAACCTCTGCAGCCCCCTTCTAATTCTGAGTTCTAAGATTCTGCTTATTATCCCTGTTCCCACTCTGAATCCCAAATCCTAACTATTCCATTATCTTGATGGCATCACACTCTTCCCATTTTATCCACATTGGAAATACTATTTTTATCTCTTACTGTTTTTTTTTCAATTCAAATTTTCAGTTACCAGATGTTGTCGTTATAACTCTAAAAATGTCTTTTGTCCACTATCAGTACTAGAACATTAATAAAAAGAGGAAATGTAATAGCATTTTTTTTCTGTGCTCCAGTCACATAATCAGTCTATTCTATGCATTACTGATTTTCTTAATACTTGGCTTGATTCTGATTGCGTCATTTACCACCTGATACCTTCAGTTGTTCCTGCTAAATAATATAGTGAGTGCTAAACAATATTAAAACAGCTAAAATTACAGGCTGAACAAGTGTAACTCAAAGTATCTTTGCTGTTTTATCTCCCACTTCTTCATGCTCAGTTCTTTGGAAGTTAGAGTATTTGCTAATACTTATAGAATCCTTGGTTTTGTTCCTTTTTCTCATGATATTCCCTCCACTTGCAATCACTTCTATCAGATTTCTTCTTGTTGGAATCCTAATGTAACTTTCAAATACCTTGTCAAAAATTACCTTTCTCATGAAGCCTTACCTTAGTATTTCATCTTGATGTTTTTTTCATTCATTTATTGAACATCTGAAGTACTTTGAACCTCTCTTGGGGCCATTAAAACATTTTGCCTTACTTTCTACTAGTTATTAACATCTTTGTGTCATTGTTTTGCTATCATAAGCTCATTATGGCTAAGCACTATGCCTTTTTCACATTTGTATATAAACATGTCTAGGAAAGCTTAGTGGAAATCAATAAACATTTGTTGGTTTCAATTGAACCGAACTAAGTATGCAAGGACTTCTTTTATTACTCACATAGAATTATATAATTATTACAGGTAAAAAGGATCTTAGAAGATCATTTAGTATAGTGGTTTCAAACTCATAGAAATAAGGGCCACTACACAGTACATTAGGATTCCTACAGGGTCACATATTGACTTAGAAAACAGCACATTAACATTATCTATGTTCTGTTGCATTTTATTAACTTTGTTAAATATTTCCCAGTTATATCTTAATATGGTTCAACTACACTTGGGAGCAACCTTGGCAAGGTATTTGATATATTTGATCTAGTCCATCTCTCTTGTTTCTGAGAGGTTTAGAACCAAATCTATTTTAATAGAAATTCCTGTGTGATGAAATTCCAATACTCTTACATATGACACATGATAGATTTATGTTTCATCACATTTATGAACTTCTCCCAGACTATATTTACGTACTCAGTCATTATTAGATGAACATAGTAATGAAATATATATGAAGTGAATCCATAGTAATTGCTATTTAATTAAGAAGATGGTGATAAATATAGTAAAAAGATATACAGGTACAAATAGAAAAACTTAATCTTGGACTGTGGATATTCTTTCTGGCTGTTGTTTTTACTTTTCTTTTCCTTTTTTAAAAAATGAATTATTTTATTTATTTTCTTGTTTACATCATTCATTTCCACAAGATTTTGAGTTACAGTTTTTCTTCCTGTCTTTCCCCTACCCACAACCCCCAAAAAGCAATCCCACTGTAAAGCCCCTCCCCCAATCTGCTCTCTCCTGTGTCCTTCCCCATCACCCCTCTGACTTTCTGGTAGGGAAGGATGGGTCTCCCTACCCCAGTGCCTGTATATCTTAATTCCAAGTTGCATGTAGTTAATAATAATAATAATAATAATAATAATAATAATAATAATAATAATAATAATAATAATAGTAAATCTGTAGGCCAGGAGCTCTGAAGCAACTGGGTGGAGGTGGGTGCTGCTTCCATTGCTTCCTTGCCCTGGGGGCAGTTCTGCCAGACCACTTTTCTCCCCCAAATTTAGCTGAATTCCACTGACCTTTGTCTTAGTCCTTATTTCTCCTGGCTTGATAAATGTGGAAATTGCCTCAGCTGCGGCTGATCCACTGTCCTGAAGACTCCAGCTGTGGCTCCTCCTGACCACCCTGGGGCCAGGCCGTGTTTTCAGGCTGGGATGGTTTTTGGCTCCCAGCCTGCTGTGATGAGCCCCACCTGCCAAGCTGCCTTCAGCAAGAGAAGTGTTTTCTGTATTTTTGTGAGTTTTGGAGCCCTAAAATTTGTTTAGAGTCATATTTTGTGGATATTTAAGGTGGCTATGTGGGAGCTGCGAAGCCTTGCTGCTTCTGTGCTGCCATATTGGCTCTGCCCCTCCCCCCCATTGTTTTTTCAACCCTGATTTGGTGTCTGTGTGTCAAGAGTTGCTATCTTGCCCCTATAAGGTTAAGATTTTAACCACTCCACTTTAGCAGGCTGAAACTGAGATAAGACTGAAGCAGAGATATCAAAGATGGTCTAGAATTATGGAGATTTCAAGGCACATCTATGAGCCCATCTGAATAACTTCAGATGTAGAGATACTATTCTCCCAAAGAAGTACATCAGAGATCTTGAATGTAATTTTTGAATAATAAATAAATACTGGAATAGTATGAACATTGACATATTATGCACCCCTACCCCAAACCCAGTATAGCATGAATTGTAAAATCTAACTAGAAGGGAAAATTCGTGTGATTTAGAGGCAAAGTTATCTAAGTCCCTATCTCATGGAGGGAAAAAAAGAGCCTAGTATATACTTGAAAGTTAGTGTTCTCGTTTTTATCAATAAATCAATAAGTGCCTGCTATGATCCAGGAACTGAATTGGTGCTTAATATGTAAGTACGTTGGATGAAACACTCTCTACAAGACTATAGGACTACATTGAATTGTTTCTGAGTCTTATTTATCTGATCTAGATCCACTGATTTCTTTTATTTACTTCTATTTTTAAAATTTAAAATGACATAGTATTATATCTAACTAGGTCTTCTCAATTCTTCTTTATTTCCTTATTTCTCTTGAGATTCTTTACATTTTGTTCTTTCATATTAATAATGTTAGCACTGTAAAATACTATCATAATTATTTAATTGGCATAGAGGTAAATTTTTAAATTAATATCGGCATTTATGTTAGTGCACTTCAACTATGAACAATGAATACTCTCCCCAGTTTGTCTTCTGTGACTGTAAAAAGAATTTTATAGCAATATTTATAAAATTTAAAATATAATAGAAATAAAAGTATATTTATAGTCATATAAGACAAGGCAATGCAATGGAAAGAGTGCTGAACTTAGAGTTATAAAACCAGAGCTTGAATCATGATTTTGCCAGTCCCTTTTAATGTGACCTGGGGCATATTAGTTACTGTTCAGATGTATTTCATCACCTTTTCAATGAAGTGTTTAAAGAGATACGCTGTAATGTTTCTTCTTACTTTCTACCTATGGTCCTGTGCTCCTAAGAACTAAGATTATCCTGGAAGGTTAAATCCCAGCTATTTTAGGCATTTTGAAGTATAAAGGATACAATTAAAGAATACAGTTCAATTTATTTTTCTTTGGATATTTTGCTGTTAATATAATTAATAAAATGGATTTAATTTACATCCTGCTAATTTGCTAAAATGACTAATTTCAATTTTTTTTTTCACTAAATCTCCCGGTTTTTAAGTAACAACTGTTATCTACAAGTAGTAACACTTTTGTATCCATTTTGCATATCAGTCTCTCAATTATTTTATATTACTATTAAAGCTAGCATTTCCTTAATTGTACCATATAATACTACTAACCATGGGCATTCTTGCTTTAACATATATCTTATTGGGTAGAATTTTGATGGCTTTTCCCTTTATAAATAATGAGAATTTGGTTTTTAGATATGAATTATTTATTTTATTAAGGAAAATGTTTTATGAGTATGATTTTAATGGTAGTTACTGAAAAAGCAAAGCATGTTTTTTCTGTCGTACTGGCAATTCTTATTATTTTCTTATTCATTTGTTCACTTCTGTTTATCGTTTTTAATAGACTGAAGCATAACTACATTCCTACCAGAAAATTCAAGGTGTACATTGTTAATCACCTTTTGAGCATATTGTGATAGCCTCTTTGTTGCTAGTTTAGTATCAGTCATCATTAGTGATACTGATCTACGTTCTTCTTCTCTTCTCTACTGCTGTGTAGTTTGAATACCAGGATAATAGGTGCTTCAGAGAAGAAATGTAGTAGTCTGCTTTTAAGTCTTATTTCTGTAAATAATTTCTGTTGTATATGTACACATATTCACATATATTTCTTTCAATATTAAAGTTAGATTGCAAGTCTTTTGAAGCCAAATTTCCATGTACATATAACTTTTCAGTTTTATTTGTGAGAATGGAATATTTAAAATTTCTATTTCTATATAGGTTATTTGGGCATTTTCTGTTTAAAATGTTCGTATTTTATTTACTTTACTTTTTATTCAGATATAATGGGGGATAATATTTCCTAATTTTCTTTAGGATTTCCTGTTTATTTTGTGAATTCACCTTTTAATTTTTTCATTTTGGTTTTAGTTGTTATTTCATCGATTTTATTTCATTAAAATTAAAACTCATTTTTTTATTAACTCAATAGAATTTTTAATTTTTATAATTTCTATTTAAGTGTTCATTTTAAATTTTTTGTTGATTTTTCTTGTTTTTATTTGTATGAATTTCATTCATTAATGATTTTTCTTTTCTCTTTTGTCTTAGAGTTTAGAGTTGTTAATTTTAGAGACTGATTTTGTTATAAATATTATGTACATATATATATACACATATATACAGTTTATTTCTGTTATCTCATTGCTATTTGCTTTGATAAAATTAGGTATTGTTTTTATGATTTGGTTTTTTTTAGCTCACTCATTTTTCATGATAGCATCTTTTAGCCTCTATTTATTTACAACCGTTCTTAAAATTCCCCCTATGAATGATTTCAGTTGGTATATAAATGGTTTAATATTTTTTTGAATTTGTTTATGATATTTTATACCCTACTAGATGGTTACTTTTTCTAAAAACTGCATGCAAAGTAAAAAAATAAGTAATTTTTTAACATTTATTCAGTTATAATCAGAATTTATGATATCAAGTTTCCTAAAATAGTATTCTGATTATTAATTTTTCTCTTAACTAAAAAAATCTTTTCTAATTGACACATCACCAGGAATTTTTGTTGTTGTTTTACTCTCTGGTTCCCCTTAAACTTTAATGAACTATTTCTTTAGTATTATGCTTTTTAGCATATGTGCATATGCACATGTACAGAGTATATATGTGTGTGTGTGTGTGTGTGTGTATTACTACCTATGAATCCTGTAAGCATCGTTTAGTTTCCCTGCTTATCTCATGTGTCCACATTTCTCTCTTTTTTTTAGATTATGTCACATTTATTCACATAAAAATCCTATTAGGTAATAGGAAAGAGGCAGAGCAACAAGTCTAAAATTATATAGAATTTTTAAAGCCTTTGACAAAACATCTGCTCATTTGTGGGCTATTATTTTTTTTTTGCTGCTTATGAGAATGTTGAAAGGAATAATTCCTTTTTTTAAATTAATTTTTGTTTATTTTTAGTTTACTTCATTTATTTCCACGAGATTTTGTGTTACAAATTTTCTCCATCTCTCCCTTACCTATCACCCCAAAACAGCCATCCCACTGTATACCCCCTCCCCAGTCTACTCTCTCCTATATCCTCCCCCATCACCCCTTTGACTTTCCTATAGGGGAAGACAGATCTCCCTATCCCAATGCCTGTATATTTTATTTCCCAGTTGCATGTAAATAGTAAAAATAATAATTATATATATACACATATACATACATACATATATATACACACATATATGTATGTATATTTAAACTTTGATTTTAGAACTTTAAATTCTAGGTTCTTTCCCTTGCTCTCTTGTCACCCACCCTCACTGGAAAGACAAGATACTAACTACAGGCCGTATATGTGTAGTTGCACAGTACATCTCCACTATAGACATATTGTGAAAGACTGACTGTATTTCTCTCCTTCCTATTCCACTATCCACTTGTTCTATTCTCTACTTTCTGCTAGTCCCTTTACAGAAGTGTGTGCTTCTAACAACCTTCTTTCCCAACATGACCTCCCTTTCATCCCCTTCACCTCTACTCTCCTGTAGGGCAAGATACCCAAGATGACCCAGTGTGTCATTACTTCTCTAAACCAAATTCAATGAGAGTAAAGTTGACCCATTCCCTTTTGCCTTCCTGTTCTTTCCCTCTATTGTAACAGTTATACCTTGCCTCTTCTGTATGAGATATTTAGCCCCATTCTACCTTACCCTGTCTCCTCTCATTCTATTCTTCTCCCACCTCTCAATTTCATCTTTTAAAATATGATCCCTTCCTATTCAATTAATCCTGCACTCTCTGTCTATATACACATATATACATGTAGTTACATATGTATTCATATGCTTATATACCCTCCTATATAGATGTGTGTATATGTGTGTATGTATACATACACATATACATACACACATATACACACACATTTATATTCCTTTCACTTATCCTCATACTGAGAAAAGTTCCATACAATTACAATCATCATTTTTCATTTGCATATTGGCATGTAAGTAGTTCAACTTTTATAAGTTCCTTTTCATTTCTTTTCCATGTTTACCTTCTCATGCCTCCTGTGTTTGAATGTCAGATTTTCTATTCAGTTCTGGTTTTTTCCTCAAGAATGCTTGAAAGTCTTCCACCTCTTTGATTCACTATATTTTTCCCTGAAACATTGTATTCAGTTTTCCTGGGTAGCTTATTTGTCCTAACTCCTTTGATCTCCAGAGTATCATATTCCAGGCCCTTCAATCCCTTAATGTAGAAGCTGCTAGATCCTGGGTTATCCTGATTGTGTTTCAACTGTATTCACGTTGTTTCTTCTTGGCAACTTGTAATTTTTCTCCTTGGTCTGGGAACTCTGGAACCTGGCTATAACATTCCTAGGAGTTTTCTTTGAGCGATCTTTTTCAAGAGGTGACTCGTGAATCTTTTCAAATTCTATTTTGCCCTCTGATTCTAAAATATCAAGGCAATTTTCCTTGAGAATTTCTTGAAGGATGATTTCTAGGTTCTTTTATTTATCATGGCTTTCAGGTAGTCGAATATTTTTTAAATTGTCCCTCCTTTTCCAGGTAAGTGGTTTTTTTCAGTGAGATATTTCATGTTGCCTTCTATTGTTTCATTTGTTTGGATCTGTTTAATAGTATCTTGGTTTCTTATAAAGTCCTTTGCTTCCATTTGCTCCACTCTAATTTTGAAGGAATTATTCTTCTCTTCAGTAAGCTTTTGAGATTCTTTATTCCATCTGGCAAATTTGAATTTTTAAGGTATTCTTCTCCTCACTGGCATTTTGAGTCTTTTGCTATTTGAGTTAATCTATTTTTCAGGGTGTTATTTTCTTCAGTCAGGTTGTTGACTCTCTTTTCATGACTGTGTTGCATCACTCTCATTTCTCTCCTCAGTTTTTCCTCCACTTCTCTTATTTGGTTTTCAAAATCCTTCTTAAGCTCCTCTATAGCCTCTAACCAGTTTACATTTTTCTTGGAAGCTTTTGGTGGGGGAGTTCTGACTGTATTGTCTTCTTCCTGTTCCATGCTTTGATCCTTTTAGATCCCGAAAAACAAATCTAAAGTTGGGTTGCTGTGCTTGTTTTGCTTCCTTTGGTTGCTCATGTTGCCAGTGAGTTGCCTGTCTTTTGGGCTCAGTAGAACTCTGCTTTCAGAGGGAGAGCTCTGTCCCCAATTGCTGGGGTTTTTGCAGCTGCCATAGCTATTAGGAGGCCTCTGTCTCTGAAGCTCCCACCAGCTTTGGCTCACTGGTCACATACCTCAGGACCACCACCCAAGACTGTGATCCCAATGCAGGCAGGTCAAGGCAAGAACATTTAGCCTCTGAATGATTGGTTGGCCCCCCTGAAGTCTGCCAGCAGGGAGCTCTGAAGTAGCCACGTGGAGGTGGCTTCTAGCTCTGGAGGTAGATGGCTGGGCCCTCTCCCTCAAATTTAGCTGAGTTCCACTGACCTTTTTCCTTTGTCTGTGTCTCTTAAGGGTTAATTATTTTGGAAACTGCCACAGCTATCTGTGATCCACTCTCTTGAAAATTCCAGCCACAGATTTTCCTGGACAGCCTGGGTCCAAAACTGCATGGGTCTAGCTCTGCTCCCAGCTCACTGTGATGAACCCTTTCCATCCGTCTTCTGGGCTTCCTTTGGCAGAAGCTTTGTTACTTTGTCATTTTGTGGTTACTGGTGCTCTAAAATGTGTTTAGTGTCATATTTTATAGGTATTTGAGGTGGTTATGGGGGGCGCCATGGCGTTCTCTTGCTTTTACACCGCCATCTTGACTCTACCTCTCCCCCATGTTTCTCGTAATAACAATTATTTTATTTAAGATAATGCTTACCCTTCTGTTGTCATCCTTGATCTTCCCTTGAGTCATGGAAGATGAAGCAGAGTTAGGATTGTGAGCATTCCTGCATCCTGCTCATTCTCACAGGCTTGGATAATTTGGTAAAACTCGCAGTTGAGAACTTGTGGATATAAACGAACCCCATTAGCACTGATTCAAATGTAGAGGTTTTAGCGTGGTCATATACCGTGTGTGTGTATGTGAATGCATATAAACACAGACATTCATAATCTTTTCTAGATTGTGTTTACCACTTTATAGTTAATATTTGCGCACCTCCCTTATTTGTAAGTTCAACTATGCCTTCCATTATTCCTAAAAAGTTCCTTAGAGCAGGAATCTGTGGGTTTTTTTTTTCATGAGATCCTCTGGCTTTTAGACACCTCAGAATGCCACTTCAGTTCAATCAAACAAAATACATAAGATTACAAAAGAGATAATTCATATTGAAATATATATACCCCCCCCTCCCAATTCAAAACCATGCACCTGTCAAATCTCTCTCTGGCTTATGGACCTCAGATTAGGAAAGTTTGTTATATAGAGAGCTTAGCTTATATAGAAATTTTCATATGTCAGTCTCTGGAGTATCATTGCAGTTTTTAAATGAGATTAAAATCTTCATTAAATGCTAATAAATACAGGAACTTTAGTTAAATTGTGATCTGTTTTTAAATATAAATAATTTACACTTAATTTGAATTACTCCTAAGAATTTTTAGTCATCCTGATTGATACAGTTATCCAACACAATTCTAAAGGACTCATGGTTAAAAAATGCTGTCTACCTCCAGAGAGAGAACTGATGAACTCTGAATGCAGACTAAAGAATACTTTTTAAACTTTCCTTATTTTTTTTTGTTTCTCTCCCATCATAGTTAACATGTAAATATGTTTTGCATGGCCCACATGTGTAATTGATATCACATTGCTTGCATTCTCAATAGGTGGGGGAAAGGCTGATGAGAGGGAGAAAATTTGGAACTTTTAAAAATGAATCATATAATAAATAATAATTAAATAATTTTAGTAGTAGATTGAAATGTTCAGAATGTGCTCAACTTGATAAATCTAAATTTGATTTACTTAAATTATTTATAAAATTATGATCCCTACTTATGTAGGGATATAAAGAATCATAAATCAAAATTTTAAACTGTAAGAATGTCACATTGATAATATTAGAAATTTCTTGAAATAAGCTTCTATTTTTTTCTACAGTCATTGAGCAACTTTCATTTTCTTCTGTGTACTTGAACTTATCCTGTAAATAAGTGTATTTATTTTCTTATAAAGCAGAATGGTAAAATAATATTTTAAAATAGTATATTGAATTTAGGAGAATGTAATAATGAGTATGCCTACTTACCATGGATAAGTAATATCTCATCTGAGAATGTCTTTGGACCTAGATGATCTCTACTGAGAATATTTTCTGTCAACATTAGATATTCAAATATGAGATGATTCATTTTGCATAGAAAAATGCTACCAGATTCCACATATGAAACAAATTCAATAGAAAAATGAAAAAGGCCACTTTGAAGTAAATCACAAAAAGGAGGCTTGGGCAAGTAGCCAAAACATTATTTATTCAATGAATTATCAAGCATTTATTGAAGAGAAAATGCAATTAATTTTATTCTTTATGGATTTTGGTAAAATAATCCTATTTCAGATTTAGACAGTTGGGCAAGTGGGGAGGTCGCTATTTGTTCATGTTGAAGACTGATTTGTCTGGATTATCTATATGAGAATTGTGGGGATCCAATTTAGTGAATTTTTGCTATGGTTCAAAGATAATGGTGGATGTTTCCACAAATTAGAGGGCCAAATAGAGAAATTATAAAGAATCCCCCCAAGAAAGTAGAAAAGTATATAAAATATAAGAATTTTATTTAGCAAGTTAATGAGGTTCAATGAGCAAAAAGGAAGAAAAAGAGGGAAATAAATATAAAAGAGAAAAAAAGGAGAGGGAAAAGAGAATAAAAAGGGAAGAATAAAGCAAAGGAGTATGATTTAATGAGGGGTAAATATTTCATGGTATGGTCACAGTATTAACAGGAAGTTAAAGTCTTTGGAGGATATATGGTCACACTTTTGTTTTAAAAATAGTTTCCATCATCTAAATGGTAGGGGCATGTGTACATTCCCCAACACCCAAGTGAATGGAAGGGCAGTTTGGGGAGAGGCATCTATGGTCTTATTGACTTTATGCATAATGGTAACAAATTTTAAAAACATTCTTCCAAATACTAAGTCTGGAATATGACTTGAGAAGGTTTTTGATTATGTATTTGCCATCCATTTATGCAAGGCCTACATGAACACAAAGAACCTTCATTTGAGGATGTGGAAAGATTATGAAATGGGACCAGAATAATTTTGTTAGAGAGATGTAAATTAAGATCTATGTGAGAGGCCAAGATGGCGGCGTAGAAGTAGCAAGGTCCCGCAGCTCCCACACTGCCACCCTGAACACCCATAAAATACGAGCCCAGACAAAGTCTAGGAAAGTCTAGGACTCTCAGACTCACAAAAATACAGAGAACCCAGCTCTCCCTGAAGGCAGCTCGGCAGCAGGGGCTCAGC
>CM053600.1:83385306-83412922 GCA_028646575.1 Pseudocheirus occidentalis
AATTGATGTTTTTCCAATTAGTGAGATCTGATTTTATTTGTGTGAAAAGTGTTTTGTAGTTGTGTTCATAAAGGTACTGGGTTTGTTTTGGCAGGTAGATTCCCAAATATTTTATAATGTCTACAGTACCTTTAAATGGAGTTTCTCTTACTATCTCTTGCTGTTGGACTTCATTGAAAATATATAGGAATGTTGAGGATTTATGTGGGTTTATTTTATATCCTGCAACTTTGCTAAATTTATTTATTGTCTCAAGAAGTTTTTTACTTGATTCTCTAGTATTCTCCAACTATATCTTCATGTCATCTGCAAAGAGTGATAGCTTAGTCTCTTCTTGGCCTAATTTGATTCCTTTGATTTCTTTTTCTTCTCTAATTGCTGCTGCTAACATTTCTAGTACCAGATTGAATAAGAGGGGTGATAGTGGACATCCTAGTTTCACCCCTGATCTTACTGGGAATGCTTCTAGTTTATAAACCCCATTGCATATAATACTTTCTGATGGCTTTAAGTAGATGTTACCTATTATTCTAAGAAAAACTCTATTTATTCCTATACCTTCTAATGTCTTTAATAGGAATGGATGTTGTATTTTGTCAAAGGCTTTCTGCATCTATTGAAACAATCATATGGTTTCTGCTAGTTTCATTGTTGATATGATCAATGATACTGATGGTTTTCCTAATATTGAACCATCCTTGCATTGCTGGAATAAATCCAACCTGGTCAAAATGTATTATTCTTATAATAAGTTGTTGTGATCTTTTTGCTAATATTTTATTTAAGATTTTTGTATCTATATTCATGAGGGAAATTGGTCTATAATTTTCTTTCTCATTTTTGTCTCTCCCTGATTTAGGTATCAGTACCATATTTGTGCCATGAAAAGAATTAGGAAGGTCTCCTTCCTCATCAGTTTTCCCAAATAGTTTGTAGAGTATTGGAATCAATTGATCTTTAAATATTTACTAGAATTCACTAGTAAATCCATCTGGCCCTAGGGATTTTTTCCTATGTAGTTCTCTGATAGCTTTCTTTTTCTGAGATGGGGTTAAGTAATTTACTTCTTCTTCAGTTAGTCTGGGCAACTTATATTTTTTCAGTTAGTCTGGGAAACATATTTTTGTAGATATTCATCCATTTCACTAAGATTGCCAAATTTTGGGAAGGCTGGGCAATTGGGGTTGAGTGACTTGCCCAAGTTCACATGGCTACTAAGTGTTAAATGTGTGAGGCCAGATTTGAACTCAGGTCTTTCTGACTCTAGGGCTGGTGCTCTCTTTAGTGTGCCACCTAGCTGTCTTCAGTATGTTTCTTCACTGGAAATCTTGGTGTAAAGACTCAATGATGATTTGTTCTAAACTGTGAGGAAAGTGCTGTGATCTTGAATATAGGGTTATGGAAAGTGGCCGGACTTGTGATTTCAGTGGTGTACAGAGTTCATAGGTAAGGAAAGAACCCATATTAAAGCAGTTTGGTACCTTCTCTAGTACTTGCAGTCTTACAGAATTTCCCATAGCATGGACTGGCAAATTGTGATCCTCTTTGGTTGTCTAAAAAGTCAAAACTATTTTCATGGGAATACTAAGATATCGTTTCCCAATTTCTTTTTCACTATCTCATGAGAGTAAACTGGAGTTTTCCAGAATCTGCCTGACCTGTGAATTAAAGAGTAAGCTATGAACTTTAAGCAGCTGATCTATTATCTCTTCTTGATAAATATAAACTACATAAACAAAAAAACTTTGGGGTCTTCAGTGATTTCTAAGATTGAGAATTGTTGGTTTGAGCACTGAGATTTTAACTTTCCCAGGTCATAGAACTGGTATTTGCTAGAGTGAGACTTGAATTCAGATCTTATTGGCTGTTGATGACATGGTATCTATAAATTACTTGAGGAGAAATGAAATAGACACACAAAACTTTTGCTAAAGCAAAGCAGGCTATTATAAAGGGTCACTGTGCATGTATCAATAAGAAACACTATAGAACAGTGGTTCTCAACCTGTTGGTTATGTTCAATTTAAATGCATCCTTCATATCATATATTTACATTACAATTCATAACAGTAGCAGAATTACAGTTATGAAGTAGCAACATGAATAGTTTTATGGTTGGGGGTCACCACAACATGAGGAACTGTATTAAGGGGTAGCAGCATGAGGACGGTTGAGAACCACTGCTGTAGAAGTTTAAGTAATAAAGGCATCACACTTGTTTAGAATGATCATGTTAGGGTCCATGGACAAGATTAAACGTAAGCCAAGTCACAAATCATGGATAGGACTGGATGTACTGCAGAGAGTAGCTTGTGAGTAGGAAATGTTCTGCTTAAAGATGATACTTATTTCATAGGACATTTTTTTTGGTTATTTTGGTTAAGTTTGGTTAATTCAGAATGAATTTAGACATGAATACAGCAGACTTAAAATCCACTATTTACCCAGTAGCTAAGCAATTTTTCATTTTGAAAAACATGGTAGGTAGTCTTTGTCAGTTTTATGATATTATATCCTTATTCAGTCTCTTGTCTCTGTCCTACCATAATCATGTGCCAGGATGCCACTCAGTCACTAGCTGAGGGCTGGCACAGAAGAAAACATTTTGCATATGAATCAATAATTGTCACTGAAGCCAAAAATTTATATGAAAGAACAGTGTTTAAAAACATTGAGTTGGAGTGAAGAGGATATAAGAGGGTAAGACTTGGAAAATATATGATTTAAAATACTTTGTTTTTCATTAACTCTATATTTCTGTTTTCAGTTTGTTAATTTCAACATTCATATAAAGTATCAAAGGGGCTTTTCCTCAGAGGATACAATGGTTATACTTTTGATGAAAGTAAATTACCTGTTAAACCAATGTTTTACTATAAAGGACAGTTAATACCTCACTCTTCTACATATAAAGAACAGTAAATAATTAGCACTGTGGTTATGAATTATGATTAATATCCTTTGTAATAAATAATCATTTCTCAATTTTTTCTCCTAATTTAGGGCCTATACAGTGCAGATTCATGTGTGTGTTCATGCATATTCCTGCACATACACTTATTTTATTTTGTTTGTGTACATTCAATCAATCTGAATATTTATTAAGATCTTAAATTGTTATTTATTAGAGAAATGCAAATTAAAACAACATTGAGATAGGATTTTATACCTGTCACATTGGCTAAAGTGATTAATGTAGAAAGCAACAAATGTTCGAGGGCATATGGAAAAATAGAATTGTGAACTGATCCACCCATTCTGGAGAGCAGTCTGAAATTATGTCCAAATAGTTATTAAACTGCCTATAACCTTTGACCCGGCCTTATGACTAGTAGTGTATTTCTAAAGATGATTAAGGAAAAAACAACAAAAAAAGAACTTTCATGTTTTAAAATATTTATAGCATCTCTGTGTTAGCAAAGAACTAGAAATCACAAGCATTCCCATAAATTGGGGAAAAGGCAGAACTTATGGTATATGATCATGATGGAATGATCCTTTGCTAGGAAATGAGTTCACTGAACTTAGAAAAACATGGATAGACTTGCATGAAATAATGGATAATGAAATAAGCAGAATCAAGAGAATGCTGTATACAATAATAACAATATTGTTTTAAGAACATAGTTGAATGAGTAAGTTATTTTGACTATTATAACAACCACATTAACTACAAAGGACATATGAAGGAAGATGCTATCTGATTCCAAAGAAAGAACTGATAAAAAGATACATGTATCAAATGTTGTTTCCTATATTTAAATCTAAATCTTTGTCTATGTCTGTGTCTGTGGCTATACATCTGTGTGTGTGTGTGTGTGTGCGTGCCTATGTCTATGTCTATTCCTATACCTATACCTATACTTATACCTATACCTATACCTAATAGTGGCCATCTTGAGGGTGGGGAGGAGGGATAGAAAAAAAAATAAGTTGCATCCTACCCTTATTATATATCTAAAAGGAATAGCAAGTTGTACAATATAATCATTTTTTAAAATATACTATGTTTTGGAAACACTTGTTTTATTCCAGAATTTTAAAATAAAATAAATAAAATTTAAATAATTACAATTTTAAAAAAAGATATCTTAACATGTTCCAGACCCTGTGCTAAGTTCTGGCAGTACAAACAATGAAAAAACAAAATTAACTCTAATTTATTGCTACCCTCAAGGAGCTTATCTTCTAATAGAGAAAATATCATGCCAAAACTATTATGCAAAGTGTATACAGAGAGTAGAGGGAATGTAATCTGAAGGGGAATCATTAGCAGTTAAAGAAAGTCATTAAGCTTTCATACAAAAAAATAGATTTTTGAGCCAAGCCTTGAAGGAAGTCATGCAATCCAGCTACTAATTATAAACAGAAAACAATACTTTTTTTCCTTCATTCTCTATGATCAAGATCTCCAGCTTGCCAAGGCTGATTTATTTCTTTTTGATGATGTGGACCTGTGCCAAAAAGTGAGGAAATCTGAATTCTGACAAAATAGGAAACCTTATAGTATTCCAGATTAAACTTCCATTATTTATAAAACACCTTGCTGTAAATATAAAATAATTCTAAATTATAATGAAAACCAACATCTTATTACATTATTTAACCTTAAACATTTCAAACAAACGACTCCAGTTTTTGGTTTATAATCAAAACATGTTGGTACTACAATACTTATTTTATGATGTTTTATGACTAATTATTAGAATGTCCTTTTTGAGTTTTTTCTTCTGAAGACATACCATTATAACAAGTAGACTTATTTGTTTACTTCCAGGTAGTTTTCAACATTTCTGTGCTTTTTAATCTCAGCTTTGTCCCTGGTTCTTCTTATCATTTACAAAAAAGAACATTTACTTGTTCTACCTATGAAAGTCATAATATCCCTCCACAAAACATTGAGTAGCAGAAAAAACAACTCTCTGACTTCTTGAAGGAAGCTTTCTTATATCTCATAAAGCCTCCGAGGGCTTCCTTTTAGAATTTATAACATCCTAGAAATTATGCCACTAGTCATATTGTTGTTATCATTTTTCTACTTGGGAGAGAACTTTTACTCTGAATCTATTTGAAATTTATATCATTTAAATGTATCTATAAAATATCTTATAGAATAATATATAATTGTATATTATATGACTTTAGGAAAAGATCAGTCTCTCCCTTGGGAAAGTCTGAGTGGTCAGAGGAATTAGCAGAAAAGTGGAAATCGTGGAAATAACACTGAAATATAAATCAGGAGACTCTGGTCCTGACTTTATTTTGACTATCCATGTCACCCTGGATCAATCACTTACATTTTCTATGCTTCAATCTCTATACCTGTGAGATGTACAGGTTGAACTAGACAACTACATTTGGGGAAAAAACAGGTAAAAAGGAAGTTAAGAGTAATATTAAAATATTAAGTTATACATTTGGCTTTTTAAAAAGCTAATTTCATATGTACATGATAGGGGAAAGATTGTTAACCATTTATCTGAAAAAGTTTTGGAGTTCTTTTCATAATGACTCATCTTATATTCCATACTGAGTACAGTTTCAGTTTCTCAAAATACTATATGGCAGGCAACAAAAAACTAAAAACTAATATAACCTGGGTTGCATTAAATCAACTGGCATTTATTAAATGCCTTCTATATAACAGATACTGTGCTCAGGAATGGGAATACAAAGGATGGATGGAAGGAAACAAAGACTTTCCAAGACCTCACTCTCTAATAAGGGGGAAGAGAGATACAACAGTCATTTAAAATAAGGTCTACACACACACACACACACACACACACACACATTCATGGGTAATCTCAAAGGGAATTAAAATTGTAGGTTGAAACCTAGGGATTACAACTGATATTGCTCCTCAAGGCCCCATGTTCCCTTGGGATTGGAAATGATACTGTGCCTCATGGTCCCTAATCTTTATTTTTTTAATAGGAAGCAATACTGTTGCATGGCAGTTCTGTTCTCCTGGGAGTAAAAGTGATACTATTTCTGACAATCCTGGATCCTTTTTGACAAAAAGTGATATTGCTTACAAAAAGTAAGACTTTAGCTGAGATTTTAATGAAGCCAGGGAAGAGACAGAGATGAAGAGGAAAAACATTCCATACATGAAGCACAAGCAGGGAAAACACTCCAAGTAAGGAGATGGAGTTTCATATGCAAAGAATAGGAAGGGCAAAAGGGTCACTAAATAATAGAAAGGATACCAGTGTTACTGAATCCTGGAATATGTGGAGGGGAATAACATGCAAGAAGACTGGAAAGACTATAAGAGGCCTGATTACGAAGGACTTTAAAAGTCAAAAATAAGATTTTATATTTGACTGTGGAGGTAAAAGAGAGCCACTGGAGTTTACTGAAAGGAGATGAGTATGGATGATGTGGTCAGACCAACACTTTATGAAAATCAATTTGACAGAAAGGAAGATGGTTTGGAGAGGAGAAAATTGAGGAAGGGACACTAATCAGAAGACTATTATGATAAGTCAAAAATAACGTCCCCTCTACAGGAGTGATGGCAATGCCAGAAGAAAGAAGTGATCATGTATGAGAGATACTACAAAGGGAGAAATTGTAAAGTTTGCCAACTGGCTGAATATGGAAAGTAGAGTAAGGAACTAAGGACTATAACCAGGCTAAAAACTTAGGTGACTGGGGAGGGATGGTGTTGTATCTGACAGTAATAATATTGGAAGTTTGAAAGAGAAGAAGGCTTTGGAGGGGGAAAAATGAGTTTGATTTTAGACGTATGAAGTCTTACTTGCCTACTGGAAATAAAATTCAGGGTATCTAATAGGTAGTTAAGGATGGGAGATTGGAGGTTTGGAGAGAGGGTAAGGCTAAACAAATTGATCTGTGGGTCATATGCATTGATATGATAATTGAGTCTATAGGAGGGGGAATGCCAAGACACCATAGCAGAGAAAGCAGTCAGCTGAGTTCTCCCAACCTTCTCCTTTGAATAACAACGCCTCAAATTGCATTCTGACGTGGCAAAGCAAACCAAAGATCAGAGTAAAACGTACTTGCTGCCCAAGATAACTTAGGAGGTTGGAAAAAGAAATCTATGACATAAAGATATGGGCTGGCTCAGGGTCCATGTAGATACAGTGGTGTTTCTGGGTGGTGGTAACAGAAGTAGCAGAAGCTTCATGAGTTCTCAAGTCAGAGATGATAAGGGTACCTGGCAACTGGTGAGAAAGAGACTACAGGGCATGCCTGTGTTAGCATTAGACATATAGCCAGATGCCATTTGCAAATTCACTGCCTATACCAACTTCTGGGTCATAGTTCATAGGCAGAGAGGAATATTTTGGTCAAGAGTGAATGGAGTCTTGAGAAGCAATATCACTTTTTGTCAAAAAGGATCCAGGATTGTCAGAAATAGTATCACTTTTACTCCCAGGAGAACAGAACTTCCATGCAACAGTATTGCTTCCTATTAAAAAAATAAAGATTAGGGACCATGAGGCACAGTATCATTTCCGATCCCAAGGGAACATGGGGCCCTGAGGAGCAATATCAGTTGTAATCCCTAGGGTAATTGCCCATTTAAGAGTAAAGACCAGAGAGCAGATGAGGCTAGCAGTGACCACAGTTCTTACCAGATTATACAGAAACCTTCAAAACCCCAAGAATTATCACTGAAAACAGCAGTGCAAAGAAGCCTGAATGTTGAGATGGTGACCCTCCAGGCTACTCCAACCCTACCCCCCATAAGCCAGGAATAGAGCCCAACTTTAATTTAAAGTTTAAAATCAAGAAATTGACAGGGGGAGGAAATAACTAAAAATTTACCTGACCGTGAAAAGCTACTGTGGTGACAGAAAATAACAAATCAAAAAGAAGGAAGACAGTAAAGTCAAAACAACCTGCCGCCAAAACCTCAAAGAAAAATGTAAATCAGACACACCAGACCAACAAGAAATCCTGAAAGTGCTAAAAGTAATTTTAAAATCAAATAAGAGTCATAGAGGGAAAACTAAGTAAAGAGCAAAGGAAAGAAACTATGAAAAGGCAGTTTTTAGCTTGGTAAAAGAGACACAAAAGATAATGGAGAAAATAACACTAAAAAAAAGAAACAGAATTGACCAAAAAAAATTGTACAGCAGCTCACTGAAGAAAATGATTCCTTAAAAATTAAAATTCAGTGAGTGGAAGTCAATAACAACACAAAATATAATGAAATGATGAAGCAAAGTCAAAACAATGAAAAAAATTGAAGAAAATGTAAAGTATCTCACTACATAAAAAATTGTCCAGGATAATAAAGGAGAATGTTAAAAATTGTTGTATTACCTTAAAGTCATGATCAAAGAAAGAGAAAGTATATTTCATGAAATTATCAAAGAAAGCTTCCTCAGTATACTAGAGTTATAAGTAAAATAAAAATGGAGAGAATCCACCAGATCACCTCCTAAAAGATTTCTCAGAATGAAAACTCCTGGGAAATTCCAGAGCTCCCAAGTCAAAGAGAAAATATATCAAGCAGGTAGAAAGAACCTTTTACAAATACTATGGAGACACAATTAAAAATCATAGTAGATTTAACAGCCGCCATATTAAAGTAGAAGGTTTAGAATATGATATTCTGGAAGACAAAATAACAGGCATTAGAACCAAAAATAAACAGCCCAGAAAACTTGAGTAGCAGTCTTCAAATGGGGAAAAGGGACACTTATTGAAATAGAAGACTTTAAGACATTTTTAATGAAAAGAACAGAAGTGAATAGAAAATCTGATTTTCAAATACAAGACTCAAGAAAAGCATGAAAAAGTAAACATGAAAGAGAAAGCAAAGCAGAATCAATAAGGTTGAATTTTACTTTTCTAGATGGGAGGATGGTAAATATAACTTCCAATGACTTTATCATTATTAAGGCAGTTGGAAGGATCTTCCTAGAAAGAGTATGGGAGTGAGTCATTTATTTTAAGATGATGAAAAAAAAATGATAAGTGAGAAATAGGGATAATCTTGGAAAAAGAGGGAATGTAGAGGAATAAAGGGGAAAATTATGTCACATAAAATGGCGTGCAAAGAAGAGCTTTTATAATGGAGGGGAAATGATGTGGGGATACCCAATGCTTGAACCTTGCTCACATCTAAATTGGTTCAAAGTGGGAACATATATATGCGCATATATGTATATATACATATATATACACACATAAATGTATATGCACATATATTTATAAGTACATATATAACATGCATGCATGCACATGCAGATATTTATATATGTATACATATATTCAAAGATAGGTATATACATATATACACATGTGTGTATATATGTATATATATAATTTTAACTGAAATTGATTTTATATAACAGGGAAGTAGGAGGGGAAGGAGATGAAGAAGAGTGATAAAATGGAGGACAAATTAAAGAAGACAGTGGAAACAAGACATTTTAGAAAAGGGACAGGAGAGAGAGACACAGACAGAGAAAAAACAGAGGGATAAGGAATGGAGGGACATGTATGAATAGTAAATATAACTGTAAATGTGAATAGGATGAACTCATCCATAAAACAGAGCAGAATAGGAAGATGGGTTACAAATCAGAATTCACCAATGCATTTGTAAGAAACACAATTGGAGTATGATCTATTGTTTTAGCTGAAGTTTAAAAAAAGAAAGGCATGGTAAACATGATCTCAAACAAAACAAAAGCAAAAAATAGACCTAATTAAATGGAACAAGCATGACAACCACATCTTGGTAAAGGCAATGACAGTGAAATAATATCAATTTCAAGCATATATGCACCAAGTGGCTGGGCATCTAAACTCTTCAATGAAGAGTTAAATGAATTACAGAAGGAAGTACACAGTAAAACTATACTAGTGGACAACCTGTTCTTTCCCCTCTCAGTCATAAAATAAATAAGAAAGAAGCTAAGGAGATGAATCTGAGAAAAGTTACATACAATAGACACCTGGAGAAAATTGAATGAGAATAAAAAGGAGTATATCTTTTTCTCAGCTATACAGAGCATCTTCAAAAAAGTCAACCAGGTATTAGTACATAAATACTCATAACTAAATGCAGAAAATCAGAAATATTAATTCCATCATTTTCAGACCCTAATTCAATAAAAATGCCATTCAATAAAGGACCATCTAAACATAGAATAGAAATAATTGCAGACCAAATAATCTAATCCTAAAAAATGGGTGAGTCAAGGCACAAAAGATGGAAACAGCAGTTTCATTAAAACAAATGATAATGATTAGAGAACATTCCAAAATTTGTGGGATATAGCTAAAGCTTTATATAGATAAAGCTAAATTCCCAGAATTTAGGGAAAACTTTATATCTTCAAACATGAACATAAATAAAAGGAAGAAAGTTTAGATTAATTAATTGAACATGAAACTAAAACAAGTATAATAAAGAAATTTTAAATCTCCAATTAAACAACAAAATGAAAATCCCAAAAATCAAAGGAGAATTAATAAAATTAAAAGTAAGAAAATCATTGAATTAATAAATAAAGCTAGAAACTGACTTTATGGAGAAAAACCCCAACAAAATACAATCATGGTTAAATTGTTTCAAAAATGAAAGAAGGAAATCAAATTAATAGTATCAAAAATGAAAAGAGGAATCTACCAGCAATTAAGATGAAATTAGAGTAATTATTTGAAGTTACTTGGTCTAGTTACACATAAACAAATTCTATACCAATTATAAAACAATAAATTATTTGCCAATAAACCAATGATCTAAGGGAAATGGATGAATACTTAGAAAAATATAAATTTTCTCAAATTAAAAAGAGGCATTAATATTGGGCATTATGTTTAGTAAATACTATTAATACATACTTAAATAACCTTATTCTAAGAAAAAAATTGAATAAGTCATCAATGAGCTCCCTAGGGGGAAAAAAATTCCCAGAACCATGTGTATTTACACTTGCAATCTATAAAACATTTAAGGAACAATTATTGCCAATAATTTGCATACAAATTGATGAAGTAGGTAAAGGAGTCCTATCAAATCTCTTATGATACAAATACAATAACAGGTAGGGCAAAAACAGAGAAAGGAATGGCTGAAAAAGTTCTGTTATATGACTGTGACTATTGTTTGTAAGAAATAATAAGCAGGATGGTTTCAAAAGACTCTCAGAAAACTTATACAAATTTATGAAGATATCAAAAGCAGACCAGAACACTGGACATAGTAAGGATGATATTGTCAGAATGACCAACTGTGAATGGCTTAGTTACTCTGATCAGGACAGTGATCCAAGTCTATTCCAAAGGGCACATGATGAAAAATGCCATTTACCTATGGAGAAAGAACTGATGAATCCTGAATGCAAAATGAAGCATACTTTAAAGACTTTATTTCTCTTATTTTTGTTTTGCTTTTGCAACATGGTTAATATAGAAGTATATTTGTATGATTTAATACGTACAATAGATTTCAAATTGCTTGCCTTCTCAGAATGGGAGGGTATGGCAGAGAAACAGAAATTTAGAAATGAAATGGGCATTTAGAAATGAAAACTGAAAACAAAATGTTAAAATATTTTACATGTAATTGGGATGTATTTAATCAATCAAATAAAATATATTTAAACATAGTTTATGGGGAAAGGAAAGGAAGAACCATTACATATATATATATATAATTTCATGTCCCAATTTCTTTCCTGAGATATTTACAGATACTATCTCATTTGATTCTCACAAGAATGGTCTTTTTCCATCTTCATTGTTCTTCACCTCCCTGCAGCCTTTGATAGGGTTTATCACATTCATCTTGATATTCTGTCTGTTTTTAGAACGTTGTTTATTCTTAGTTCTGTCTGCCTATCTGGCTACTCCCCTCTCTCCCTCTTTTGCTAGATCATCACATCAGCTATGCTCTTTAATCATAGGTATCTTATAGGGTTCTGTCCTGGACCCTCTTCTCTTCTTTATACTGCTTCATTTGATGATCACATTAGTTTGATGATTCTCAAATCTACCTGTTCTGCTCTAAGATCTTCCCTGACCTCCTATCCTACATCTCTAAGAGACTTTCAGAATCTTTTTTGAAGAAAATTAAATTATTTACTTTTAGTTTTCAACATTCACTTCCATAAGTTTTAAATTTTCTCCTTTTCCCTCCCTCCTTCTTCCCCAAGATAGCTTGAAATCCTGTATGGATGTTTTCACATATTTTCACATTAATCATGTTGGACAGAAGTATTGTAATGAATGGGGAAACCATGAGAAAGAAAAAAAAACAAACGAAAAAGAAAATGGTTGGCTTCATTCAGCATTCTGACTCATACCCTCCTTCTCTGTATGTGGCTGGTATTTTTCATCATGTGTCCTTTGGAATTATTTTAGGTCCTTACATTGCTGGGAAGGTCTAAGTCTAACAAAATCAGTCCTCACGTACTGACTGTTACTGTGTTTAATGTTGTTCTAGTTCTGCTCCCCTCACTCAGCATCATTTAGTATAAGTTTTTCCAGGCTTCTCTGAAGTCGACCTCTTCCTCATTTCTTACAGCACAATAGTATTCTGTTACATTCATATATCACAACTTGTTTCGTAATTTCTCAAGTGAAGGGCATCCCCTCAATTTCTAGTTCTTGGCCACCACAAAAAGAGCTGCTTTAAATATTTTAATTGCTGTTCTTGTTTTGCTTTCTTTACTTGCTCATGGTGCCACTCAATTACTTGACTTTTGAGCTTTTTACCACAGTACAGAGGAGAGCTTTGTCCCAAATCTCTGGGGTTTTCACAACTTCCAGAACTAGTAGTTGTATGCCCTTTCTTTAGACCCCAAAAGCTCTGGCACCTGGTCACACACAACAGGACCTCCACCCAAGACAGCAATCCAGATCCAAGCAGGTTAAAACGTGAGCTATTACCCTCTGAATGGTTACTTGGTCCCCTTATCTGCAGGTCAGTAGCTCTGAAGCAGCCACTGCAGGGGCGCTGTGCCTCTGCCACTTCTTACCCCAGGGGGCATGGACCAGACCAGTCTCCTCCATCTCCCCTCCACCCTAATTTCAACAGAGTTCCACACTGACCTTTTACTTTGCCTTTGGCATTTATAGGTTGATATTTCTAGAAACCACCATAGCTGCTGGTGATCCACTATCCTGAAGTCCATTTCAGCCACTGCTGGTTGGGGCTGCCCTGAAGCTAAAACAGTTGGCTCACCCGGGGCTATGCTCAACTGCCAGCATACTGTGACCATTCAGAGGGTATTAGAGATTTGGGGCAAAGCAAGAACAGCAATCAAACCTTAGATTCCTTTTTGGGAGACAAAAAATATCAAAGTATGGAATGGGAGGAAAACAACGAAGTCAGAGCTCCTGTATCAGAAGCTTCCAAAAAATATAAACTGGCTACAGGCCATAGAGAAGCTCAAGAAGGATTTTGAAAGTCAGGTAAGAGAAGTAGAAGAAAAATTGGGAAGAGAAATGAGAATGACGCAAGAAAATCATGAAAAGAGTGTCAACAACCTGACTAAAGAAAATAACACCATAAAAATCGATTAACTCAAATATCAAAAGACACCCAAAAAGCCAATGAGGAGAAGAATGCCTTAAAAAAGTCGAATTTTCCAGATGGATGAAGAATTTCAAAAGCTCACTGAAAAGAGTGATTCTTTCAGAATTATATTAGAGCAAATGGAAGCTAATGACTTTATGAGAAATCAAGGTATTATTATATAGATCCAAACAAATGAAAAAATAGAAAGCAATGTGAAATAGCTCATAGGAAAAACCACTGACTTGGAAAATAGATCCAGAAGAGATAATATAAAAATTATTGGACCATTTGAAGGCCATGATCAAAAAAAGAACCTAGAAATCATACTTCAAGAAATTCTCAAGGAAAATTGTGCTATTTTAGAACCAGAGGGCAAAATAGAAATTGAAAGAATTCACCAATCACCTCTTGAAAATGATCGCCAAAAGAAAACTCCTAGGAATATTATAACCAGGTTCCAGAGTTCCCAGATCAAGGAGAAAATATTATTAGTTAACAAGAAACAATTTGAATATTGTGGAAACACAGTCAGGATAACACAAGATCTAGCAGCTTCTGTGTTAAGGCTTGGAATATGATATTCTGGATGTCAAAGGAGCTAGAACTACAACCAAGAATCACCTACCCAGAAAAACTGAGTATAATGTTTCAGGGTAAATTAAGGTCATTCAATGAAATAGAGAACTTTCATGCATTCTTGAGAAAAAAAAAGAGTTGAATAGAAAATTTGACATCCAAACACAAGCAATAGAAGCATGAGAAGGTAAACAGGGAAAAGAAATCATAAGGAACTTACCAGAGTTGAACTATTTATATGCCTACATGGATAAATGATCGTTGTAACTTATGAAACTTTTCTCAGCATGAGGATAGTTGAAGGGAATATCAGTGTGTGTGTGTGTGTGTGTGTGTGTATACATACATATATATGTCCATATAGGAGGGTTTATGTGCATATGAATACGTAAATGAGTGTGTATATATGTGTACAGATATACATAGAGGGCACAGGCTCAATTGAATAGGAAGAGATTATATTAAAAAATAAAATTGAGAAGTGAGAGAGGAATATAATGAGAGGAGATAAAGAGAGACAAAATAGAGTAAATTGTCTCATATAAAAGAGGCAAGGGAAACTTTTACAATGAAAAGGAAGAACAGGAAGGCAAAAGGGAACGGCTCAACCTTTCATTGAATTTGGCTTTAGGACGGAATAACATATATACTAAATTGAGTATCTTACCCTATTGGAAAGTAGTAGGAAAGGGGATAAGGGGGGATAATGATGGAAAGGGGGGCAGTTTGGGGGAGAGAGGGTAGTTAGATGCACACACTTTTGAAAAGGGACAAGAACATTAAGTTGGGGTGGGGCTATACGATAGAGGGAAATATACTCAGTCTTTTACAGTATATCTTCTCTGGAAATGTTCTGCTTAACTACACATGTACAACCTATATTGAATTTCTTATCTTCCTAGTAAGGGTGGTTGATTAAGGAAGAAGGGAAGGAATCTGGAATTGAACGTTTTAAACTCAAATGTTTTTTAAAAAATATTATTTTTGTTATTACTATTTTACATGCAACTAAGAAATACGATATACAGGCACTGGGAAATGGAGATTTATCTTGCCCTATGGGAAAGTCGGAGGAGGCTAATTATCTTTTCTTCAACCCCCACCCAACTTCTTTATCATTGTCAAGGGCTGCACCAATCCTCCCACACCCTTCAACTTACATCCTAGGTATCACACTTGACTCCTCGCTATTTCTTCCCTCTATTATCCAAGTTATTGCCAAGGCCTGTGGATCTCATCTTTGTATCATTTTTCAAATATGCTCACTTCTCTCCTCTGAGATTCAGAACTCAGTTACAGAACTCTTTTATTCATATTGGACTATTTCAATATCCTGGTGGATTTGTCTGCCTCAAGTTTATACTCTAATCCAGTAGTTCTCAACTTTTCTAATGCTGCAACCCTTTAATACAGTTCCTAATGTTGTGGTGACCCTCAACCATAAAATTATTTTTGTTGCTATTTCCTCACTAATTTTTCTACTGTTATGAATCATAAAGTAAATATCTGATATGCAGGATATATTTTCATTGTTACAAATTGAACACAACCCATAGGTTAAGAACTGCTGCAAATATATCCTCCATTCAGCAGCCATAGTGATTTTCTTAAAACATAAGTCTGACCATGTCATCTTCCCACTACCCAATAAACTCCCAATTGCCTCCAAAATCCCCTAGCATTCAAAACCATTCATGAGCTAGCGTCTCCCTAACTTTCCAGTTTTCTTATTCCTTATTCCTTACCGCACTCTCCTCAATTCAAGCATACTGTTATACTTGTTGTTCTTTGAATGTGACTCACCATTTCTTATCTTTGGGCATTTTTTCTTTCTGTTTTCCATTGGTATCATACTATCCCATCTCATTTCTGCCTACTAGATTCTCTGGATCTTTTCCAGTCCTAATTAAAATCTCATTTTTTACAGAAAGCTCAAACATTCTTAATTATAATGCCTTTTCTCTTTAACTGTTTTCACATTGGTTTGGTTGTTGTCTCCCCCATTAAACTGTGAATTCTTTGAGGGCAGGGACTGTTTGTTTTTGTGTCATTCTTTGCCCCACCACTTAGCACAGAGCCTGATACATGGTAGATGAATAATAGATGTTATTAACTGACAATAACCATGAGAGAGAGAAAAAAAAACTATTATCCCCTCTTTACAGTTGAGAAATTGAGACAGATAGAGGTTAAGTGACTTACCCATGGTCACACATCTGGTGTCTGTGACTAAATTTGGATTTAGGTCATCTTGATTCTAGTCTCAGCACTCTATTATATATTGTGCTGCTGAACCACCCTATGGGAACACATTAGATTCCCAAATAAAATCATATACAAGTAACAGAGAATAGGGTGTAGCACAGAGTCTTGAGGTTATAAGGTGTGATGGGGTGAAGATCCAGCAAAGGAGACAGAGAAGGAGAAGTCCTATATTGACAATCTTAGTTTCCATGACTATGGAGAAGAAAGTTTTGTTGACTCTGTCCTAGTCAGATCACATTTATAGTATCATATCCATTTCTGGTCACAGAATTTTAGGATAGTTATGTAAGTTGATGAATATTCAGAGGACAGAAATCAATACCATGAAATTCCTTGAATTTATATGCCATATGAAGATCATTTGAAGGAACAGGGGAAGTTTATCCAGGAAATGAGGAGCTTCAGGAAGAACAGCATAGATATTCAATAAGTAAGAGAAAGACTATCATATGAAAGAGAAATTAGATTTCTTGTCTTTATTCCTAAAGAGCTGAACTTGTAGCAAAGGACAGAAGATTATTTGAAACAAGTTTAGGCAATGTAATGGAAAAAGAGGAAAAAGAAGTTTTCCTAATAAGTAGGGTTGTTCTGATTTTGAAACTGAAATGGTTTGCCTCCTAAGATAGGTTCTTCCTCTCTAAAGGTCTTCAAATGAACTTTGAATAGCCACTTCCATACATTGTGCCACTGAACCACTCTGTGGGAATGGATTAGATCACCAAGTTAAATAATATTGAAATAACAGAGAATACGATATAAGATAGAGTGAAAGTTCTCAATTAGCTCTCTGTTGACCCAGGTCATCTTTTAAATTCCATCCGGCTCTGAAATTATGAGTTCACTATTCTGTGATTCTGGTAGGTCACTTCTAATATTTTATGAGTCTGTGAGGTTTTCCTATGCACCCACAAAGTCATCAATAAGAGGCCTTCAGTAACTGGCTTTAAGAATAGTAGTAACCTGAGAGAGCCCATGGGGCTGTAGTAGTCAGAGTTGGGAAATCTAGAAGTGAAAGAGCCCTCCTCTCAGCTGCAGACTCAGCTGCCTTTCCTGCCTGGGCTTTCAATCACATCAGCTGTTTGCTACCTACCATATCACAGTGTTCTTTATTTGAGAGTCTAGCGCACTAAACAAACCATAGAGCAGCTTATAATTTATGGTCTACTGTTGAATTACTTAACCTTTCAGTGTTCACCTCTGTAAAAGTGAACTATTTTGTTAGGAGATGTTTTGAATAAGAAACGGCTTTATAACCTCATTGTAGCCATGCTAGCTACCCCATAAATACTTGTCAATGGCCAGAAATGTAAGGGGAAAAAGTTACTTTGTCCTTTAGATTTTCAAAGGAGTAACTAGATGCATAGAAGTTGGAAGTTGGAAATCCTGTATAAGTTATGTTATCACAGTCCTCACCCATTTAACAAATAAACCAAGGCCAAGAGAGGTGAGGATCACACAATTACTTAAGGTTATTAATAGATAAGAAACTGGGGTTCCCAGTGCCCAACACAGTGGTAGCTGCATGATTACCTCAAGTGTGTCTCCTATCCCTTTCCTCATTTCATTATCTCTGCTCTTTTGAATAACAATAATTTCTTTAATTTAAATATATATATATATATGAATTTTCTATATGCAGTGTATATTGCTTTATCCCACACTAGGTACATATGCATATGAATTTTAAAAACTTAAAAAAATAGCATTGTTGCTGTTTTGATTATTATAAAATCAAATGCTTTAGTCCCTTAATTCTATATTCATAAATTTGGGCTCTTTTTAAATTTAATCTCTTTCATTTACCGCTACTTACTACAACTACTTCCTCTCAAACATATATTGTGTACATGATATTCTAGGTCTACAGGTTTGAATATCACACAGGGTGATCATGGTTATGGTGACAAGGGCACTTTTACAGATCAACTGATACAACTCTATAATTTTCTATATGAGGTGACTGAATGTGGCAAAGAAAATTGGTTTCAGAAACAAAAGATGACCTCTGTGTGAACCAGAGTAGCTTTACCATGAGATGATTTCTATTTCAAGAAATTCATTAAATGATCATAATAATCATATTATATTAATATTATTAATGCAACATTTGTGATAATGGTTCATATGTTTAACACAGAAAATTGTGAAATTGTCACTTTAAATGTTTTGGAAAATATGTTCAGGTGAAGTATCTGTGTGTATGCATAGATATTAAAATTATGAATTATAAATTTATTTCAGCATTGCATACATTGTCTCTGAAACTATTTATTTTGGAGTAATGTATTATCTCTGGGACTTTCAGATGTAGATTTTAATATTCTTCATCAAATTTTGAAAACAGTTGTTATTACCAGAATTTGTGATGATGCATGCATTCATTTTCCCATCTGTGATAAAAGTAATATTTAGACATACAAAGAACAATAAGTATGTTAAATACTTTAAGATGAAAATATATTTTTGGAGACAAATCTTCTCATACCTTTCATTCTCAACACAGTGACAAGAATACTCATTTATAGATTTATCGAATTAAAGTTATATAGTTTTTACCAGGTAATATGTTTATCCACACATGCACACACATATATACACAATATGTTTACACACACATATACAAATGTACACACACATTTACATTTATACATGTGTGTCTGTATATATGTGTGTATCTCTATATATGTATGAGTGTATATGTATATATATATATATACACACATACACAAATATACATATGCGCATACATAGTTTTGTGTGTATCTCCATCTGTTTGAGTTGGTGTGTTTGTATCCATTTACAGTGACCAACAGATTTCACTATGTATAAAGAGATGATTAAATCACAATAAGCTGAGGTTTCGTGCAACTTGAATTTATCACTTTTTTTTTTTAAACAGAAAAGATGCCTTCTTAATTTGCTTCAACCACTAGCAAGTACTCTATCGTTATGGAAACTAGAACAATGATAGTAGCCTTTAGACTTCTTTAAAGGTTAAATAGTGATACGTGGGGGCTAAATTAAGTCTCATCATGTTACTGTATATCAATACACTGATAAGGCTTCCTCAGGAAACACCAAATGGAACAAAGGCCTATTCAGAAATTGTTAGCTTCCAGATATAATGGAAATCATCTAGGTGACAGGGTGGATTAACTGTGGAATTTTAGTCTGAGGTTAGTCACTTATACACAATATCCAGTGCTTAGATTTACTCTTTAGATGTTGCCATAATCCAGATTGTTTTCTAGAGTAAAGCTGCTTTTCTGAGAAATATTACTTTTGTAGAACTGAATGAGAATAAATTGAATGTTAATTACAGTGTGTGGCACAGGACAAATTAGCAAGGAAAGTGGAAAACCTTTTAGTTCATCTTGTTATAATAGAGTTCAGCTCTGTATAATATTCATATCTGAAGTCCTGATATGAACTATAGTATAAGAACTTAAAGACTGTTCCCATAGAAATGCAATATAGACATTTTATTCTCATTAGGAGATGGCATTTCCCCCCATGCCATAGGGCCCATTTTAGATTAGAAAAAGTTCCCCGTATATTTTATATCACATCCTATGCTATGGGTGCTATAAATTGCATATGAATATCAATATTATGAGAAGAATGACATAACATCCAACCACATAAAGCCAATTACCAGTAAAAGTAAGGAAAAAAGTGTTGAGGCCTCTAGAGTCCATGGACCCTATTCCATTGTCTCTAGTCAAGCACCATCAAAACCACTGTTGACAGCTAAGTAATTAGCCTGCTTGTAAGGATCCAAAGGGAAGGAGATGCCAGGGTCTGATTAACTCTGACAGTCAGGAAGTTCTTTTGATACCTAATCTGAATATCTCCTGCTATAATCTAATCTCATTTCCTCCTATTTTATTAGGAAATAATTATTCAAAATTGAGAGAGAGAGAGAGAGAGAGAGAGAGAGAGAGAGAAGTGAATCAGTTTCTCACAAAGTAACTTTTCACATAGATATAGAATCACAGATCTAGAATTAGGAGGGTTTTAGGAAACAAGTCCAACATTTTGAATTCATAAATGATACTGAAGCCTGGAGATGTTAAATGATTTGCCTAGTATTGCAAAGGCAAGAGAACCATAATCATAGCTCTCAAATTCGATTCAATTAGCACAAAACCCAACTCTCTTCTCTACTATGCTTTTCATTATCATACACTCAAGTATTGTTTATAGAAATAGTGAAAGGACAAACAATGAGAGAATAGAAAACTGAGGTATGCTTACTATATAAGGAGAAGAATTTTTGGATAATCCCAAGAGTAAGATTTTTAAAATTCTGTATGGATTTACTTATAATGTTGTAAATGGGAAGAGTTAAGGAACCAATAGCAGAGAACTTTTGGCCCAAGAAATGGTGAGGAAACTGAAATGTTGATGATAAAATCAATACAGTCATTCATTTGTACCAAGGTGACCTTGTTAGACAAGCTAATCACTCTAACATATTGAGAATGCCTTAGAGTTTATTTTATATAGATAGCAGCAGACATCTGTTAGTGATAGTCAAGGTTAAAGGAGGATCTATCTTAAAGAGTTGAAGTCACATTTAAATATTTATATCACTGGAACACAACTTTGAGGTTTTTTTTCCTTTCTTTTCTAGTAAGGCTATATAAAATGAATTGAATTGAATGAGCCTATTAGTTAGCTCTTAACCATTCTAATAAAGACCCTCACTTTTCTAGAGTGTACTTGGCCCACATACCTTCACGTTTTTCTCCCTCAGTATTTAACACATTAACATTTCTTGCTTGTCTATACAAGAGGCTACATAAGATTCAACTAGATGGGGGAGAAAAACTGAATCTTGACAGATAAAGAGAATGGACAAGTAGAGTGCGAATAAAGCAAGAAATATATGCAAGGTTCTAGCAGATAATCAGGAAACTTACATTGGACTCATACTATGCATGTACTAACACTTTTTGAAATTCCTTAATTTGTTTCTTTAAAAATATATATTATTTTTAATTTATGGAATAAAACAAGCATAAGAGTAAAATAAAAGACAATAATTGCACATGAAACGACATATCTATTATATAAAACTTACTATTCCTTTTAAATATATAATAAAGTTATCTTACAAATGTCTTTTTTTCTTTTTTTTCTCCCCTCCCACCAAACATGATTTGTTATATCATCTTGTCTTAAATTATTACTTAAATTGATTACATTCAGCATCATGGCAGGCAAAGTTAGAGATTGCAATGAATTGAATACTATTATGTGTGGCCTAGACCCTCAAGTAGTTTAAAATCTATTTGGACAGGCAAGATAAACATATATCAAACAGATAACCACATAAATAGGGTAGAGGAGAAAATTAGACTGGGAATTAGAATGCTTGAAGTGTGTGCGTGTGTGTGTGTGTGTGTGCGCGTGTGTGTGTGCGTGTGTGTGTGCGTGTGTATGTGTATGTGCGCACGCGTGTGTGTGCGCATGTGTGTGTGCGCACGCGTGTGTGTGCGTGTGTGTGCGTGTGTGTGCACACGTGTGTGTGCGTGTGCGTGTGTGCGCGCACGTGTGTGTGTGTGTGTGCGTGTATGTGTTTTCTTTCTGGTTTGGCCAGCACTCAGTTGTCTGATGTCAGACAAATTGTGTAGCCTCGATGGATCCTGTTGGTGTTTTTAGAAGACGTAAGAACTGCACTAGAATAGAAGGTCTATAAGAACCTTTCTAGCTCTAAAATTGTGTGAGTCTGTGTTTGAGCGTTTAAGTCTAGTCATGTCGGGAATGACTATGATTTATTTAAGCATCTTTGACCAGAATATGTTAGTGGGAACAGATGTTTTATCCTGGTGAAAGGTGGGAGATGAATGCAGATAGGTTGTCGGGTAGGGCAGGACATGGATCCTAAGCTATGGAAGGAAGTCTTTATAAAGGTCCTGCTATGTCCCTCGCTCTGTTCTAAGCACTTTTCAAATAATATCTCACTTGAATCCCATAACAACCTTAGTACATAGGTGCTGTCATCAGCCTCCTTTCACAGTTACAGAAACAGCAGGAACAGGTTAAATGATTTGCCTAGGATCACACAGCTAGTAAGCGTCTGAAGACAGAATTTAGACTGTCATTGTGACTCCAGAGCCAGTGCTCTTCTATATAACATGCCATGTAGTTGCCTCTAAGTCAAAAAGTCTAGGTTTAAATTCAGTCTTGATGAAAAGGAAAGAAAATAAGCTGTTCTACTTTGTAGAGATAGGAAATTATGTGTGTGTAACACTGAATATACTGCTAGACTCAAGTTGTTTGGCATTGCTGAGATGCTTTTTTTTCTTTGTTTAATGGATGACTCTCTGGGAAGGAGATAAAGAAGGAATATAGTAGGAAATGAAGGTGGTGTAAAAACAACAATAAAAAACCTTTAATACTTTTACTTGCAACGTGCAAGATTACCTGGACTAGGGAGAAAGTTTTCCTGAAGAGACCATACAGGGAGATACTGCTGCAATAATGAACCATGAGTTGTTGAGGGCCTAGGATTGGGTTGTGACAGTGGGGATATAAAAGTAGGAAAATATATTAAAAAGGTTTTAATGAATGAATCAACAGGACTTGGTGATTGACTGAATGTGGGAAATAAAAGAGACAGTAAGTCAAATAAACTTCCAAAAATGAAAAAAGTTTAAATAAAGACCATAGTGAAAAAAATGAAAATCTTCCAATAAATATTTATTGAATGTCTTTAAGTAACAGGCATTTAAGTACATAATTTTCATATTAAATTAAAGAGTAAATAAAAACGTGAAAGGGATTTTATATTCCTACCAATGATAGATGTTTTATATGATCCATAGGTCAATAAAACCCTTAAACATTTTAGGAGATTGATTACTCTGTTCAATTTAGATAAATTCTAAATTCCTCACAGTGAAGTAGATTTTGGTATATTACCTACTGAAATAACTTCTGATCATGTATCAGTTTTCTTCTGAGCATTGGTAAGGGTGGTTAGACTTAGTTGATTATCACAGATTTCCTTCTCTACTGCCCAAATATGCCTTTTGTACCCTCTCACATCCATGCCTTTGCTCAGCTCATTTCCAGTGTTTCTAATACCTTTCCTGACACTGTACCCCACTCTGTTGATTACATTTCTAGAAATCTTTTAAGTTTCATTTGAATGTCATCCTATCTCTTCCTTTAGGAAACGTTACCTAGTCAACCCTCTCCACTGCCCCCTATAGCAGCTCTTCATCTCAGACCTTAAAAAATATTGGAAGTGGGGGGGGAGGATAATGTGGTAAAATTTTATGTAAATGTTAACATATTATATGAATAAATGCTGCCTATTGCTACTACCGCTATTGTAGCTATGACTTTTTTCCATATGATGTTTATATTATACTTATTTTATTATTGTTTACATTATAACCATTTGTTTCTATCTCATGTCTTTGCTAGACTGCAATATTTAAATGTTATATTTTCCCTGATGCCTTGCACAGGGATCTGTATGTAGGAGGTACTTTAAAATGTTCATTTCATTTGTATATATTGTATTGTCTCATCTAATTGCTGGACTGGATCTTTAGTGTCTCCCTTTTCAAAGACTTTCCCAAACCCAGCTGGCTATCTTGGATATCCAAATTCCTATGTAAGCTATATGAGAGATTGAGTAGTTGGATCAGTTCCCCTTGCTTGTTATATTGACTATTGTCTTCTCTGACAATGTTTCCTGTGGTTCCTGTGGTTTCCTGTGGTTCATTGTAATGTTACTGGAATCTAAAGCTCTTCCATGCCCCTTTGTATTCGCACTTAGTAAACAGGCACTTAGCACCTTATTTCAAGTTTGCCTTGTTTAAGCAGTTTAAGTAGTTAACACCTTGGGAGGAGTTAGCACCTTATCAGTAAGGGGCAGAATAGGGAGGAGCTATACTGTATATAAGGAAGTGAACCAGCAGGACAGACAGATTTTCTCTCAGTGACCACCTGGAGACTGCACCTTTTTGCTGAGACTCTCCTTCTGCAAATTTTACCTAGAACTTCCAGAACCAGTCTGAGGAGCTATCATGAGTGAGAGAGGGATCCCTGTTTGAGGGAGCCTGTTCTCTTGTGAAGGCTTGGGAATGTGGGTGTTCACTGCATTAACCATGTGTATCAACTTCGTGACTACTGTAATGACTTTGGCTTTCTGGTTCTGGGATTTGGTTTTCTGGTATTTGAATAAAGGCTTTGGTTCTGCTTTCCATGTGGAGAGTTTGCTATACTTTGTGATTCACCACCATACCACCATGGGTGTTGTGAATATTGCGTTATTGTTACATTTACCCTCCTCTAAACCAGAGCACCAAAGTCCATGGTGTAATGCCAAGTAAAAGCAACTTCCAAGGTTCAGATTACCAGCAGAGCAAATCCCATTTATTCAGCAAACATTCACAGAACAGAGAAAGTAAAAATACAGGATAACTCATTCATTTAGCAAGTAAGTTCTCAATTCAGTCCAGGTACTACTCCATCCCTAGACAGTATATTCATTTAGTCAGTTAAAGTCTCTTCTCAAATGGAGATCAGTTTCCAGTTATAACCAAAGCACATTCATTTGGTCAATAACAGAGCACAAAAAGGCCAAAGGTTTCCCACCCCTGGTCACAAAGTAATTACAATACCATCCATTAACAACAAGCATTTTCTCAAAAGGGAGCAGGAGAGCACAAAAGGCCATCCACCCTTAAGCTATTACAAGGTCAAGATAACATCTCAGCATTGAAAAGCCAAGGAAAGACCCTTCTTTCATCTTCACTTGAGGTAATCCCTCAGCAATCTCAGTTCCTGGGGAGACAAGGCTCAACAAAGCCATAGCCAATATCCTCATCAAGTCACACTCTGCCTTAGAACAGTCCCAGAACCCCTGAAAGTACCAGCAAGGTCCCCTTCCAGGGTTTTTGTGACCATACAACAAGAAAATTCTTTTTCATGGCTTCTGAACCAATAGCCAGTTTCTAGGACCTCTACAACAGTAGCACTGTCCACCATCAGGTGCATCTGGAAAAACAACATCAAAACAGACAGGCAAAATACTGGCATCACAGCCATACCTCCTCAGTTCTTGGCAGGTCCAGGTGGCAGTCCTAAAAAGTCCTGGGCAGCTCCAATGGGCTCTTGGCAACTCAGGCTCCATGATACTGGATACAGCTCTTCCCAGAAGCCCTTCTTCTGCCTTCTCTGGGTTTGAGCCTTTCTTTTCAATTCATGGCTCCTCCCAGTTCAGCCCTCTCTCTTCACTTCAGCAAGTCCATACCACAAGTGGAATTCACAAGCTCTGGGTATTAACAGTCAACCCAAAAGCCAAGTCAATTTAGGGGCATCTCCAAATTCCATTACTATTACACATGGTAGAAAGAATTAAGTTTCTTGGCCCTGTGCTTCTTGGGATCACACAGCATTATCTTCATCCTGGGCATTTTTCATCTTGTATGCTACATTTCTGCTGTATCCAACCAGACTGAATCACCAGAGACTATGTGCTAGATGGGTAAAACCTCTTAGCTCAGTTCTCCCTGATAACCTCATCATATACACGTTATATATGATTTACATTCATATATTTACATTCATATGTTTACATTCATATATTGTCTTCCTTTTTAGAATATATACTCCCAGAAGACAGGAGTTGCCCCATTTATGCAAATATTACCAGAGCTTAGAATACAGTGACATTTAATAAGTTCTTTTCATTCATTCATTTATTTATCTTTGCTTATGAAGAGCAACAGATAACTAAAAAAGAATCTAAAATCTAACAAAGGTAAGCCTAGTAAAGTTTCTGGTTATTAATGAAACAAAAACTGTTGCTACCATCAAACACAGTAGCAATATATGTGTCCTTGAAGTCAAGAATTATTAGGCAGTAAATAGAATATTGAGCCATGAGCCAGGAAATCCTGAGCAGCCATTTACTGCTTGTTAAACTCTGATAAAGTCCCTTAATCTCAGTCAGCCTCACTTTTCTCATCTGTGTAATAGGAATATAAAAATAGTTGTTGTTCAGGCATGTTCAATTTTTTGTGACTCCTTGAACTTGTCCAAGGGATTTTCTTAGCAAAAATACTGGAGTGGTTTGCTGTATCTTTCTCCAGGGTGTTCTCACTTTACAAATGAGGACCTGAGGCAAATAAGCATCAAGCCACTTGCTCAAGGTCACACAGCTAGTAAATATCTGAGGCAGTATTTGAACTCAAATCTTTCTGACTCCAGATCTCTTGTTCTAAATGCTGTACCACCGAGCTGCCCCATATAACAAAGTGCCTACTGATACAGCTTTTGGGAGAGTCAAATGATACAACTCAGGATTGAAGCCTATGCATTTGTGTAATTCTGTACTACTCAGTAGAGAGAATGATTCCTCCATTAGTATATGAGAGCAACATAGAACCAAGGAACAAGAAGTGTCTCTTCTCAAAGCCTGGCTTGAAATCAACTCTCCTCTCCCAGATTGCTGTCAACTGTACTCCTCAGGTAGGCACTGAACTTACAGTAATGATTCTTTCCATTAATGAAAAGAGTCATGAGAATGCACAGACATGAATCTTATGTAGTATTTCTAAAGTACATTGTTAATTATTAATTGCAACGTCAAGGCCCTTTATTGTGTTGGCTCTCTGAAAAATGAGGAGTGTAAACTAGATGATCTCAGACATATCTTTTTCTCCATATTTATGATCTTGCTCCATTCTTTCTCATGTAGAAAGTAGTAGTTTCCAAAAGATTCTTCATCTAAATCTGTGGAAATGGTAAGGAATAGACTTGTGAATTCACTATTATGATGATGAAAAAACTACCTCATCAAGGTACATCAATGTACAATGGAATATCTTTTCACTTGCAAGTCTTAGAGAGCTACCTCAGAGCAGTTGTATCAAAGTCAGAGGAACTCCTGCCGATCACATATTGACTTAGAAAACCACAAATTAATATCATTGTAAGGTCTGTATAATCAAAGCTATGTTGTTGTCTTGTTTTGTTTTGTTTTGTTTTTTGGTAGCAATCAATGGCTCTGACAGTTGGATTATGAGCACCATAGAACTGATGCTTTTGAATTAACGGTATTGGAGAAGATTTTTGAAAATCTCTTGGACAGCAAGGAGATCAAATCAATTTATACACACACACATATACACATACACACATATATACATATATAATTAATTCATATTATTATCATCAAATAGTTAATGAATAATCATTCATATTATTAATTCACTGGAAGGACAAATA
>CM053600.1:83413422-83435345 GCA_028646575.1 Pseudocheirus occidentalis
CCCCCCGCCCCGCCAGAGTTATTTTAAATAGAATTTCTCTTTTTATTTCTTGTTGCTGGATTTTGTTGGTAATATATTGAAATGCAGATGATTTATGTAAGTTTATTTTGTATACTGCAATTTTGCTAAAGGTGTTCATAATTTCTAGTAGTGTTCAATTAATTCTCTCATATTTTCTAATTAGAGCATCAGAACTTCAAAAATCAATAGTTTTGTTTCCTCTTCATCTATTCTAAGTTCTTCAATTTATTTTTCTTCTCTTATCATATAACTAACATTTCTAGTACAAAATTAAATACCAGAGGTGATAATGGGCAACCTTGCTTTTACTCCTTATTTTATGGGGAAAACTTCAAGCTTATCCCCATTACAGATGGTGCTTGCTGAAGATTTTAGATAAATATTACTTATCATTTCAAGACATCTACATTTATTCCCGTACACTCTAGTATTATTAATAGGAATTATTGTTGTAATTTGTCAAAGACTTTTGTCTGCATCTGCTGAGATTTTTTTACGATTTCTGTTTCATTTGGTCAATTATGCTGATAGTTTTCCTAATAATGAACTAACACTACATTCCTTGTATAAATCCCACCTGGTCATAGTGTGTGATCATTGTGATATATTGCTGTAATCTCTTTGTTAGTATTTTATTTAAATGTTTACATCAATATTCATTATAGGAATACACACACACACACACACACACACACACACAGGCTCTTCCTGATTTGGGTATCAACATCATAAAAGAAATTTGGTAGGATTCCTTCTTTGCCAATTTTTTTAAAAATATTTTATATATTAATGGGATTAATTGTTCTCTAGTTGGCAGAATTCATTTGTGAATCTATTTGATCCCAGGGAATTTTTCTTATGAATTTCTGTGGTGACTTGTTCATTTATTTTTCTAAGACTGGGTTATTTAAGTATTTTGCTTGCTCTGCCGTTGACCTGGGTAATTTACATTTTTGTAGATATTCATATGTTCCATTTAGAGTGTCAAATTTATTACATATAATTGAACAAAATAGTTCTTAACAATTGTCTTAACTTTCCCTTCATTAGTGTTGAATTCACAGTTTTCATTTTTAATACCAGTAATTTGATTTTCTTCTTTCTTTTTTTTAAATTAAATTAATCAAGAGTTTATTTTATTGGCTTTTTAATAAAGCCACATTCCAGTTTTATTTATTATTTTAATGGTTTTCTCACATTCAGTTTTATTAATCCTTCATTTGATTTTCAGTATTTCCAACTGTATTTAGCTGGGGATATTTATTTGGTTCTTTTACTAGGGTTTTTCGTCACTGTTGTTGCTACATGCATAAATCATTGATGTGATTTTTCTCTACTTTCTTGATGTAATCAGTTAGAGATACAAAATTTCCACCATGTACTGTTTTGGTGGCATCCCTTAAATTTTGGTACATTGTTTCATTGTTGTCAATTTTTTAATGAAATCATTAATTGCTTCTATGATTTGTACTTTGACACTTTTTCAGGATTAAATTATTTTCCAATTAATTTTAATATTTTTGTTGTTTATTATTAATTGTAATTTATAGTACATTATAATCTGAAAAGGACGCATTTACTATTTCTGCTTTTCTGCATTTCGTTGTGAGGTCCTTATGTTCTAAGGCACTGTCATTTTCTGTGTAGGTGTCATATACTACTGGGAAAAAGGTATATTTCTTCCTATTTCCATTTAATTTTCTCCAGAGATCCATCATATCTAACGTTTCCAGAATTTTATTCACCTTAACTTCTTTGTTGCTGATTTTTTGGTTAATTTTATCTAGTCCTGAGAAGGGAAAGTTGAGATACCTCACTAGTAGAGTTTTATTATCTATTTCATCCTGTAACTCATTCAACTTCTTCAAAAATTTAGATGTTATATCATTTGGTGCATATATGTCAGGTATTGATATGCTTTCCTTATCTATGGTACCTTTCATGAATATCCAATTCCTTTCTTTTTCTCTTTTAATTAGATCTGTTTGGGACTTGCTTTATCTAGGATCATGATGCTCACCACTGCTTTCCTTGCTTCAGCTGAAGCCCCTTACCTTTACCTTGTGTGTATTGCTCTGCTAGCAAATATGTTTCTCGTAAATAACATCTTGTAGGATTTTAGGGTTTTTGTCCATTCTGCTCTCTGCTTCTATTTTATTTGGGTGAGTTTACCTCATTCACATCTATAGCAATGATAACTAACTGTATTTTCCTTCATGCTATATATTTTTTTTGCTTATTTTCTCCTCTCTCTTACCCCCACTCTTTTCCTACTCACAAGTGTTTTACTTATGATCCCAATATACCCTCCCTTTTATCAGTCCCTTCCTCGCCCTTCTGTCATCTCTGTCCCTCTTTATTTCCTTATAGAGTTAGATTTATACATTCATCAGAATGTGTATATTATTCCTTCTTTGAGTAATTTTGATGAGATTAAGGTTTAAGCCTTGCCCTTCCCCCTCCCCCCCCCCCCGCCAATGCCCCATCATTCTCTTCATTATAGTAGTTCTTTCCTGACTCACCTGGGTTAATTTAACTTAATTAACCCCCCCTCCTTTTATTCCACTTTCTTTCTCACTCTTTTATTTTCCTGGGCATCATCCTTTCAAAATCACCTTATATTCATACTTTCTGTCTACATGTATTCCTATACAGTTGGAGCTACAAGTATCTTTCTACATATACATATAAATAGTTTAAGCTTATTAATTTCTTATATTTTCTCTTTCTTGGTTTTTTTCCACCTTTTCCCTTGAGTCTTGTATTTGGAGGTCAAATTTTTATTCAGCTCTTATCTTTTAATTAGGAACACTTGAAAGGGCTCTACTTTGCTAAATACCCATTATTTCCCCTGAAAAATTGTATTCACTTTTGCTGAGTAGGTGATTCTTCATTGTAATCCTAACTCCTTTGTCTTCTGGTATATTATATTCCAAGCTCTCTGATTCTTTAATGCAGAAGCTACAAAATCTTGTGTAATCTTGACTGTAACTCCATGATATTTAAATTGTTTCTATTAGGCCACTTGAAAGACTTTGTCCTTTATTTGTGAGATATTGTATTTTTATTTATTTTTCTATTTCTATTTTTTTAGGGAGTTATTTTCCTTGGTACATTTTTGTATATCTTTTTACATGCTATTCACTCTCTTTTCATGATTCTCTTGCATTATTCTCACTTATTTTCCCAATTTTTCTTCTACTTCTCTAATTTGCTTTTTTTTTAATCCTGTTTAAGTTGTTCCAGGAATTCTTTTAAAGCCCGAGACCAAGTTACATTTTTTCTTTGAGGCTTCACATGTAGCCATTTGGACACTATTGCCTCCTTCTAAGTTCATGTCTTTATCCTCCCTATTACCAAAGTAGCTTCCTATACTCAAGTTGGTTTTTTTTTCCTCTTATTTTTTTCTGGCTTTTTTGTAATTCGGCATTTTTATGTAAGAGCTGAATCTGGTTCTTCACTGACCAAAGCTTTTTGTGTAGGGTCTGCTCTGGGTCTTACTATTGGCTTTCAATGTGCTTAGGCACTTAGCTACTTGCTTTCTCTGGAGGGTAAACTTCCCTTCTGGCTTATACTAGGGGATGGGGTCTTCCTCTTGACTTACCCTGGGTGTGGGTATGATAAGCTTTCTTGAAAAAAAATGTCATTGGTCAAAAATGTCAACAGTGCTTAGATGGCAGCTCAACCAAAATTTTCACTTGCGTAGGTAGGATTCATTCTTCTCATGAATCTGAAATCACTGCTGTTTCTACTGTTCCAAAAATGACCACATACAGACAAACACAGACACATGTAAAAGTATAAATAGTAAGAAATTTAGAAAATAGAAGTCTAGTTTAAAAGCCTAGAAAAAACAGTCTGTGTCAAACTTCATGTATTTATTATATAGAACAATATATGATATATTATTACATATTATAATCATGCTATTTATTACATATGGTAATATATAATATGCTATTACATGTTATATATTATGTTTATTTATTATTTACAATATATTATACAAAATCTATATACTGAAATTGAATCCCTAAAAGTGATTATTTTTCTGTTTCTTTCAGATCTTAAAAAATTCCTGCTTTAAAAAAATTTCAGTACATAAAAAAAGAAATCTAGAGTTTATTAATGTTTTCCCCTATAGTTAACAATTTTATATCATATTATAGTCTATAAATGTATGCTTTATCATATATTACCTATCATTTCATAATGTTATTTTAAGTAGCAATTTGCACTGTTAAAAAAACTTTCCCCTAGAAAAAAGACTCAGAGTCAGAAGAGTTGAACTACATACCTATGGGCAGATAAAAAAATAAGAGTATATTCAATCATCAGAAACTAAATCTCCAGATGCCCCAGCCTTAATTCTTAAGCCACACTCCCTTCTATTTAATGTATCCATTGTAGCTTTTACCATGACAAAGAAAGTAACTAGATCCGTGAATGCAAGACTTTGGAAAGTCCTATGAGCATGGGCCATTATCTTTCATCTTGAAGTAGCAAAAAGCTTTATTAAACTGTTCAGAAAGGAAGTGTTATTGTTTCCCTGGACTATTCTCTCTCCAAAAGACAGGTGATTTATCTGGAGTACTAAAGAGGCTACACTGAATTAAAAGGAGGATATTTCTCCCATGAACACAAAAGCTTTTGTAATATTGGTGCTAAAATGGTCTCACTGACAAAGTTTAGATGTGTCATTTAAATCCTATGAGGTTTTCTAGACAAATTTAGATAGAAGGCAGGAAATTGTTTGCATAAGCTATTGTTGATACAGTATACAGTCTCATCTCATGTAACTGTGTGACTGTTCAAAAGAATGCACCAGAATGAAGATCCAAAGGTTTAGAATTTTCTCTTTTACTATTTAAATGTGATCTTTACATTTTGTTTTCAAGATGTCTACACATGCAAATAAACTGAAGGTTAATGTAATTACATGGATAATTGAGTTTTTTTTAAAAAGGCCTGAAATGCTCAGATGGGAATGAATTGGTGATTTCTTTTATACTGAGTACGTCCTATAAAGAAGCCTCATTTTTATCATATCAGATATGTTCTGCAATTTACCTTCTTAGAGAACTGCCTAGAGCAATGAGAAGTTCAATGACTTGTACAGGTTGACATAGCCAGTATATGTCACAGTTAGGACTTGAACTCACAACTTCTTCCCTCTGAGATCAACTCTATCCAGTGTACTATGTAGTGTCTACCAAATTATGCTTCAATTGAACATTGGTGGGGATAGAGAAAAGTGAGTTTCTCCCTCAAATGACTAAAAAAATTGTTGTTGTCTTTATTGTCAATCTACATAAAAAAATTCAGACACTAATATAATTTCTATACTAATCTAGATGTAGCTAATACATAAGATAGCAAATTTATACAGAAGAGTTAACTCCAAGCAGTATTATTAGTGGACCAGCTTCACAAGATAAGGACTAGAAGGACTGAATCTTGGGACTATTTTTTTTTAAGCTACAGTTTAACAATCTCTTACTTCTTGGACTGCTTTTATTCATTTGCTGTCTTTTTGTTTTTCCCTTTCAGGGAATAATATTTTCATTGTCTTGATAAATCAACATAATAATTCAAATTCTTACCTGAAACTTAAAACTTACATATAATTCAGTTTTAGAAAACAGACTGCGACTATGATGAGAATTTTTTTTCCTTCTTGAGCTTACTCATCCACCGCCCCCCCCTCCAAATTGTGCTTTAAATGTAATAGTATAAATACCATTACAAATAGATATTGGTCCCTCAAATATTTACAAATATATATTGGTCTCCCAAACTGAATACACTTGTGGTTATGTAGAAATATCTAGAATCAAATAATTGATTTGCCAATCTCCCCAGAGAAAATTGGAAATGGCACAGAAGTCAAAGTTCACACATCACTAATATGGTCTTAGTTTTTTGGTTTTTTTAATAAATGATCAGATGAAAGGAAGAATTTTGGCTGACTTCTCTTCATCTGACCCCTCTTGACTTCCCTCAGTCCATCCAAGTGGCTTGGCTTGACTTCCATCCCTGAAGGAACCCTTACCCTTTCCTTGGGCTTTCATCACAGCAAACCAGAAGTACCCAGGTCCTGTTTTGAGTGAGAACATGATTTCCTTTTTCCAGTCTCTTATAGTGTTTATGACAAGCAGTGGGATCTACAGGCAATAAGATTAGCTAATGAGATTATTTCCTCTGTCTTATGATCCATACATTTCATTTCATCATGATTTTGGATTTGTGTAGTTAAGAAGAATTCTCCTGATGTGATAATATTTTGCTGCAAATTGGAAGTAGACCAGTGTGCCAAACCATTATCTTTGAAATGAACTGAAAAATAAATTGAAGTGTTAATTAAAAAAAGGTTAAGAGGGTAAAAGAAGGGGAGAGGAAACCTGTGTTGGAAATGATCCAGGAAGCTGGAAGAGATGGAAACTGTCTAATTTGAGTTGTACGACGAGGGCCTTATATTTGGAAACTCTCTATGTTACAAGAGCATGAAGAACCCAGAAGTGGAGTTCTATGGGTATAGTATCACCCACCTTTCAGAAAGCAAAATTCATTTTCACATCCAGATTAAAGGTAGTCTATCAGCTCTTGAAACCTTTCAGCAAGGCCTTAATGAGATCATGGAGGTCTGTCAACTTGTGCTTAACAAATCTGAAGCAAGTATAAAGAACTATAAAGATCAAAAGCAAGTTGAAACGGAATAGCTCTATTCTTGATTAGATTAGATTAGCACCTGTGTGCTATCTAATTTTATAGAATTGATCTGTTCCTTAAAAAGTTACCTCTGAGGTAGTTTATGTTGAATATTATTTTTGTTACAATGTACTGTGTAAACAACTGGCACAATACTTAATAAAATAATGCATATGGCAATAAACCTAAAAATAAATAAATAAATGATCAGTCCTCTAATACAGTTAACATAGAGATCAGTGGTTCCCAACCTGTGGGTCACAACCCCTTTGGGGGGGTCAAACAACCCTTTCACAGGGGTTACAGGGGTCACCTAAGACCATCAGAAAACACATATTTCCAATGGTCTTAGGAATCCAGACACTGCTCCTCTATCCATCTCCTGGCAGGTCCACCAACATGCAGATATGCCTACATACAAGTATTAAAGGGTTGGGGCATTAGGAAGGTTGAGAACCACTGATATAAAGATAGATATTATATAAATATAAATGCTATATATGTGTTTGTGTGTATATATATATAGATATAGATATAGATACATACACATACATATATGTAAGTACATATGTAACATTTATACTGTTTATATAATAAATGCTACATATACATATTTTTCTTCAGTTAAAATTAAATGACTATTTTTATAGAAGCTGCAAGTCATTTAATATGTATAGAACAATCCCTAAAATAAATAATTTTGTAAATAAATCATACTGGGCATATAATAATATATTGAAAATCAGGTCTTTAAAGTTCTACTGAAGACTATTCTTAGTCGACAAAGAGCAAAAAATAATATTTTAGAAATACTTTAAATATACCTCCAGAAACCTAATTTGGTTTAAATTGATTAGCTTGTAGCTCCAGGAAAGACCCCTGAACCTCAAATAAAAACCGAAATTCCTACAAAAAAAATACACTTTTTTTAAAGGGTGGAGAAACAAAAAAGATTTCTGGTATTAATAGCTCCGTTCCTTCACCACTAAAGTGGCTATAAAATTTCAAACCTATTGAGCTGCCACCTCTGAGTCCTCTACTCTTAAACAAAAGAAGCTCAATCATGAACATGGTATTTTATAAGGGTTCTCTTGTTCAATAATATTTAATTATTCTATAAAGATGTTTAATGATGTATAACAGATTTAACATCTTGGTTAACTCATCACCATCCCATCAAGCATTTACAATAAGGCAAGAAAGATTGAAGAGAAAAAAAAACTAACTTTAAATGGGCTCTTCTGGACAAGTATCATAACACTGAACAGTGCATTGTCATGCTGATTTCAAAAATGGTTACTTTGTGGAAATATGCTGTTATGGGAATCTAGAGATCATCCCTGCCCCTAGGCCCTTTGACAGGCTTAAGTGACTCTGAACCTTCCCTGATTTGAAAATATACTCTGCCTCCTAAGAGACTGAATGTGGTCACATGGAACCTGTGGGGGGAAGCTTGTTTTTCAGGAATGCCCACACCTTACTGCTTTGTGATTGGGCAGTGGGTCAAGAGGATTGCAACATTCTCTAATCCAGGAGAAGGCTATATATACCCTAATGTGAGTTTTTACTCTGGGGCTCAGTTTGGAAAAAAGTTGTGTGATTTGGCCAGACGAGACTCTGGGAAGCTATTCAGCCCCACCCCCACCCTTTGAAAACCCAGATGTTGGTACTTCCCTCTCTGGTAACTGGATGTAAAGGTCAAACACCTAGAAGCCCATCTGCTGATCTGTTTCTTTGTCTGCTTGTAAGTTCTGTTTGTATTCTCTGAAGTTCAGGGTATTGACTTTTCCCCCCAAACTAAGTAAATGATATACATTTGATTCATTAAAGTTAAGACTGTTAACCCATTTTGAGTTGCTTTCCTTTAGAGAAACAGATCTTAAGAACATGTGCTAGCAGCCACCCTGGGTATGCTAAGGTGATTGCTGTTACATATGCTACGCTAAAGATTTCATAAAAAATATTCTTTCATTGATATTTATTGTATAATGATTCCATATCTATTGGAGTTTAACCTAAGTAAGAGTTCATCTACCAATCAATTGTCATTTCAAGATATTGTATTCTAGTTCTCCAAAGACCAAAGTCTACCCAACCTGGGTTTGTCTTCTTATTGATATGAATGCCAATGTTGATTTGTGAATGGGAAATGGGATGAAAGACATCACTGAAGACAGGTAAAATAGAGGCAGTCTGCCTCATGTAAAATGACCAAGGGATAATAAATGGAGAACTAGGGTCCTGCACTGATCCTGATTAAATAATAATGAAACCAAAGACAGAAATCAGATGGATCCTCTATAGAGAATTGTTCAGAAAGAGAGAAACAAGAATCACTCAGAAATTGAGGCTAATCGGAAGTCAAATGTTTTAGCACAGATGATTATAATAATCAGAAGTGGGATTTAAATTTAGATTTGCTGAGTTCAATCCCAGTGCTTTTCCATGGTATTACATTGCCCATTACAAATACTTAAGTTGTTGGTGTGAAAATCAAAGAGGCAATTTCCTCCCTTACTGACCAAGAAAATATTAGTGATACTTTCTTTTTTTACAAAGCCAGCATGATAATATACCTTTATTGATGATTTTCTCCAAAGATATCATTTCTAATTAGTTTGGAAGACTACACTGATAAATCCTGTCACTCCAAGTCCAGACTACCCAGTTGTCAAAAGAAGAACTAAGTCTTGAAAATAAAGAATCTAGATATTCTAATTTTCTATCCTCTGCCTATTCCACCCTCCATCACTTTATATCTATGAAGTCTGCTTGGTAGAGCAGCAAGAAAAACTTGTTTTAGAATCAAGGGAACTAGATTCAATTTCTCCCTTTGTCACAAATTACCTATATAACTTTTCAAGTGATAAACAATTCTGGGCTTCAGTTTCTCCAAATATAACATTAGGTGGTTGTGCTAGATGACTTCTGATGTCTTAAAATGCTCTAATTATATAAAGAGCTGATTAATTTGAGTTGATAGTCTGAATCTTAATGTGTAGGGGACAGAGTAATTTAGCACCAGAAGTTACTTAACAAAAAGCTAGGTCAACACAACAACCCAGAAAAATGAAAGGATTTCCTGAGAGTTACAGAGCAATTCAGTGACATATATAGAATGAGAATCAGGACTCTCCACTGCAGTTCTTAACAAACTTCCTGGAATACATAAATTTTGGAGGATAAGTGTGTTCATTGAATGCTTAATCGATTATTGATTGATTCTTAAAGTTCACTATCTCTTTGTGAATAGCTGTTTTCCTTCTTTAACTATTTAGGTATAACATTCATTTTTTTTAAATATTTAGTTCCAAACTTTCTCCCTCCCTGCAACCACTACCCCACCCATTCAGAATGCAAACCAAATATCAATTTGCATTGAGTTCTTCAGTTCTCTCCCTTTCTCCTTCTCCCTCCCCATGGATAACACTTTTCATTATGGGCCTTTGGAATTGTGTTGGATCATTTTATTACTTAGGACAACTAGTCTTTCACAGTTGATCACTGTCATAGTATTGCTGTTATTGTGTATAATGTTCTCATTGGATTCATTTTAATTTGCATCGTTTCATACAAGTCTTCGCAGGAATTTTTCTGAAAACATCTTGCTTGTCATTTCTTATAGCACAATAATATTCCATCACAATCACATACCACAATTTGTTCAGCCACTCCACAGTTGATAGGCATCCCCTCAGTTACCAAATCTTTGTCATATAGATGACATATAGATCTGCTATAAATATTATAAATATTTTGTACATAAATGGTGTTTCCTTTTTCTTTGATTTCTTTGAAATACAAATCTAGTAGTGGTATTAGTTTGCTATTGTTTTTCAACTCAATAATGAGGAAGTTAGGAGACTGAATTTTTAGTATATTACAATTTAAGTTTCATTGAGATCTTAAATTCTCTTGATCCAGCTTGTTATTTAAGAAAAAAAAGATAGAAGCCTTTCTAGACAAATACTCCATCCCAGGAAAGTTTGCTCATTATGAACATCACTGATTGGTATATCAAAGAATCTTGATAAGGCACACCTTAAGACCATCAGAAACATAGCATAAATTGTAGAAAATAAAGCTGTTTTCAGAGGAAAGTTAAGCAGTGAGCTTTTTTTCTGATTACAAACAAGAATGACACAAATGACACAAAATTTTAAAATTGATGTTGTAAATACAAAAGGTAGGATAACTAAATAGAAGAGAGACAGGAAAGGAAGCAAACGAATAGAAAATGAAAGTCAAAATGAAAAAGTAATCAAAGTGATTAATTAATCAAGAACAATTTAAAAACAACCACAATGTGAAAAAACATTTTGCTGGGAACTGTTGGGATCTAAATAATTATAGGGAATGACCCTTTCTTATTCATAAACTTGAAAACTTATTTTGCATATTAAAATATGAAAAAGGTGAAGTAGGGGCAGCTAGGTGGCGCAGTGAATAGAGCACCGGCCCTGGAGTCAGGAGTACCTGAGTTCAAATCCGGCCTCAGACACTTAACACAAAAAACTAGCCGTGTGACCTTGGGCAAGTTACTTAACCCCAACTGCCCTCCAAAAAGAAAAAAAAAAAGTGTTATTAAAAAAAAAAAAGGTGAAGTAACCACACCTGAAAATCTAAATGTCTAGTGAGTATTAAAGGCAATAAGTATTTGTCAAGGGATTATGGTAGAGTTTAAAAAGAGATGAACTTGAGTCAGAAATAGTAGGTCAACAATTACTTCCAAAATGTATTGTCCATGTAATGTCTCTGAATCTCAGTTTTTTCATCTTTAAAATGGGGATAACAATATTTGCACTACTACTTTGCATTTTAATGAGGTACACTATAAACTTCAAAGTAATATTTAAATATGAGTCATTAGTATGCTTATAATTATGTAGAAGTTCAAAGTGGGACTGTAATCATGGAATGATCCTTTTCTTAGATAAAATGGGGGCATAAATTGGATGATTAGCATCTGATAGGGGGAAAGGAAGGGAATGATATAAAAAGGGAATTGAAACAGTGATGCTTGAGATATGTTACAAGAATCTCTTAAATTAATTTTCCTAAAATGCTGCTTTGCTCATGTTACTCTACTTTCCCAAAACCCTCAATAACTTTTCATTGCCTGACAAAGTGTTCTAACTCCTTAGTCTGTTTCAGGTTCTCTGAAATATGACCCCAAACCTTTTGTTTCCAGTCCTAACTCCCATTACTATTCAACAAGATGTATGCTTTAAGCAAAATTAAATAGTTGCCAATCCCTGATCATTTGTTGCCTTTTCTAACTCAGTCTCTTTACTTGTTCCTTGTCCCTAGAAAGATCCATGTATCCAAAATTCACATGTTATTCAGTGACAAATTACTTCTCCAAATTACTTTTTACAAATTACTGGATTTGTTCTGTTTATTTCAAATGAGAACTGCCTTTCCTCTAAACTCATATAGCATGCCACTTTATCACTTAGAAGGCACATGAGAAACATACTGCCTTGCATTGTATATATGAAATATCTCCCTGAATAAACACCTTTAGGGGAGATTCTGTATTGTCTTGAAGAATCACAGTGTTTATCAAAATGTATTGTAAATAGTGATAGTCCATAAATGCTTAAAAAGATTAAAAATGTACTGTGGAATAAATTAGTGGATAAACAAATGAATTGGTAAAGTAATGAGTGGGTGGATTGACGGATGAATAACAAAGAATTGAATGGACTTCATGAATAAATGCTTAATCAAAGCTGAGGAATCTTAGTAGTCAAATATGATTATAAGATTAAGAACTGAATAACCAGGCTAATAATTGTGCCATTAATAGCAGTGGGAAAGTAAAGTATTAGAGCCAAGCAAAAGGTAGAACATGAAACACATTTTGGTGGAAAAGGCAAAAATAAGTTGGAAATATGAATATATGTGTGTGTACTTACATTATGTTATACTACCAGTTGATGCTCCTTTTTATTATTCCACTGGTAAAGTAAGAAGTTGAATTATATAAGAATTAATCAATCATCAATAAATAAATAAATCCCTAGCATTTCCCAAGTAATTGCTATGTGTACCAAGCACAGTTCTTTAGTACATAAAAAAAAAGAAATGGAATCTTGTTTTGGTCTAGATCTATCACTATGTAACTGTGGAAACCACTTCACATATCTGGGTCTGGTTCATCACCAGCAAAATGAGGGGCTGGCCTACCTGATTATTAAGTTACTTGTGGAGCTAACATTTACACACATTTTGTGTAAACTGCTCTACCCACTAGACATAAAACTCAGACTGTTAATCAGCTGCATGAGTTCAAACAAAGTCTCCATAGAATTAGAGCTACTCGAGACTTTAGAAGTCCTCTTCTACAGCAACTTAATGTTATGGATGATGAAACCAAGACCCAAAAGGTTAAATGACTTGACCAATTGTTCTTTTAAATAATGTATCTTTTGGTAAGCATCATGCACAGGCAATTTTGAGCGTGGGGAGAACCTTTATCTGATTTCAGACCAGGTAAGGTGACTCTCTACGCTTCAAGGGACTGCAACCAAGAATGTGGCAAGAAGAAACATGCTTAGGATCATAGCACTTGATTTGGCCAAAAGTGGTAGGTTCATAGAGGATAGTCCATCTCTTCCATTTCCTTTTTCTCTTGTCTTTTTATTCCTCTTCTTGTTCTTCTATATTAAGTTCTCTCTCTCTCTGTCTCTCTCTCTCTCCTCCCTTTCTCTGTCTCTCTCTGTCTCTTTGTCTGTCTCTGTCTCTCTGTCTCTTTCTGTCTGTCTTTTCTCTTTGTCTCTGTTTCTGTCTCTCTCCCTCTGTTTCTCTTGCTCTCTGTCTTTCTGTCTCTGTCACTCTGTCTCTTTCTCTCTTCCTCCCCCTCTCTCTTTCTGTGTGTGTGTGTGTGTGCATGTACAATAGTGGCAAGGATGATATAAAGAATACTAGCCCTCAAAAGATTAGGCTCATTTGCAGCAAACAGTAAACAAGGGATGTGGATTAGGGCAATAGGATGGAGAATACTAATGAATACTAACCTCTATTTTCATCACATATCCTGTACTCTGATCCAGGGATTTTTTCCCTCACTCCTGTTTGCTCAAACTTCACAGACCCCCATCACTCTTTTTTTCTCTCTCTCAAAATTAAGCATCAGCCTACCCAAATATCTCATTAATATAGCCAGGTGCTTTAACACTTCCTCTATCTCCCACCAATCTACAGGTTTTTTTTAAGTGGTCCTAGCACAGTTAGGTATGAATATTAAGGGGGGAGGTCACTAGGGGAAGAGATGCAGGAAATGACACTGCATTAATGGTGTTCTGTGGGTTCCTTTTACTTTTGTTACTGTCCTGTAACCTTCTTGCACCACTATACAAATCTGCAAAGGGTGATGGGAACAATACAGTGGGATTTGTCCTATATATCTTGCTTGTATTTTTTTTTCACTTTTAGAACTTAGTCTTTTCCACCTGTTCATGTTATAGGAGTTATTTCCCCTAACTTCTCAACACTCACCTCATCCTAAGCAATTCTAAATAAGAAGAATTCTAAACTGTGAAATTGTTAATATAGAAAGAGAAGATAGCAGTTTTTAAAAGAGTGAAAAATAATCAAAATAGCACAGTTACAGAAGGCAAAAAAAAGAGAATTCTACATTATCACCAAAAGGTTAAAATGAAAGCTAGACATTGATTTAACCTTTAAATAAAGAAATATATTGTTCTACATTGAAAATATAGCTGTTTTAGGAGGACACATTATTTGTAAAATAGTGATTTTCAAATATGTTTTTGTTTTGCCTAAAAATGAACTATTTAGAGGAAATTATTCTTCAAAGCCATGTTAAACACTATTTGTGTAATAGCTTGGTATCAATTTCAACATTTCCTATGAAATAACTGGAGTGACCAATGTCAACAGGCAATATTTTAAAAGCCATTTCTTTCCAATTTGGAATACTTTTTACCCCCCAACCCCAGGGGACATTATTTGTATCTGGCAAGAACATTAGCTGATCTTGCTACTTCAATCTGACAGCTTCAGATTATTAACAGAGGAAAAAGGCAGAACTAATGGATGTGAATGAGCTTAAAAGCTAGTGAACTTATCAATCACCGTAAACAGCTGTATTTTTGGAAGCAAATAGAGCTACTTTTGAAAACAGAAAAAGTCAATACATATTTTTTTCCAGCAACTAATAACTGCAATCAGTTTTTTTTACGCTTTCTGCCCATCCCCCTTTGCTTTTCTTCTTTTGTTTTTAAATTGTAATAGTCTTGCCGGCATTGATTAATAAGGGGGGGGGGGGAGAAACCTTCATACATGTACAGTTCTTTCTACTTCCCAGAAGCTGAGAATACAATATCTAATTTTATGGAAAGATAACTCAAATGACACATTATGTGTGTGTGTATATATGTGTGTATACATGCAGATACACATGTATGTTTGTGTATGTATGTATTTATGTGTGCATATACACACAAACATACACATGTGTGTGCATAGTTATTTGTATGTATGAATGTATGTATGTGTGCACTTCTACACATATGCTTTATAAGTGTGTATATATGTAAATTTTTTTCAAATACCTTGAAGTTAAGATTTCCAGTTACTTCACATTTGCCTAAAAAATATTCTAGTTTCTATTATCTTCTTCTACAAAAGTACAAACCTATTACTCATGACTCCAGAACCAAATCACTTTATAATAATTTATCAGTGAGGCAGATTACACAGCAAAATCCTGCTTTTTCTGAAAAGGGAGTAGTCATCTTCCTACTCTCCAGGACTCTCAAACCATCAGAGACAAAATACTGTATCAGTGGACATGCTGAATAGAATGTAGTCGCTATGCTGTGTATATGTGTAGTTACTCTTAAGAGTCAATAAGTCAAAGGAACCACTTTTCAGATAAAAAACAATTTGACTTATCTTGTGGACCATTAAGACCAGTATGATGCTCCAGATATCTATGCTGGGAAAATCTTGGTACTTTAAAACTTCTTAAACTAAAGAAGAGCAAATAATTCAATTCAGTGTAGGAAAAAGAGCTAAATCATTTCATTTTGATATGTTTTAAAGATAAAAATAAAAAGGAATATGTACTTATTTACTATATACTCAGCACTATCCCATGTACTTTATGGAAAACCAAAGTATAAATCATGTTTCCTACCTTCAACAAGTTTTTACTTCAATGAAAGGTGCAAGATAAACTAACAAAAAAGTATAATTAAGCAATCAAGCATTAATAATTATTATACTTTTAATTATGTTGTACTTTATAGCTGCAAAGCACTTTATATATATTTGATTATTTGATCCTCACAATAATTTTGGTAGTATCAGATAAGAGTAATCCTCATATTACACATAGGAAAAAATGTTTAGCATACTTAAATTACCTGCCCCATGACTATCAAATGTCTGAGATGAGATTTGAACCCAGCTCTTCCTGACTCCAAGTCTTGAAATCTATCTACTATGCCCTAAATCTAAAACCAAACTAAGTACTATACTAGGTTGGAAAAAAGAGAAAAGAAAAATAAAAAGTGGTTTCAGGGGGTCAGAAATATTAGGTATGGTTCCACTGGGAAGGTGGACCAGTTTCTGGGCCATGAAAGGTGGATAAAATTTGAACTTCTATAAATTCTAGGGGAAGGTGTTCTAAGTGAGATGAATAGAATGGAGGACAACACCCTCCTTTCTACTAAATCTGACTTCATACTCTTTACATTTAAGGAAACACAATGCCGAGATCTTGCCCTTGTCTTCCTTCGTTCTCCCTTGTATCATAATAATTTGTGGACGTAAGGAGGTTGACTAAATCATGGAAGTTATGTTTCTGTCACTCTTTTCTATCAGACTGTAACATTTCTGAGGGTAAAAGTCATATGCTATATCTCTATCACCCAGAACTTGATGATGGGAGACACATAGCAAATGGTTAATAATAAATTTTTTGACTGATTAATAAATGTTGGTGTAAATGTGTTGACTGTTCAATCATATATATGCAGCTTCTGGCCAATGCAGATTACTGGAAAATGTCTCAGGAACCCATTTGTTTATATAAATATCTGTTTGAAAAAGACTAACGAATATGCAATCTATATTAAAAGTATTTTATTCTCTGATCTTGCTAAAAACCTCAATCCAACTCCATCTAAATTCTTCCATAAAAGAACCTTAACCACCGTGACTCCTCCAGCTACTGTTTTACCAAATTGTATTCCAGTTCAGAATGACTCTTGGGAAGGGTGCCATGTGGTCCCTAACATTTTACTTTATGGAGACATTTTCATCATGAATGTCTCAATGGAATCATGAGTGGTCTATGAATTGGCCTGCACTTTCGAATGCATTTCACTAAGAAGAAATCTTAGGATATAATTTAATCCCAAATGGAATGATCAGTATAGTATTTGACTTCTTCAAAAACAAGAAGTCACAAAACAATTTGTCTCTTTCTTCCCTTGAACACTGCACTCCCACCCAAACTTTTTTTTCTCTTGATAGAAAGTATTCATTCTCCTGTAACACTCTGAAGGACCTGTGGTGTCCATGGTGCCTTAGGATCTTTAATTGTTCTTGTTGGGTAACTATTCTCTAATTAAGTAATTTGTGGTTATTGGTAGTTAATGGAACAGTATATGGAGCACTGGATTTGGAGCTAGGAAGACATATTTAAATCAGCTCTAAAACACTTACTGTATGATTCTTGGTAAGTCATTCAACTTTTCTAAAGCTTAATTTTCTCACCTTTAAAGCAGACTTAATCACAGCACCTACTGCCCAGTGTTGCGAGGATAAAATAATCTTTGTAAAGCGCTTTGTAAACTTTAAAGCACTATATAAATGCTAGCCATGATTATTGTTAATTTGGATTTCAAGGACGTAAATGAGTATAAAACTTCATCATAAGACTTCTTGCAAGATTTGCTGAAACTGTATTATATTACCATTACTAGAAAATTTGGGAAAACACCATTTGTGTATATACAAATAAATTGTTTTTAATTCCATCCGCTCTATTAAGTTCATGTCAAAATCTGGTTCAAAACCCTGATGACTAGAAAGTATTTACCAAACCACTAACGTACTTTGCTTTTTTTTTTCTTTTTGGAGGGCAGTTGGGGTTAAGTGACTTGCCCAAGGTCACACAGCTAGTTTTTGTGTTAAGTGTCTGAGGCCGGATTTGAACTCAGGTCCTCCTGACTCCAGGGCCAGTGCTCTACTCACTGCACCACCTAGCCGCCCCTAATGTACTTTGGAGATGCAAAGTTGGCTTGCTGTCAAAGGCTGCTATTGGCGGTGACAGGATTCTTGTCATAGGTATCTGCAGATAACTGGTCAGTAAGCCATAAGGCATTGCCTTCATGAACCCCACATGTCAAATGGTACTGCCTCTTCCATATGCCTTAGGCTTTAACACCTGATGGCAGTTAGTCATCCAATTAATCTGACAGTATTAACCATGGGGTTAAGTTTTGTTGTTGCTGTTTTTTAACATTATTGTTGATGTGGTTATATTTGTCTCATACACACACACACACACACACACATATGAAACTTTCATTATGGTCAAAACTGTATCATATTTCAATGTCTAGAACTCAAGAGAAACCATCAACTATGTATGTGAAAGTGAATCCATTCTCCCCAGTAAATATGGGATGAGTTAAATATCATTAACATCAAAAAATAATATAACACCAAAATGCACATATCTTTTCAGAAGTTTATTGATGTAGTGATTAAGAACACTGACCTTGTAGTTAAAAAGAATTTAGATTTTTGATATTTAGTAAGTATGGAATAACAGACCTATGAAGTAAGCTCTGAGTACTCTGTGTTACAATATCTATATTCATACAATTGGGAATCAGTCCTGGGAACTGCCCACACAGATGAACTTACTGGTTCATGATATGAAACACATAGACACATACACACTCACACACACACAGAAATAATAAAATTAGCCGTTTCTTGGTCAAACAATATGAACAGTTTTCAGAGTTTATCTATAGCATATAAAAATGTTATAAATCACTTTTGATTAGAGATGCAAATCAAAACAATTCTGAGGTACCAAATCACACCTATCAGATTGGTTAACACGTCAAAACTGGAAAACGATAAATGTTGGAGAAGATATGGGAAAGTTGGAACACTAATTCATTGTTGGTGGAACTGGGAACTGATCCAATCATTCTGGAAAGCAATTTGGAACTATACCTAATGGGTTACTAAAATGTGAATACCTTTTGACACAGCAATATCCCTTCTAGGGCTGTATCCCAAAGAGATCACAAAAATGGGAAAAAGACCCACATGTACAAAAATATTTAGAAGAGCTCTTTTTGTGATGGCCAAGAAGTGGAAATTGAGGAGATTCTCATCAACTGGGGAATAATGGAATATTGCTGTACTATAAGAAATGATGAGCAGGCAAACTTTGGGAAAACATGGAAAGACTTATATGAACTAATGCTGAGTGAGGGGAGCAGAAGCCAGAGAATATTGTATTCAGTTACAGCCACAGTGTATGAATTTTGATTCTGCTAGACTTAGCCCTTCTCAGCAATGGAAGGACCTAAAATAATTCCAAAGGACTCATGACGGAAAATGCCACCCACATCCAGAGAAAGAACTATGGAATAAGAATGCAGAGTGAAGCAGAATCTTTTTCCTTTTGCTTTGTTTTGTTTTCTTTCTCATCGTTTCTCCCATTCATTATAATTCTTCTATGCAACATGACTAATGTAAAATGGGTTTAATAGAAATGTATGTTTAGACCCCATATCAGATTGCATGCCATTTTGGGGAGGGATGGGGAGAGTGGGGGTGGAAATTTTAAACTCATGGAAGTGAAAAAACTGAAAATAAATAGGTATTTTAATAATTAGTCATCTGCATTTTCTATCATCTTTTTCCTTCATTTCAACTATGTAAGATCATATTAAATCATTTCCACCTTTAATCTAGCATTAAAATGAATGAGATCTTTTCACAAATCATATATGTATACATATATATATACACATACATTATATATGTGTGTGAAAACAAATATTAGAGAAAGATTGTACTATTAAGCTTTTATGCATTTTGATTAGTGATGCTTTTCTGATGCCTCAGAACAGCAGTTCTCCACCTGTAGTTTATGTTCCATTTGTAACAATGAAACTACATCCCGCATTTCAGATATTTACATTACAATTTATAACAGTAGCAAAATTACACTTATGAAGTAGCAACGAAAATAATTTTATGGTTGGGGATCAACACAACATGAGGAACTGTATTGAAGGGTCAAGGCATTAGGAAGGTTGAGAACCACTGCCTTAGAATACTCTGAGTGAAGTGATAAAAAGTCCGACTGAGTACTTCATTCTCTTCATTCTCAGCCTCACAAAAATTGATCTCTGGAAATAATGCACTTGCCAAAAGAGAAGGTGAGTTTGCATATGAAACACAGTGTTCACAGTTATGTGATTTGAAATGAAGAGTTAAGATTTCTGAAAGAGTCTAGTAATCATCTCATAAGGGAAGTGATCACTTCAGTGAATATTGACAAAGAAGTAAACTAGTAGCTATGAACCTAAAAGTTTTATGAGAGAGTTAATGTAGCTTAGTATTTTTGTTGTTGCTTTGAAACTTGAATAAATTTGACTTGAAAGCCATGATACTAACTGATTACCAGTGTATTAAAGAAAAATTAAAGAAGACCAAAGATGCCTTTTAAGTATAAATATTTGTGTCCAATAATCATGATTAAACCATGCAAAAGAAATATAAAAGGGATTATAGTGAATTAACTGCTACCCTAGATGAAAGAAGGAACTCCACATATCATATTTGAATTCAAGAAGACCTGGGTGTCAATCTTAATTCTAACAATGTAAACATGGACAAGCCATACAAGCTTCCTTAGCCTTTTCTAATCAATAAATTGAAAATAAAGGCAATCATAATAACAGTCTTTTACGGTTACTGGGAGGATTAAATATGATTTTGCAAGAACAGAAAAATTGTTATACCTAGATATACATAGATAGACAGACAGACAGAATCTTCTTTTTATCTAGGTATACATAATTTTATTTAAGCCTCTCAGCAATCCTAAAGATTTATATATACATGCAATACATATACATGCAAATATATGTGCGTATATGATTTTGCAAATATTCAAAGCCTATATATTGAACATTATTATTAAATTTAAAATGTGTGTACTCTATATATCTGTGTATGTTTACATATGTATACATTTTAAAGTAGTTTGACGGTATTTTAGAGTTAGAAGGTCTTTTGGGAGTGATGGGGATGGGGTATGAATTTAATATTTCAATGGTGCAACGGTGTTTTTTAATTATTAATTTTTTATTGGTTTTCTTGTTTACATCATTCATTTTCATGAGATTTTTGAATTACAAATTTTCTCCCCATCTTTCCCTTAACCCAACCCCAAAATAGCAATCACACTGTAAAGCCCCTCCCCTTATCTCCTCTCCTACTTTCTGGTAGGGCAGGGAGGGTCTCCCTACCCCAGCCCCTGTATATCTTAAATTCCTAGTTGCAGGTATTGAAGTGGTTTTACTTCTAGATTCTTTTGATTCCTCCCTTGTCACCCACCCGCACTGGAAGGACAAGCAATTCAATACAGCCTGTGGAAGTGTGATTGTTAGGACATCTTCATAGTGGACATATTGTGACAGTGATCATATGTCCCTCCTTTCTATCCCTCCCCACCTTGTTCTGTTCTCTAACCTGTTCCTGTCCCTTTCCTGAAGTGTGTGCTTCCAGCACCCCTCCCCCAGACCCTGCCCTCCCCTCTGTCATCCCCCCTCTCATCCCCATACCCCCTACTCTCCTGTGTCGCATGATGCCCAGTTTAGTGTTTATGCCATTTCTTCCCTAAACCAAATTCAATGAGAGTAATTGAAAGTAAACTTGTAACAGTTATCCCTTGCCTCTTCTATATAGGATAATTAACCCCATTTTATCTCTCCCTGTCTTTTCTCATTCTAGTCTTCTCTCATCTCAGAATTTCAACCTTTTAAAGTATCATTCCTTCACATTCAATTCATCTTATACCTTCCATATATACATATACACTCATACTCAGATATGTACTCATTCATATACATATATAGCCTCCTATTTAGACATATGTGTAAGTATACTTATAC
>CM053600.1:83435845-83470330 GCA_028646575.1 Pseudocheirus occidentalis
AGGACTGGGGGAGGGATAGGAAGGAGGGACATATGATCACTGTCACAATATGTCCACTATGAAGATGTCCTGTATAATCACACATCCACAACCTGTATTGAATTGCTTGTCCTTCCGGGGGTGGGGTGGTGAGGGTGACAAGGGAGGAATCTAAAGAGTCTACAATTTAAAGCTCTGCAATACTTGCAACTAGGAATTAAGATATACAGGGGATGGGGTAGGGAGACTCTCCCTGCCCTACCAGAAAGTAAGGGAGCAGATAAGGGGAGGGGCTTTACAGTAGGATTGCTGTTTTGGGGTTGGGGTAGGGGAAAGATGGGGACAAAGTTGTAATTCAAAAATCTCATGAAAATGAATTATGTAAACAAGAAAACAAATATAAAAATTTATTTAAATGAAAAAAAAAACTAAATTTCTGGGGGACCTCAGTTTTTACCTCTGAGAACTGTATTAATCTAACCATAAAGCAGACAAGATAAAAGCAAGAAAGTAAATAGAATGTCAGGAAATTTAGGTATGATAGACCTCTGGAGAAAAGTAAATGGAACTAGAAAGGTATATTCCTTTTTCTCAGCCATCTATAGCACCTCCACAAGAATTGACTATGCATTACGGCATAAAAACCGCAAAATCAAATAAAGAAAAGATGAAATTTTAATTGTACATTTTTCAGAGTATAATTCAACAAAAATTACATTTAATAAAGAAATAAAAAAATAAAAAATAAAATCAGATCCTAAAAATTTTGAGATTCTGACTCCAACATTTTGAAAGTTTTCCAAACATGGCAATGAATGTTATCCAAAATACTGGTGTTTTTCCCATTAGTGCTATTGGGAAGTAAGTGAATAAAATCCTGAATAATACTTTATACACTATATGTATGTGAATATGTATGCACATACACATACACATATCTATCTATATAGATATAAACATCTACACATATATTTGTGCTTCTCATTTTGTGAATCATATGCTTCCTTACTTATCAAATTACAGTTCACAGACAACTGAAATTACCAGGATTTACTGCTGTCTTCTAAATTCTTCAGAAGTTCAATGTTTCCTTCAATATTTTATAAAGCATTAATAAAAGAAAATTATTTGAACCACCAAAGTGGGTTCCACACATGATAAATGAAAAGTTATCATAATTCATATCTACACTTCAGTTTTTCACTTTACTGTGTAAATTTCCTTCAAGGAAATATTAGAAGAGCGGACCTGCACTCTCCCTTAGCTGTGGGTCTTATTATAATACTACAACTCCTTTTACTCAATATTTTTTTTTACCCAATCAATTCAGAAAACAAAATTTCCTAAATCTTATAACCAGGGTTGATGTAAAGAAGCAGTTTTCACTTGCCCTTCCTCCTCAATCAGAGACTGGTATGATAAGGGTGCCTACAAAGGTATTGTTATTCAGTTACTCCTATTTCAATCCACCCCCTGGAGTATTTATTAAATGTTTAATATATGCTATGCAGTTTACTAAGTACTGAGGAACAAAGAAGGTAGAGGGAGGGTCCTTTTCCTCAAGAAACTTATTTTTTAATACGATAAACAACTTTATAAGTAACTAAATACCTATAAGATAAACTCAAAAGATGGAAGACAATCTCAGAAGTGTTGTCCAAGGTCAGTTAGACAGCATGTGTTCAACATGGGGCTTGAACACAGAGCTCTCTGACTCACAGGCCAGCCATTTCTGAGAGCACTAAAATTTTCTGTCTCCTGAGAACAATATTTGAAAACACAATGCTCTAATAACTAAGCAATAATCTTAAGAGTTGACATATTTTAGGATTGGAGTAGGTTTTATAATTCTATTTTTCCTAATTATTAAATGAGATCATGTTTTCCCCCCTAATTTTAGATGACATTTACTACTGTTGACATTCATCAAAGAAATGGAAATAAAGACAATGGAAAAACTATGTTTATGTTTATTAATTATAGAGAAGAAGAAAACACTGAAAAATGTTTCTCCTGAGTTTCATGTCGTTTAACTGTCTGTGTGGTATGTATAACAGCTGCATCTAGGTTCCCTACCTAAGTGGGTAGGGAAATGGGCAGAGCAAGTGGGAATAATAATGACACCCACCTTCCTGTGCTATTGTGAGGATTACATGAGATATTTGTAAAATGTCTAGCACACAATGTCTGGCCTGCATTAAGCACTATATAAATGTTAGCTATTACATATAAATATATACATATAATTCCTGCACATACACCTATATACATATATACATCACACACACATGTGCACATGTTAAAGATGATTGAAAAGCAATCAAATCATTTTGATTTACTTACTTGCTGGATTAACAAGGGCAATTTAAAAATCTTAGCCTGGTACTTTCCCTACCCATTGTGGTATCTTATACTAGAGGCTCTTAATCATTTTTGGGTCACCCACTCTTCTTCAAATTTGGTGAAACCTATGGACCTCCTTAAAATTATGTTTTTGGAATGAATAAAAAAACATGAACATGATTATAAAGAAAACTAATTTTACTGAAATCAAATTATATATTTTTCACAAAGCCTAACAGACCTCAGTTTAAGATTCCCTTTCTTTATATCATAATAAACATAATTTTCCAGAGTTAAAATTTGTTCTTTTTTCAAAACCTGCAATGTGTTTTAAAAACAGCAATAATGCTTTTTTGGGGGGGTATTAACTGTCCCTCTCTATTAGCATGTGAAGCTGAGGATTCATTATAAACACACACACACACATATTCAATGTGATGCTGTAGAATTTTTTAGAAGAGCAAGTGACTTGCCCAAGGTCACACAGCTAGGAAGGATTAAGTGTCTGAGGCCGAATTTGAATTCAGGTCTTTATGACTCCAGGGCCAGTGCTCTATTCACTGTGACACCTTGCTGCTCCAGATGCTCCAGATTCTTACTGAAGGAATACTTTTTTTTCTCCTTCTCTCTCTCTCTCTAGAGGATGTTACTAACTGGAAAACCAATGTTGCTGTGTCCCTAGAAAGCAATTTCTTTTGGCCTCAAGCCTCCATTTGCAGGCACATTGAGAAAAACATCACCAGAGAATCTCTGTACATAAAAGAAAAGCTAACTGCTTTGCTAGTTGATTGCTTGCCCAACTTTAGGATTGCCAGTTTTCCAAAAGTGTCAGTCCCATATATGCAAAGGGAGAGGATAAGTTGGAAATAGGGAAGAAAATCTAGATTCATGATAATAATAGCTACAAGAAAAATTCAAAGCCAGAAGCAATGAGGTAGAGTTGGCATAACTCCTGGAAACACAGTCCTCGTGGTCCCAGCTTTTCCTCCTCCCATATGCTTCTTCACCTAGAAGAAGGCATAATTTGGCTTTCCCATTCCTGTTCCCTGCCCTCCTCTGTTTGGCTACATGGAAGAGATGGTGATTACAGAATTTAGGAGATGCCAACAACCCAAAGTAATCAGTCCATCCATTCTCTAGCATACAGTATATGTAATAGTAGAAAAAGCAAAGATATGTAGGACTGAAAAGCCAACATGAACCTGAAAATTTGAGTAGTACAGTGGAAACAAATACCAAGTGGAAAGATAAACTCGCATGTTGACTCTGTCCCTTGTTACCTCTATGATTAGTCGTCATGTAACATTTATTTGCCTCAGTTTTCTCATATGTAAATAAAACGTTTGGACTCAGTGATCTCCAAGGTCTCTTTCTACTCTTAAATCTATGATCTTCTGACTTTCACATAAAGTAAGAAGTTGAAGTGTGGGACAGGTAGAGTTTAGGACATTTGTTTCCCCTCACTGCTCTGAGCAATATTTTTCTTTATGGAAGAGGAAGGAGTCTATGAGAATTCAAAAGCCTTAATGCTCATATATGCAAAAAGCTATAGATCTAGGAGAAATGTATAATGGTGACAAACTCAAAAGAAATGGATTCCCCACAGGCTACATATTGAGTTAGAAAGATACAAATGAACATTATCTAGGTTTTTTTTAAATTTTATTCGTTATTAAGTCTTTCCCAATTTCATTTTAAAGTGATTCCTGCTCAGGTGAATAGAGCATAGGACTTGGATTCAGGAGGAACTGACTTAATATGTCAGACACTACCTGGCAATTAACTTCTCAAGGCCTCAGTTTCCCCAAGTAGAGAGTGGATTTGATAAACTTTAAAGTACTTTTTGGCTCTAAATCTATGATCCCATGAAGGGGGGAGTATCAAAAATAATTTTTTCTTAGGTTAACTGGTATAATGTAAACCACTTGGATATAAAAGAAATAAACCTTTAAACCTCACGCTGTTGTATGGCTACATTTACAAGAAATGGCTATATCACAAGAGCTAAAAATGCATTCCCAGCATCTACCTTGGCATTCCGGGAAAAGACGCTTAACAACACACTGAAAACAACAACAAAATCTGATCTCTAACATTCTATAAAAATGGGAAATAAAAAGGTTTTTAGTCTTTAGGGTAATGAACAATAATGCATTACCTATATTCTAAAGTCCTTTATAGCAACTGCCACAGGGCTCATTGGACTTTAATTTTTAATTTCCTTAAAAAAAAGAGGCAAGTCCTTAGTAAGTATGATTCATGGAAAACATGAGCTTTCTATATACATTATAAAAACACTGATTATAAGGTTAAGGATATTTGTTCACTGGGTTTAAAATTGCTCTTTTCTAAATTTTCCCCTTTAGCCTGATTTTATCAATTAAATGTGGGATCTGATTAGCACTCTAGCACATATTTTAGGAAAATAAAGTGAAAGTATTCTTGCTAGCATTCACAGCTGCTCAGAGAAAGAAAAAATTCTCAACTCATTATTACTTAAAGGAAATTATTCTTTGCAAGAATTTCCAGTTAGGTTATAGGCCACCTCTTAGATGCTAGAGGAGCTACGTGCTTATATCTACTTCCAAAACAGTGTGGAAATACCCAAGAACCTTTAACTTTTAAATTCTGGCAACTGGAAAGGAAATAACTAAGAATGAAGAATGTGAAATTTATACTTTATGTAAAGAAAACAGGATTGTTGTTCAAATAGCAATTCAAAATGTAGATGAAACCAGGTTTGGTGATTTTTTTTATTTTTAAAGGTATATTTAAAAATGCATCTCTACCTCTTACTGTCAATAAAACCCTGTATACTTTCATACAATTTGAATTAACTCAAGTGAATGCTTCTTTAAAAAATAATGGTTGAATTTATCTCTTAAGACAACCAAAGAAGTGAAGGTTTCCTAAATATTCTTAGTAATTGGTTTGTAAAACTTTTAGGTAATACAATAGAGTTTTTCTGGGATGTCCTCAAACACCTCATTTTCTACTCTTGAAAATTATATACTTTAAAGGGCTATAGAATCGGCACCCAACCTTAGCATCACTCACATCTCTACTACCTCAGGGTACTTGATGGTGATATTTGGTGGGACTAATTTGAATGTGGTTTCAAAGGGATGCTCTTCTAAATTAATCACTTATGACAGCTCTTGGTTTTGTAATCTGAGTATTTCTGTGGTTTCTCTGACATGATGGAGCACACCCACAGTTGGTTTGCCCTGGCATAGAGACTTTACTAAAGGGAGGAGAAAGGGAGGGAGAAAAAAAATGGTTTCCTTTTTCATAGTACCCTGCCTCACCCTTATTCCTGATTCTTAATGTGGTGATGCAAATGCAGGGGTAAGGAAAAACTTTTCACAAATCAAGACTTCTGTTAGCTTCAAGGGACCTGACATTTTGTGGAGGATTGGAATTGTAGAGAGGGTTATTTAAAGGCAAATAATTGAGTGTAGAGGGGATATGACTCAAGCCTAGATTGGACTGAGGCTGTGGATGGCGTGGGGGTATTTACTTCTCAAGTTAATTTACTTTGAGATGTTCCCTTTTCCATTTCCTTTTCCTGGGGTCTAGGTGATACCTAAAAATATACAGAAACTGTAACATCTCTTTGTGCTTCTTTTTCTACTATAGGCCAACATCTCTGTTGGGTAGAATACAGAGACCTTCATAGCACTAAAATGTATATCTTGAAAAAAAGGGAAAAAAGTCAAAAATGGTGTTTTGACAATCCTACTCCAAGATATCCTTTAGATAATGGATGTTCAATCCATCCTGGAAAAGGATGGAGATACTTCAATCCTCCAATCCTGGAGAAAGATCTTATACAGTTATAGCCACAATCAGTACTTATAGAGAAGAACAATAGAATTCAATGCAAAGTTTTGAGTGTGATTTCTTACCATCACCACTAATTTGCAGAGATATCCTAGAAATGTTCCTGGCCCCAGCATGTCTTTTGATATCTATAAACAGATGTGTCTTTGTCATTTAAATTGTTTTTCACCATAGAGTGAAAAAATCTATGTGAGTTTGTATACCTCTACCAAAAACCAAATTGTGGCTGAGAGAGGTACCTTAGCAAGACTCCAAAAATTCTTTCCTAATATATTTTAATAGCAAGAAAAATATGATTTTTGTGCTGTTTTTTCTGGATTGAGTTTTATCTAATCAAGTGCTTTTGAGCATCACCTTTGATTGTATCAGGAGTCTTTGATCAGAAACAGTATACATTGTATTGCCCTTAATGGACCTAAGGGAGTTTAAAGATCTTCCCTGCCCTTATTAGGTCTAAGGCAGTGGTTCTCAACCTTCCTAATGGTGTGACCCTTTAATACAGTTCCTCATGTTGTGATGACCCCCAACCATAAAATTATTTTTGTTGCTATTCATAACTGTAATTTTGCTACTGTTATGAATTGTAATGTAAATATCTGATATGCAGGATGTATTTTCATTGTTACAAATTGAACATAACCCACAGGTTGAAAACTGCTGGTCTAAGGGAATTTGAAGATCTCCCTTACCCCTTAATAGGCCAAATTCATTCACATGGGAGGCTATGGTGGGAGGATCTTGCAAAAAGTTTGGAACAGGAAGGAGCAGATAAGAGCATGCACAGAACTGAGAGCAGACAGAAGCGATTGAGAGAATATGACGTGGACACTCAGTCTGTTGATCTTTGTTACTTTCTCAGGTAGAAATCCTGTTTGTTGTTCAGTATTGATTTATCAGACAGAAAGTTAATTGAGATGGTAGTGCTGGTAATGTGTGTAAATATTATTGTAGTCCTGTTTAGCTTTGTTTTCCTAAAAACAGAAACAGCAAAGAACTTGGAGTGGAGAAGTCCCTGTGAGCTGTGATATGGAACAGGAGCAGAGAGATGTTTATGTGTGAATCCAGGCAAGAGTTGGGAGTTATCAGTCTGTAGAGTAGGAGTCATGGGGTTTGGATGTCAGCCTTAAGTCAAGATGTAAAAGGATTTTACTTTGGATACTCTATATTGACTGCTGTGATTGTAACTTACTGTGACCTAGGGGTGAGTGGTGGCATATTTTCTGTTACCCTTTAAAAATGACTACAAGATAAACTGATTGATATGCTTTGTTTAAGACTGTGGCAACTTTAGTAATGCTATTATGGTGTCATAAATGCTATGCTTTAGTTTCTTGAATGATATCCTTTAGTTTCTTGAATATTATCCTTTAGTTTCTTGAATGTTATGCTTTAGTTTATTGCTGAATAAATAGATTTCATTTTACTCTGGAAATAGACTCAAAGTTATTCACAACAGCTGTCCTCAGGAGAACCGCTCATGACTGACTTTTCCCAATCTGGGTCTAGGAATTGAAAATGAAAATTTAATTTTAAGTTTCATTTGTTTACTGAGTCTAATGCCTTTCAGTCTTATTTTTTTCCTTTTTAAAGATTTGGAGTACATAATGCTTGTCGTATAACCTCATATTATTTAAAATGTATGATTTTCTGACATTCTGTCAACGAACTGGAGTTTTCCGCTTTCAAAAGAAGGAAAATAAGTGGGATGCTTAGGTTGTCACAGACTTTCTTTGTGAATACTGATTGTATTCACCTATTTGGGACTGATTTACTATTAAGACATGTCCCTTTAGACATAAACAATCTTTCAGCATTCTCCCTGCCCAAGGTCTTGTGGATTGACAGAATAATTACCACGACAGAAATAACTACTAATGTACAAGTTTTGCTGTATAATTCAGTGGATACCTAATCCAGGATCACAGGGACAATGATAAGTGTCAATCATAATCCCAAAGGATTCTACCCTGCTCAGTAAATCACACTGTAGGTCTAGATAAAGAAGAGATTTCAGAAGCTATCTCATCCAGACACCTCATTTTGTAGATGAGAAATCTGATGGCAAAGGGGACTAAGGGGCAATATCCAATCAATTTATAGTTATAACAGTGTATAGCAATCAGTTACCTCTATGTTAAACTAAGTTTCTCTGTTCTCAACTCTTTACTCTTTACTCTTTTCAGAGTAAACTTCCAGTCCAACATTTTATTTATATATGTGATGCAGCAAACTTTTCCTGACCCACTTTAGCAGGGGCCACTTCCCCTTCCAACTGCCATGTAAAAAAAACAACATTAACAAACAATAGCAGTATGTTTCAAAAGTCTTAATGAATTTTCAGACTACTAAATTTCTAAAATCAACTAAGACTTCTTGAGACATCTCATATGTCATTATGTTTGGTATTACACTAACATCTATGCAATGGAAAATAATAGTCTTAATATACTAATTTAGATCTGCATTAGATTTAGTAACTTTTCATCACCAAATACCTCATCCTTTGAAGAGTTAGGAGATGAGAGAAGAGGGGAGGGGAGGAAATGTGGCTTAATCTCTTGAAGGGCTCTATCTTTTGCACTGATGATTTAAATCTATTTTCTAGGAAGAACTTAAGGGTTTTTGACCTATTACATAGCTGAAACAGTTATAATGAAAACTTTGGCTGGTCATTGTGTTCTATCTTTAATTATATAGGATTATATAATATGTAATATATTTACTTGCTTTATCTGGACCTTTTCTAGGGTTAAGATATCTGGACAAAAGAATGTCTATTTTGATTATTACAGGTTTTGATCAAGGAATAAGAATAATATAATGTTAGAATGTTAAGGGACATTAGAGCTGAGTGAATAAATATTTAAGTATCTACCATGTGGCAAACATGTTGATAAAAATAGAGATTAAAAAAAAGAAACACAAAAAGTCACTGCCCTCAAAGAGCTTGCATACAAAAAGAAACAGAAAAGCAACTGGAGTGGGAGGGAGAGAGAAAGTGATAGAGAACTCAAGAGGACTGTAGCTAAATGTAAATAAATGGTTGAGACAGAATCACTCCTTAAATGGAGATTCTGAGAAAAGAAGTCTTTAGTTTCCAGTCAGAAGGAGGGTCCCAGTGACAGAGGGTATACATTTAAAGACTGAAGTGATCTTGCAGGATGAAGAGCTTCCTTGCTTCCCCTGGTGAAATCTATGAGTATAGCCAGAAGGAAAATGAAGAAAGCTTGATCCTCTTAAATGGAGGATCTATAAAGAAACATCTCCATCTAAAAAAAGGGAAGGAGAAGGCACAGAGGAAGAGAGAATTGGTGAAATCATTGGATAGAATTCATATCTGAATCGATCCCTCCATACCATTTGTGATCAATCATAAGTTTTCATATAACATTTGCTTGAAAATGTTTATGAGTGTGAGGTGGAAGAAGGGAGAGGTACTTACTATGTTCTTTGGTATTAGTTTACTTCTGGATGTGTCTAATCATTAAGAAAGGCAATCTTCCCCATCATATTTAATTTAAACCTGTCTTTTTATACATTTATTCCTTTTCTTCTAGATTTACCTTTTGGAAACAAGGGAAACAAATCTATTCTCTTTCCAAACGACAGGAATTCATATACTTGAAGACAGTGTCATTCTTCTGCTTTCCTCAAAGTCTGTTTATCTCAAATCCCCTCCCCACCCAGTCCTTTAGGCAAAACTATGTGGTATGATTTTAAGAATTTTTACCAACTTGGTTGATCTTGGAACATCTTATTTTATTCATGTCATACCTAAAAGGTGGCACACCAAACTATGATCAAAGTATTTTATACATAGTCTAGTGAAAGAATGATACCATCTTACTGCCATCATCTATCTTTATTCTAGACACTATGATTCTCTTATTGCAACCTAAAACAAAATTATCATTTTGGGCTGCCATATCCAATTTGACTTATGTTGATCTTGTAGTTCAATAATATTCCAAAATTCTCAAAATTTTTGCCTTTTCCACACTTTCCATCCTGAACTTGCTAACTTGATTTTTTTTGTATCCAAATATAGGACTTGAAATTTTTAAATCATTAAATTGTGCCTTGTTAAATCTGGATCAGCTTTCTAGCCTGCCAAGATCTTTTGGGATCTGTTATCTAACTTTGTTACCTTACATTTTAACTATCACTTCCAGCTGCATAATCTATTTAATAAGCCTGAATCAGATTGTCTCACAGCTAGGTGGATACAAGGCTCTGCTTTAAGGTAGCAAAAAGCAACAGATTAATCAGTCAGATACAATTTGTCTGCACTCTATAGATATTATTGAAACATTTTAATATTTCTTCAGATTTATGTTTAAATAAGATTATTCAAAGAATATTTTGAGCTGTGTGTATATTTATAATGTATAAAATAATAATTTTATATAATTTAAAGGGTTTTTTCCAACCAGTGACTAACATTTTAAATGTATTTTTGGTTTTGATTTGAGGGCATTGATATAAAAATGAGGCCAAACTGACCAATATTTAGTCTCTGTGGGTTTGTAGAAAAATGTCACTGCCAATAATAGATCAAGGACACACACTTGGTTTGCATGTACCTAGATGTCCCTTGCTCCCTTGACACCAATTGGATTCAGTTTAAAAAGGAAATTCACTAAAACAATATTAGTGAACACAAGGCATTTTAACTTACCACTCTGAAGATCTTCTTGCTAGGGATACTTCTATTTTCTTTCCTATTGGTTTATCTTTTTTTGGACCAGCCCTTTAACTCAATGCACTTCTCTGTTCTTTAGTCATTACTTTTATAATACTTTTTGTATCTTTCCTCGATCCTTACAACCCAAGACCTGGATGACACAAAATCTGAGGGGCAAAATGACACCTGATTTGGCCGGGGAGGGGGGGTGTGTGTTAAAGTTCTTATTACTTAGATGATGGTATACTTACAGAAATCCTGTTTCTTGTTTTTGTTTTGTTTTGTTTTTGTTTTTTTTTCCCTCTGGAGAATATGTTAATCCAGTGCCTTATTTGTTCAGAGACTTTGTGTCCTCTCATCTAGGCTATATGTAAAACAGACACTCATTTGTTAGATCTCATTACTGATAGACAAGAGATCCTTCACCAGTTCCATTTCCAGAGAAGATGGTTTACATGTTCTTAGGCACTTTAGTGGCTCCAAAATCTTGGGAGAACACCATGTTTGTGCTGGACTTAGTGAGAGCACAAGACAGGGTTGAGCTCTACTATAACCCAGAACTTATAAGGCCAAGCCTTAGTCTTCCCAAGCAGTAGAAATTCAAGGTATGTACAATCACATGTGGCCAAGGGCCATTTATTGAGGAAAATGTATATAGGTATATAGGGAGTGTATTTAGTACATAAATAAATTCATTATTATTAAAAAGCAAAAAAATATTCATGGCATGAGGCTAGGAGATAAATAGGAATTAACTACATTAATTACTGTGAAATCTTTACAAACATTATTACTGGAGGAAATAAAAAAAACTTAGTCACCTTGTCTTTCTTATAATACTGCATTAAAGTGCTTTTAATCTCAAAATATATTCCTCCTTACATATGAACATTATCTTTCTAGTACTTTTTCTTTGCTTCCTTGATTTGGACTGAGTGTAAATAATGACTTATAAGCACCTTGTTTATTTTAAAGGTATCCTGTAGTTAAAGTCCACATCCTATGAGCCAGAACCAAGATTTTTAAAAATTAATTTAAAAGAACTCTAGAAGAGAAATCAGGAAATACTCTGGAACCAGCTTTCCTAGATACTTTATATTTACCATCTCAGTTCATTTAAATGACATATCAAATTTATAATGCTGTGTGTGTATGTATGTGTGTGTACACTCGTGCCCTCATGCTTGCCTCTTGGTGAGTATCTTCACTGTTGTTATTATTTACAGTTAGTGAGATATGAGGAAGTGATGTGATTGTTATTATACAGTTACATTTTAACTTGAGAAAATGAAGTCTTATTTTATAGTAGCTTCTAAAATGTCTATCTCCTTTAGGTTACAATGTCATAAAAAAGAAGTGGGCCTTAGGAAGTATTGCTAATTATTAGAGTAGGGGAAGTGGCAATTCCAGCTAAACTATTTGAAGCCTTAAAATATGATATTGCTAAAGTGTGCTCAGTATGCCAGAAAATTTGGAAAACTCAACATTGGCCGCTAGAAAGGAAAACATCAGTTTACATCCACAGCCTAAAAAAGAGCAATGGAAAAGAATGTTCAAATTATGGGACATTTACACTCATTCCACGTGCCAGTAAGTTTACGTTTAAGATTCTTCAAGCTAGGGTTCAGCAATATGTGAATCAAGAATTACCAGAAGAACAGTAGGGTTTTAGAAGAGACAGAGTCGCTTGAGACCAAATTGCTAATATTCACTGGATTACAGAGACAGCAAGGGAGTTAAAAAACCCCAAACAAACATATATTTCTATTTCATTGATTATACTAAAGTTTTTGACTATGTAGAGCAAAATACAATGAGGCAAGTTCTCAAAGAGATGGGAGTATCAGATCATCTTACTGGTATCCTGAGGAATATTTATGCCTGCCAAGAAGCCACAATGAGAATCAAACATGGAACAACTGATTGGTTTAAGATTGGAAAAAAAGAGTACAAAACTATTGTACATTGTCACTTTATCCATTTAACTAATATGCAGATGTTATGGTAATTAACTTAAATTTGAAGACCACTTTTTTGTTATGTCAAGTAAGCAGGTACTACCTCTGTGAAAGAAACAGAAGGTGTAAACTCTGTCTCCTATTGCTGACATAACAGGAAGGGGTTGGCTGAGACAGGAAGCTGATGTGTGTGTGTGTGTGTGTGTGTGTATGTGTGTGTGTGCGTGCGCGCGCACGTGTGCGTGCATATCTCTGTGTCTGTTTCCAGGAGTAATGTATGGCTGTGAATGTTGGATTGTAAAGCAAGTTGAGCACTGCATAATCGATGCTCTCAAATTGTGAATCTTGAGAAGACTTTTTAAAGTCCCTTTGACAGCAAGGAAATAAAATCAGTCCCTCATTAAAGAAATTAATTCAAACTATTCATTGGAAGGTCAAATAGCAAAGCTGAAGCTGAAATACTTTGACCACATAATGAGAAGATGGGACTCATTGGTAAAGACCCTAATGTTGGGAAAGATTGATGACAAAAGAAAAAGAGGATGGCAGAGGATTAGATGGATAAATTGTTTCATGGAAGCAATGCACATGAATTAGGACAAATTTCTGGATATTGTGAATGATAGAAGGGCCTGGTCTGCTATGGTCCATGGGGTTACAAAGAGTCAGATAAAAAAAATAAACTGAACAAAAACATTAAATAATTTTATAGTCTGGAAGAAGTTTTAACTAGACCAAAAGTTACTTTATTATTTTTCCTCTTCAGTTTTTGCAAATTGAACATTGTGAGAAGGCCTAACATAGGGCTCTGCACATAGTAGGTGTGCACCAAAAGTTTGTTGAATTCACTTCAGGCATTTCATAATCATGTTTGTGTTTGTTTACTTTTTATTATATGTAACTTTTTTATTTTTTGCTTTTTGGTGGGGGGAAGGCAGGGCAATTGGGGTTAAGTGACTTGCCCAAGGTCACATGGCTAGTAAGTGTTAAGTGTCTGGGGCTGGATTTGAAACTCAAGTCCTCCTGACTCCAGGGCCAGTGCTCTATTCAATGTGCCACCTAGCCTGTAACACACACACACACACACATAAACATACACACACAAATATGATTTGATCATCACTATTTTCAGTGGAAAAATGGATTTTTATCTGGTTTAAGATGGAAGATTATATAAAATGTAAACACCTCTTTTAGCCTCTAGTGTAGCAGTTAAAAAAAGCATATAGCTAGAGATTCTAAACAGTTGTGCTTTCATCATACTTTTTGAAGATTTTTCAGTAATTTCTTGATATTATTTCAAAATTTTAGCTCATATGTCTCCTAAGTTAGGGACTAGGAAAAAAAAAGATTTCATTAACATAGGAAAATCCTGGGAAAATAAATCATCTCTTTCTAATAAAGGTAGGTACCTTCCCTGCAGTGTAAAGTCTTAGAAGAGTAGTCTAGAACTCACTCATCTGTTTATAAATGTACATATCTATTTATGTGCCTATACATATATATTTGTATGCACATAGTCACAGATGGATGGATGGATGAATGGATGGATGGATGGATGGATGGATGGATGGATGGATGGGTGGATGGATAATAAAGATAGGAGCAGGATCCTTGGAGACCACAAAAGGCCTGGAATCCTCATTCAATATATACAATGGCCAGAACTTGTATGGTTCTTCAGGATCTTGTTGCTAACCTCAAAACATACATCTATCTATATCATCTGTATCATCTATATCTACCTCTCTCTCTCTCTATCTCTGTATCTCTATCTATACACAGACTATACATATGTGCATTTATATATGTATATATATATATATATATATGTATATACCCTAGACATATACTACATAGGGACTATATATGATATTCAGATTATATCTATCCATCCTTATCTCTCTATCTCTGTCTATATATTCAGACTTGCAGCTCTTCTCTTGACCTGCTTGTGTTCTTGTCTAAAGCCTAAGGAGGGAGCCCTAACTCTGTTTATAGACTTTTCTACTCAGATAACCAATAAACCACTTGACCTCCTAACCATTAATCTCTTAAGCAAACAATTCTCTCTCTCTCTCAATCTCTCTCTCTCTCTCTCTCTCTCTCTCTCTCTCTCTCTCTCTCTCTCTCTCTGTCTTTCTCTCTCTCCATCTTTCCGTCTCTCTCTTTTTTTCTTTGTGGAGGCGGGGGTGGTGGGGCGGGGAATGCAGGGCAATTGCCTAAGGTCAGACGGCTAGTAACTGTTAAATGTCTGAGACCAGAGTTGAACTCAGGTCCTACTGACCGCAGGGCTGGTGCTCTATTCACTGCTACCAGCTAGACGCCTTGCAAACATTTCTCAATGATAGTTTCAGTGTCTTTTAAGAGGGGAAAAATGAAAACAAACTCATCTAACCTGGGTGGGGTCGTTCATTAGGAACAGCCTATATTTCAGCAGGCTTGGGTAAGGTACTTCTCTCATCTCAGTAGACTGGCCATCAGTCCCCTGATGGCCATATATGGATATAATGAACTATCACTGTATTGTAAAAAAATGAAAAAGAAAATCAAAGAGACCTGAAAAGTGTCCATGGAACTGATGCAAAGGAAAGAACAATTTATAGATGTATGATTACAATATCATAAATAAAAGACTACTTGTAAAGGCTTGAAAATTTTGGTCAACCACAACTCATGAGAACCAATCATGAAACTCTGACTGAGATAAGACACACGTTTCATGACTGGTGCTCTGGAATGGAGGTACAAAATGAAGCATATGTTCTCAAGAAGGGTTAAGCAATCAGTTTTTGTTTAAATGGATTTTTTTAAGTGAGGGGGAAAGAATTTGACAGAAAAGGGAGGTGAGACAGATGTGATAATGAGGGGAGGGCAGAAGGGAGGGAGGGGGGAGAGAGAGAGACAGAGAGACAAAGACAGAGAGAGACAGAGAGAAACAGAAAGAGAGAGAGAGAGAGAGAGAGAGAGAGAGAGAGAGAGAGAGAAAGGGAGAGAGAGAGAGAGAAAGAGAGAGAACAAAAGGTAATGCAGAGGAAAGCAAAGAAAGACAACCCCAAAAATAACATCTTTAGTTTATCAAACACTTTTAAAAAAATTAGACATAGTGGAAACATATTTCCATATGCTATCCTACCCTGTTCTTTGGGTAAGGTGCATGTGTGTGTGTTTTTCATATTGGTTTCATTTGTCTTTTGGTGTTCTATAGGTGGATCTCAGGGAGGCATGGATAGATCTATCTAGAGTCTCCTCTATTCACCCTTGTCCAAGGGAGGCTTTGATTTCTGCCAGGTGGTGAAATAGGAGATTGGTGCCAGAAGCTAGCCACAATGCTCTTGTCTGAAAGAGGATATCAGGCTTGAATTATATCTATCTGCCTCCCTAAATATTGTTAATCTAGGGAAAAATACTTTTATATTTAAGATGCACTCTTGATTACTAATCTTGAACAGAGTGCCCTAGCCATATCCAAGACTTTACTCTCTTCCCATGAAATTCTAGTCACACAAAGACCACACATAGTGAATAGCAAAAATAAAATAAACCAATTTATCCAAATCCATGACAAACAAAATTGAAGAATTACACAGATGAAAATTATACCAGACATTAAACAGAGTGAAGGAGTTTGAGGGAGAGGGAAGGAGACAGAGAGGGAGGAGAAAGAGAGCATAGGTCTAGATCACCCAAGAGGAAATCCACAAAATTGAAGTTTGTAGGGTAGTAAGCTGGGTGTAGATTCTGCCTCCTTTGCTTCTTTTAAAAATATTTGCAAAGAGCCCTCTCAGAAAAGAATCTGAAATCACATACCTTCTCTCTTGATAGTGAAAGCTGGAAGACTAAATTCAATTCAGAGCACTGAGTAATCAATATGCATCAATAAGGAGAGTCCTACACAAATAGTTTTACACACATACACTAAAGGTTTTAAGCCTTTGCTTGAATTCGTGTATGGAAATATTAATGTATTTAAATTTGTAATTAAAAAAACAAAAAGGAGGCTTTATAAGAAACTGTATTTTGATCATATATCATTATTTTCCTAAGAAGTATGTAATTTAATGAAATAATTTCCTATTTACATCTCAGTGTTATGTAGCAAATTCTCATGTCTATCACTCTGGTGTTCACTTTTATCTATCTTTTCCCAGCTGCTTCCAGTATTTTTCCTCTCTCTGATTCCTTGATTTCCTCATGAATATACTCTATTAACATATGACATTCCTGCCTTCATTATTGTGATCCTGTTTCTCTTCAATGAGGTATACCCTCACAGAAGTTGTCCAGTTCAAACTTTGTCTAAAATATGTATCCTCTCCATAGCACTCTCCACAAATAAATGATTATGTACTTTCTGGTTGGAAATTTTCAGCAGTTGAAAGATCATTACCTCTTGAGACTATCTATTCCATTTTCACTCAACTTTAATTGTTAGAAAGATTTTTTTTCTTTTTTAATGAGCAAAAGTGCAACTAACCATAATTTTCAGCTTTTTTCCAAGTTCTATCATTTGGTGACTGGTTTTCTCTTCACAATTCTCTAGGATTATTATGCTTCTTTTGCAACAATTTTGAATGCTTGCTGGAGAAATCTATAGGGATAGCTTTTCTATGACTATTTTAACACACACACACACCCATGGTGCAAATAAAATAATCTTTATATTTACTAACAACAATTGCAAATACCAACTTCTTCATGAATATACAAGTTAAAATTATTTGCTTCTAAAAATGTACAAAAAATCCCTATTCCCCTGAAACTTCGTGATTTGCAATGCTTGAGCATTATCAGATTGAAGCTCACCCCAACAATTTTGTGTACAATTGCCATGTTAATAAAAAAAACACCCTACAGTCCAAAATATTTTTACATATGAAAAATTTTATCATACAAAACTCTCTTAGGAGTTAAAATAAGTTCTGGACTAAATTCTAGAAACCACAGAACAGTACAAGGAATGTTACAATCTTCTTTCCTTGTATATCTTGGGATCTGAGTTTTATGTTCTTTTCCTTTGCATGCTTTCCTGCTAATTATTAGAGAACATATTTCTAACTTGTGCTTGTTAAGCCTCTTCTTTTAACCACTGAAAAAATGATTCTTCTTATTAATAGGTGAAGAATCATACTGATTAACACTATATAAAGTGTATGTTTAGGTTATGTAATGTGTGGCCCATATTTGGGTAGATTCTAAGATAAAGTATATTTGTAGTAAAAAGTCCAAATATATTCATCTATAGATATCCTCATATATATATATATATATATATATATATATATATATATATATACAAATATAATACTCTGAATGTGATAAAATAACTCTGCTTACTATGCAATGTTCAATACCCTGCTTTCCTTCCTCCTCAGCATTACTAAATTCACCCAAGGATCTTCTGCCCAGTTATCTTAATCTCCTATGTAAAACAGATCACAGTAGTATAGGTAATAGCCTCCTGGAATGAATGGTGAGTCCCTTAACCCTGGGTACAAAGAGATAAAGGAGTCTAACAGTTCTCAGGCTAAACATTTTATTTGTACCATGTGATGAGTTAAGACAGCCATATAAAAGCTATCCCTACAGGTTTCCCCCCAAAACATTAAAAACCATTGCAAAAGAAGCATATTGAACCTAGAAGAGGGAAGAGTTGTGAAGAGAAAACTAGTCTCCAAATGAAACAACTTGAAAAAAATGATGAACGTTATAGGCCAGTTGTATTTTTACTCATTAACATTCTTGGTAAAAGAATTTCTGAAGGCAAACCTATAGTCCAGCTGCCCCTCGTTTACTCAATTACTCTCTTAGAACTCTCAAACTGTAAATCTTCAAATGGGGCAACTGATAACACGCCAAAGATTACATTAGAGGGTAATTTCAGGGTTGAGTTCAAGTGATTCAACAAACTCTCATCAGTAATTGATTTCTGAATAGAACAACAATGATAATGATAATAGATTTGATTTTCTGAAACTCTTAATGGTTTTTACAAACAAATTTTTAACAAGGTACAAACACTAGTTGAAATCAAACTTGAATATTTTGATGGAAATGAGTGTAGATGTGTGTACTTATTCCTATATGCATATATGTATGATGATGCATGCATACATATACATGTGTGTATGAATTATTTCATCTTATAGCTAGATGGTGGATAGAGCACTGTAATGACAAAGACTAGAGTTAAAATACAGCCTCAGACACTACCTAGTTATGTAACCCCAGACAAGTCACTTATTTGTTTATCTCACTTCTTCAACTATAAAATTGTTATGATTACAGCTTCTGCCTCATAAGGTTATCATTAGGATCAGATGAGGTAGTATTTGTAATAATGCTTAACACAGGGTCGGACATTTGCTATGTAAATTATTATTACCTTTCTCTCCTCTAATGCATGGCAATCTCTCTCTCCCTCTCCCTTTCCCTCTCCCTCTCCCTCTCCCTCTCTCTCTGTGTGTCTCTCTATCTCTCTCTCTCTCTCAACAAATTTTATAAAGACAAAGTTTTAAAAGGTGAAATTTTTCAATCTGATCTCTAAATAAAGAATTCACTTTCTGATTATCAGGAACTAGTATTTTATATCTTAAAGAAAATCAGAATGTAAGAATACCATAGACATTACAGCAAAGTACCCACTTTTAATTGAAACACTTGGCAACTCCCAAAGGTACAATCAGGTTGACAGATACTTCAGATGCTTCTGCTCAGTTTCTTTCCTCTACATGTTCAGATAAATCACTTTTCAAATAGTTGATAACAGCTTTTCCATAGTGTCCAACATTTTCATCCATTTATCAACCATGTTGAGTCGTTAGGAACTTTCAAAGTAGTAAATCTTTGAAGATACTGAAGAACGAAAGAGTTGTTTGTATTGAATTATTTAAAAGAAAATCACCGGAGTTAACATGACAGTTTAGCTAGTTTTATAATTATGCATACTTTTTCTATTTTCTAAATATATTCTTTTATTTGACATGAATATCTCACCATGTACATCAGCAAATATTCAAGAAATAACAGAATGTTACAATACTTTTGTAAATTTTTTTATTTCTAGTTTCAATTCTAAATTTTCCCCCTCCCTCCAAGACCTCCCTAAACTATTGAGAAGGTAAGAAATAGGATGCCCATTACACATACAAAGACGTGAAAAACATGTTTCCACATTAGCCACGCTATAAAAAAAAAGCCAAGTGGCAAAATATACTTCAGTCTTCATTTAGAGTTCATCAGTTTTCTCTCTCTAGAAGTAAAGAGCATTTTTCATCATGATTCCTTTGAAATTGTCATTTGTCATTATATTGATCAGAGCAGCAAAGTCTTTCCTAACTGATACTGGTGAAGAGCAGTAATGCTTTCTTACATACTGAAATAAACACACCGTGAATTTTTGCACAAGATATCATTCTGGTTTAATGTTGGGATACTGATCCAAAAAGAGTAGATGCAATATTTCTTTTGCTTCAAGAATCTATTATTTAATTGTTCTAGATTTTCCCTCCACCAATACCTACTATAATAAAGTATATTCATGAGTTACAGTTCCTAAAGAAAATCATCATGTGATGATCAACATTCTGATCATCTTTTTCTCCAGTCTCAGTTTTTGTATGATTATGGACAGCTAATCCTCTTTGGACTCATGCTCTATGACTTTCCTTTTCTATAAAAAACGGCCAAAACTTGTTCTTCACTGGTAGAGGTTATGGGAACACATCTCTATGCACTGGAGTAGGATTTAGCACATAAAGAATAATTTTATTTAAAAAATTAGACTTAAAGTATAAGTATCAGCATGCTTTAGTCAGACCATTATTAATAGTATTAACTTGAAATCTGAGTGTCAAATTCTATAGAATACCAGTAGGTTGGGACATGCACCAAGGACGGTAGCGGGGGGGAAAACAGAGGTAGCGGTTCTGAACTTTGCATCTACTCATTGAGAATATAAACTCATTATGAGTAGAGATTGCTTCATTCATTCTATTAGAATTGCTGAAACTTTGCAATGTACTTGACACATAGCACATGTTTAATAAATGTAATAAGTATATGTTGACTGATTGATTGAATAGGGATTTGTATATCCTAAAATCATAAAATATTTATGTCAGAAGAGACTTTAGATGCTATCTAGTGTAATCCCTTCATCAAGCATAAATAGGCTCTACACATTTTCTCTCTTATAGAAATTCAACCTCTGATTGAATCCCTCTAGGACAGTGAACTCAATACCTCTGAAGACAAAACCATTGCTTTTTTGAAAACTCTATTTTTAGGGGAATTTTTGGTGCCCTGAACTCAAATCTGCTACATCAAAATGGTCACTATCAGTCCTAGTAAAACTAAGCAGGAAAAAAACAACAACAGTACTTTCCCTTCCATTGCAAGGGATAATTGAAGATTCCATTCCGTCTTCTTCTTCCCCAAGTTTTCTTTTATTTTGGTTAAAATGACTAGTTCCTTCAATAAATTTTCACATGACATAATCTTGATCCTGTCCATCACTATGGTAATACTGATGCTGAATTAGAAAGTTCAGCAATAGCCTTTTTAAAATATGATACCTAGAACTGGCATAATACTCCAAGTATGAGTAAGGGTAGAATATAGGAGAACTACAGATTTCTTTTGCTTGATGCGAGGCTCTTATTTTTATTGCATTATAATATTCAGTTATTGGCTAGTCATCAAAATCTCTTCAAACTTGTGTCTTGTATGATGTCGGTTGTTCTTTTCTTTTATCAGAGAATGCCTTGCTTTTCTCTAAATTTTAAAAGCTGTAAACAACAGCAACAACAATAACTACAAAAAGGAAAAATGTCTTAGCTTTTAAAGCAAGCCATTTATCCCTTAAGTTTTTACACATGAAAACTAAAAGTGGAAAATTCCAAATAAAGTTGTCACTCTGACTTAATTCATATGCTTGTGACTTCTGAAAACTTTTCTCCAGTCATCAGAAGAGGGAGAAAATAAGTCTATAGCATATAATGAAACCTAGACACCAAATCATCTTTTATTCATGCAACTGCCCTAAGAAAGATACTACAAAATGGGAAACATTGGATATATTTTAGACATCTTTCAATTAATAACTCTCTGCTAGGCATTTTATGTGTTAGCATCCAAAACGAACAATTAAAATAGGTTTTACTTTCAATATATGTTATTGACTTGAACTTGTGGAACATATAATGGACAATTATTGACTTCTTGTATAAAAACATGACTTTCAAAAAAGAATGATAGCATACAACTTTGTACTTTAAACATTCAGATAATTTAGAGTGCTGAGATTTTCTTTTTGTTTTGCATTATTTCAACAAGTTCTCACATTAAGTATAAAGGTCAAATTTTTTAAAAATGTAAAACGATTTTGATCATCTTTTCACTTTAAAAAGATTTAGTTTTAGTTATGTTAGCTATCTATGAGGTTCATACTGCTTCACAAGTGTTCTTTATTATATTTCAATGAATTAAAATAAGCATGATTTCATCTGTATGAGTACTTCTCCCACTGACACAGATTACAAATGTAATGTGGAGTGATGAAGAAAAAAAATCATGATTTGCTGTAGCCAAACTAATTTATAACCTGGTGGCCAATTTTCTGATGATAAGATTGTCTGAATATAGTTGAGCTTGTGCTCTGAAGATAGCTACAGTCTGCCGCTGGATCATATGCAGAATGTTTCTGCTTTGTAGTATTTTCCAGAGCTTGTAATGCTGGAATAGCTTTCAAGAACCCAGAGTCCATGCCATGATATGGAATCAGTCTAAGATTTTATTGGAAGCTTTCTTATCATTCCTACAAAAATATGCAGTATAGGTCATGTCCCTTAAAAAGTCTGTAGTCCATTATAGGCCTTTAAAAGTCACTTTTTATGTACAAACAACACTAAACAGAGAAGTTCATCTCCATAAGTGGTTGGGTTATAAGGGATAGAATGCTAGATTGAGAGTCAGGAAGAATTGGACTCAAATACCATGCCTGGCACTCTGTAACTCTAAACAAGTCATTTAAATCTCTCTGATCCTCAGTTTCCTGATCTGAACCAGAGTCACAATGATACTGCTTGTGCCTATTAAATAGTATTGTTCAAAGAATTAAATACTACTGTGCTTCTTTTTGCAGCTATGTGGCCACAGATAAGTCAATTTTACTTATCTGTGCCTTACTTTCTTTCTCTGAATTTATTTATTTGTCATGTTCCTCTAGACCTCTGATAATCTTCTGGTAAACCAGGATAATAAAGGTTCTAGTGCTACAGGGGATTGTTTTGAGGCTCTACAAAGATGGTGCATAGATAATACTTTGCAAACCTCAAAGCATTATATAAATGGCACTTACTATTGCAAAAAAATATTATAAATACAACTACCAACAATAGACCACATTTTGTACAACCATTTGCAGACTATTAACAACAAGGTGATATATATACTTAAATAATGTCTCGGAATTGGTACTAGAGTCCAAATCAAAGGGGTCTTGTCAACTGTCAGTGAGGTTTTCGTAATACATTTAATTCACAAACATACTATAATTGAACCAAGAGCCATAATAAAATTTAACCAATGGAAAACACTTCCAAATGAGAGATATTTGTTTTATCTTCCATATAATTAAGACTATGGATAAAAATATACATCACTCAGACTATGTGGAATTCAGCCTATCAGCTAGTCAGTTCACTGAAATAATAAAGATAGCTCTAATAACTGCCATTTGTTAGGCACTTTAAGTTCACAAGGTGCCTCTATATTTCATCTCCTTGGAACTTCACAAAAGTACTCAATGTACTACATAAGAGAGTGCAAACCTATATTTTGCACACCAAAAATGTTCAAGGAAAGCTGGATGGGGGGTGAGGAAAAAGAGGAAGAAGAGAAGGGGCAACAGGAGGTAGGTGATGAAGATGAGGAGGGAAAGGAGATCATTAAGGAGAAAGAGAACTGGGAGAGTATGAGAGGACAATTGAGAAAAGAGGAGGAGGAGGAGGGGGGATGGAAAGAAGAGGAAAAAGGAGGAATCTTTCAGTAGGTTTAGTACATCAAGACATCCTTTAATAACCAAACATTTATTGTGTGTGCCTCTTTTGTGCCAGGCATGGTTCTAGGTATTGTGGTAACAAATACAAAAAATAGATAGATCCTATTTGTAATTCTACCTTTGGCCAGAAATGATATACTGCTTTCACAGAAAGGTTCATATATAAAATATATACAGCAAATTGTTTTGAAATGGGGGCAATAACAATTGGAGGTATCTGGATCAGCTTCTTGAAGTTGGTGGTAACATATCTACTAAACATCCCACTCATGAGTGAGTACCCGTACAAAGGTCAGGTAATTGAACATGGTGGAGGAAAGCATAAGTTGTCCAGCTTGGCTTTACCATAGAATATATGCATAGAAAAATGATAAGAAAGTGAAGGCCTTTAAATTCCAAGAGAAAGAGGTTGCATTTCATAAAGGGGATCATGATGTACTTTAGGTTCTTGGTAGGGGAGCATCAAAGCTTTGCCTTTAGAAGTATTAGTTTGATAGTTGTGTGGAGTAGGTAAGAGAGAAATGGGAGATGTTGCTGAGGAGTTGCAGAAACAAAACGGAACAAAACAAAAATGATCAAGAATTACAGAGGATGGCAAGGCATGTCTTTTTGTGTCTGAATCAGTGAAGAGACACTAGTGAAGCCACAATTCTATAAAAATAAGTATTCCTAGTTTGTACTGCTTATTTAATAGACACTTGCAATTATATGCACTATTTTATATAATCCATCTGAGCTAGCTTTTAAATCGGTTAATAGACTTCATTTTATACTTTTTTGAGTTAAACAATAAGTTAGTTTTTAGTATAAGAAAGTAAGGAGGTCCACTTTATAGCTTCCCAGATAGATACCCATGGAAAAATAAAGTATTTTCATTGAGAAAAGCATTTCAAAAGCATCATAGTGTATAGGAAATTTTAAAAATAGCTTTATACTACTGTGCTTCTTTTTGGATTCAATGTCAGCGGACATTATGGTGGATTCAATGTCAGTTCTGAAATCAGGAAGACTTATCTTAGTGAGTTCCAATCCAGCCTTGGACGCTTACTAGCTGTGTGACTCTATATAAGTAGTTTAAACTTGATTACCTCATGAGCATGATTATGCTCATCCATAAAATGAGCAGGAGAAGGAAATGGCAAACCACTCAGGAAAACCCAAAATGGAGTCATGAAGATTGGACATGACTGAATTGACTAAATGAGATTACTAGTGGCTGAGATATTTGTCACTGATATTTCTGTTTCCATACTAAGTTAAACATCTTTAATAGACTTCTTTTCTTTTTCTTTTTCCTTTTGGACCACAATTGTGATTTTATTGCTAAAGGGAACTTTCAGGGAAGGATAATTAGTCACCTACTCTTTGACTTACACTTTTATAATTCGGGGCGCTGAAAGGTTGAATGATTTGCCCGTGGTCCTACAGTCAGTAAGTGACAGAGGTAGGGTTGGATCCAAGGCCTTCCACACTCTGAAGACACCCCTGTATCTACTCTGCCACACTGCTTCTCACAGACCACTTATTTGATTCTTTTCTATGTTCTTTACAATGATTTGGACTATGTTGCCCAGCTACACAGAAAAGTACAATTATGTTTTATCAATTAGCAGCATGAACTAGAATTGCTATTGCTTGACTGATGAGAAAAGTAGGCCTTAATTACACTGAGTAGAGTAATTCAAGAGCTCAATCAATTTAGAGGTATACAACATCAATCTATTTGAGGAATTTAGGTGTCTGTTAAAAGCATGACTGTAAGTGAATGTTTTCTCTTGGCTCAAATGTTAGCTTTTGGACAAGTGCTATTGCTTAAATTTCACAAATTGTAATAAAAATTAATGAGACATAAGGATTTTTTCCCTAATCAAAGACTGTCAGAGTATTCAAAAGAAATCAGGTTTTACATTCACATCACTTCTCACTTCATGGTGTTCTCTCTGTGAGTAAAACTCAAAGCTTGTGCATAGCTCCAGAGGTATGGAGCAGACCACAAATTTCTGACTTTATAGGCGCAGTTAGTGCTGGAAAGGAAAAATAACATGCCATGGCTCCAGTCATTTTAAGTGAGCCACTTAATAATGTTTTAAATGAAATTTCTTTAAATTTTCTCATGTGTAAGGCCATACTATACATTTTAAGAGCTATGTATGGCTCGGTAGAATTAATTTTGAGTTGCACTGACAACTTGTGTACAATGAGGGTGGATTCCATTTGTAACCTGAAATGGCTGTTAGGACAAATTAAGCCCAGAAAATTGGGTCTATAACAGAAAACATGCAGAAACCCTTAACAGTAGCACATTTCTCTGGTAGCAAGGGCAGATGTAATAAATTCTTGTTGACATTAAACTTGAACAGTATTTTAAGAAGAACAACTGCCTAATTCTCAGAGAGAATAATCATAACTAGCTTGTCTTGAGGGGACTCCTGTATTACCTCGCGCTTTTACATTCAATCTTAATAAAAGATGTCATTCTGATGACCCGAAGTCTAACATTTCACTCTGTGGACAAAGAGAATGTTCTTTTCATAGGGTTTCTGTGTTTGCATCTATTAGCTCTTTGATAAGAAAGCATTGCTTTTTTTCAGATGTGAAATAAAAGGAATCACTAGGCACTAGAAAATTATAAATATGGAAAAAAGAATATAATATTAAAAATCCTGCCACCATGAATTTTTATTATTTCATGCTTTATTGACCTCTCTTGGAAATGATCTGTATAATCATCTACTTCAAGTATCTCCTTGCTAGGCATCTACAATGTAAAAAATGTGAAATAGAAACGTCGTCTTCCTTGATTTTCTATTTCAATTCTTAAAAAGTCTTTCCTGTTTTAAAATGATTAATTCCTCCTGTATTTAGCTAATTTTATTTTTTTCTTTTGATTCACAAATTGGTTAACTAGGTTTTGAAGTTTTCTTTTTAGTTCAAAGAAATCTTTTCCTAATACTCTCCTTAAACTTCTGAGTAAATTTCTGAAAGAGAAATTCATTTTTTCTTCTCCCTGGGGAACACACCAATTTGCAGCATATTTGAGCAGAATCTAAAAGTTGAACATTAAAGTAGATCAATATTCCACAGGAATTACTATGGCACTTATCAAAATGAAAACATTGTCAACACCTGAACACCCACTCACTCAACAAGGTGTGGGAATGCAGTTTAAGAAGAATGCAACTGAAGTTTATGTCTTTGATCCTTACACATAGCGTATTTGATCCTATGGTTTTTGCATATCATTGTTTCTGAAGACCAATTCACACTTATTTATCCATTAATAGTGTTCATGAATATGAATATTGAACCATAATATATACAGAGAAAGGCATAATATGAACTAATTTTATCCATTACCATGTCAACTTAATTCAAAGGAAGTGAAAGGATTTTACTTAGCAGGTACTATTTTTTTTATCTCCATTTCCTCCAGATGAGGAAACAGGTTGGAAAAGATTAAGCAATTTCCACAGAGTTAAACAGTTATTAATTTTCTGAAGTAAGATTCAAATAGCTCTTCCAGACTCTTAAGTCCGGTACTTTCTCTCTTATGTCACCTACCGTTCTCTAAAAATAGCTCTCTCATCACCTTGAAATAGTTACAAATAAGATAAGTAAAACAAATAACAAGAACAAAGTAGGGGATGGTGGTAAATAATTGAAAACATAAATACGCTAAGAAAAATCATTGAAAAGGTAGAAGAAAATAGTTGGGAGTTGAGGCAACTCCTTCAATGAAGAAATGCTAAGGATCAAAATAAGTCCAGAAGAAATGTCTAGGAGAAAAAAATGATGCATTTCTGGTTTTGGTTTATAGAAACAGTTTTAAAACTTCTTTGGTTCAGTACCTCTAGTCGTATGGTCCACAGTTAGTCCCTGGGAAAGAATCTCAAGTTTAGGGCATCAACATTTATATTCTAAAAGACTGACTATATTTCCCTCCTTCCTATCCTGCTCCCACTTGTTCTATTCTCTACTTCTACCATGTCCTTTTACAAAGCTGTGTGCTTCTAACTACCCTCCCCCACAATCTACAACCTGCCAATCATTCCCCTCTCATCCCCTTTTCCTGTAGGGCAAGATACCCAATTTAATGTTGTTCCCTTCCTAAGCCAAATTCAATGAGAGTAAGGTTGACTCTTTCCCTTTTGCCTTCCAGTCCCACCTCTCCATTGTAACAGTTATCCTTTACCTTTTTTTTATGAGAAAATTTACCCCAATTTGTCTCTGCCCATCTACTCTCATGACATTCCTCTCTCACTTGTCAATATCACTTTTAAAAATCATTCCTCCATATTCAATCAATCCTGTGTCTTCTATGAATACTTGTACACAAATAAACACATACATATAAATTCATATGAATATATACTCTTCTATATAGACATGTGTATGTATGTATATACATGTGTATATACACACGCACACACACACACACACACACACACACACACACACATATAAAAATGTGTGTGTGTGTATTCCCTTCAACAATCCTCATACTGAGAAAAGTTTCATAGGTTACAATTATCGTTTCTCCAGGAAGGCATGTAAATAGTTCAACACTGATAAATTCCTTACAATTTTTTTCCCTGTTTACCATCTCATGCTTCTCTTGCTTCTTGTATTTGAATGTCAAATTTTCTATTCAACTCTGGTTTTTTCATCAAGAATCCTTGAACATCCTCCACCTGATTGAATGACCATATTTTCCCCTGAAACATTATTACTCAGTTTTTCTGGGTAGGCGATCCTTGGTTTTAATCCTAGCTCCTTTGACCTCTGGAATATCATATTCCAAGCTCTTTAATCTCTTAATGTAGAAGCTGCTAGATCCTGTGTTATCCTGATTGTGTTTCCACAATATTCAAATTGTTTCTTCTTGGCTTCTTGTAATATTTTTTCCTTGATCTGGGGACTCTGGAACCTGGCTATACTATTCCTAGGAGTTTTCTTTTTTGGGATACTTTTCAAGAGGTGATTGGTGAATTATTTTAATTTCTATTGTGCCCTCTGGTTCTAAAATATCAGGGCAATTTTCCTTGAGAATTTCTTTGGAGGATGATTTCTAAGTTCTTTTTTTGATCATAGTTTTCAGGTAGTCCAATAAGTTATCTCTCCTGGATTTATTTTCCTGGTCAGTGGTTTTTCTAATGAGATATTTCACATTGCCTTCTATTTTTTATTTGTTTGGATCTGTTTAATAATATCTTGATTTCTCATAAATTCAGTAGCTTCTATTTTTCCCAATCTAATTCTGAAGCAATTATTCTCTTCAGGGAACTTTTGAAATTCTTTTTTCATCTGGCAAATTTGGCTTTTTAAGGTATTCTTCTCCCCACTGGCTTTTTGGGCCTCTTTTGTCATTTGAGTCAGTGTATTTTTAAGGTGTCATTTTCTTCAGTCAGGCTGTTAACTCCCTTTTCATGATTTTCTTGCATCATTCTCATTTCTTATTTCTCTTCCCAATTTTTCCTCTACTTCTCTTACTTGATTTTCAAAATCCCTTTTGAGCTCCTCTATGGCCTGTAACCAGTTTATATTTTTCTTGGAAGCTTTTGGTGTAGGAGTTCTGACTTCATTGTCTTCCTCCCATTCCATGCTTTGAACCTTTTTGTCCCCCCAAAAGGAATCTAAAGTTGGATTGCTGTGCTTGCTTTGCTTCCTTTGCTTACTCATGTTGTCACTCAATTATTTGACTTTTGAGCTCTTTGCCACAGTAGAATTTTGCCTCCAGAGAGGAGAGCTTTGTTCCAAATCACTGAGGTTTTGCAGCTGCCAAAGCTATTAAGGGGGCACCATCTCTATAGCCTCCACCCCCTCTGGCTCACTGGACACATACCTCAGAACCACCACCCAAGACCATGATCCAGATCCAGGCAGTTTAAAGCAAGAGAAATAACCCTCTTAATGTTTGCTTCCCCCCCCCCCCATGATCTGCAGGTTAGGAGCTCTGAAGTATCCATGTGGAGGTAGCTGAAGGGCTGCTACACCTCTACCACTTCTACTTTCAGGGGCAGTTTCACTTCTGTTTCCCCCAGTTCCAACAGAGTTCCACTGAATTCTCACTTTTCTTTGGCATCTATGAGTTGACAGTTCTGGAAACCACCACAGCTAGTGGTGATCCACTCTCATGAAATCTGTTGCAGATGCTGGTAGGGGCTGCCTTGGGACTAAAACCACAGGCTCTCTTTGGGCTGGGTTTGGCTCCCAGTGCCCTGCAATGGATCCTTCCTGTTTGCCTGCTAGACTGTCTTCATTGGGAGATTTGTTTCTTTCTGTCACTTTGTGGGGTCTGTAGGTCTAAAATTTGTTTAGAGTCATATTTTATAGGTATTTGAGGTGGTTATGGCGGGGAGCCACAGAGTTTTCCTGCTTCTGTGCTGCCATCTTGGCTCTGCCCCAGCATCAACAGTTAAGTTGATCTTTATAGATGTCTTAAAAATAACAATAACTGATTTTTAGCATCCTGTCTCCTCTTTTTTCCACTTTGCCACCATCACTGAAGATGTGCAAAGATTATCTAGAGTTCTGGTAATTAAAATATTTTATTCATTTTTATTGATACAGCTTTGTATTTATCAGCAATAGTAGCTATTTTATTAGTCATGAGCACTTTTCTATTTTTCTAGATTATCTTCAAAAATTCAGTAGTATATTTCTAAAAGTGTATAGATATGCTTTAAACACATATACTTGTGTTTGGTATGTGTGAAGAGAGGATATTAGAAAATTATTACTGAAGATATACTTTCCATATAAAGTTAGAGAGTTTGGTCAGGAGAAGTCTTAGAGGAGGGGTTCTTAATTTGTTTTAATGTGTATTGCAAATCTATTACTAGTCTGATAAATTTATAGACCCTTTCTCAGAATAATGTCTTAAATTCATTATCTAAAATGTCAATGATTATTAAAGAAGTCAATTATATAATAAATTAGCTACATGTATTATTTTTATAGTCCATGAACCTAGGATAAGAAATCTGTGGTGTAGAGGGAAAAGATAGGAAGAAGACCCTTGTGGTAGCAAAACTTACCCATGTTGTGGAATCTGGAACTTGCCAACATTGCTTCCATGCTATTACTGTGAACTGGTCATGTTGTCCAAGGTGAAACAGAGTTGTTGTCCAGCAGTATCAGAGTGTTTTTATGGAATTAATAGGCTATTTGAGAAACTTCTGTTTGTTCCTAGGCTATTGTGAGTCCCTTATAAGTTATGCATTTTCAGTGGGTGGGATAGCATAAAACACTATCTGAATATATGATACCCATGTTTACTATTATGTTACTTTGTGGGAGTAAGTGACCTTTTTACCTTCATTCATAGAAACCTTGGCATAAGATATATCTAAACTTCTTTCAGTATATTCTCTTGGATTTTCCATAGTGGAGATAAGAGTGAAAAGGGAAAGAAAAGAACACTTAGTAGTGAATGGTCCCAACATGGAAGGCAGTCTGGTGAAAAGATATGAGGAGATGGGATTTAATACTTGGTTTCAATACTTTCAAGGGATTATTATAAGGAGGAGAAATTATCCTTATGCTACTTTGACTCATAGGATGAAACTAAGGCTAATGATTGACAATTAAAGGAAGGCATATTTGAATTCAATATGTGTAAGCATTTACTGATGATTACAGATTCCCAAGAATGGAATAGATTTCCTCAGGAATGACTGAGTATCCCAACACTAGAAGACTTCAAGTAGATGCTGCATGATTACCGAGTGATATTAGGTAGAAGATTCAAACTTGAGACAGGGTTTGGATTAGATCATTTTGAAGTTCCCTTCAAACACTGATTATATGATTTTTTTTATCAATTTGAGATAACTTTTTTGTACATAGTCAATTCATTTAATTAGTGGTCTTCTAACAAAATAATGAATTTAAAACATTATTCTGAGAAAGGGTCTACAAATTTATCAGACTAGTAATAGGTTTGCAATACACATTAAAACAAATTAAGAACCCCTCCTCTAAGACTTCTCCTGACCAAACTCTTCTAACTTTTATATTTCAAATGAAATGTATTGAAAACAATACCACAATGTATATATGAATCAATTTTGGAAATATTAGGACTATACATATGCATATATATATGTATATTGTTATTTACTAAAAATTTAATGAAAAATGATAATGTCAAATTTAAAACTATTGAAGATAATATTCTTATTTAAATATTCAAGGCTTTAATCTGAAATTTTAAAAATTGCTTTACCCTGGTATGTCAGTGGTTCAACACTATTTTCATATAATTTTTCTTTATTGAAATAACCAATTCTTAAGAGATATTTGAATATGATGTTATATATGGATTTATATTTAATTTCCTTTCATTATTAAGGATTATGTTCCCATGGTGCAATTTACTCCTAATTGTCCACACATAGATCATGCACTTAGTGCATTATCTGTGGCATATATTTAATTGCAGACTAGTTTTCCCTTGCCACTTAACATTTTTCACCACCTCCCCTACCATCAATTAATACACCAGAAGTTAATACAAGTACAAGCTCTCTTCACAATTATCCTAAAACAAATATAATTAGAGATTAGGTAGATCAGTCTGCTGATGCCAGATGAAAAGAAAAATCCATTGCAGGGTCAATTAAAAGCAATGGTTGGATTATCTGCTGTCTTAAAACATCCTTGCAAAATTGGCTTATCTTTTCTATAGTGTAAATAACCAAGTATTGACTATATCTTACTATAGCCTCCATCCTTCCCAGATGCTGGGATGCATTTTAGTCTTTGGAAAAAAGTTTGTACTTATGCATGAGTACAGGGAGTGTTTAAGCCCCTTAATATAACAGCTAAACTATGGAGAATTTCAAGGGGGGAAATGGAACAAACTCTTAGATGTATTCATGAATCATCTTCTAGATATGAGCCCTCACAAAAAATGAATAAATAGCAACATCATAAAGAAAGGTGAAAATGTGACTGCAGTCATCACACTGTTCTCAACTGAAGATAGAATCCTGGTAAGAGTCCTCAAAGAGAAGTCAAGAACAAAATTGTCAGTTTTCATTATAATAAACTTTCTGTTACCAGTCATCCAGACAACCTAGATGTCTTCCTTAGTTCTTCACTCTTTGTCACCCACTATATCCAATCTATTGCCAAGGCTTGTTGATTTTACTTGCAAAACATCTCTTATTTAAAATATACCTTTTATTTCTCCTCTGAAACAACTATCACCCTGGTGAACTTCCATCACTTCAAGCCTGGAATACTGCAATAGCCTGCTGAATGGAATCTCTGCCACAAGTTTCTTGCCACTTTTCTTCAACTTCCATTTAGCAGACAAAATGTTCTTCCTAAAATTCATGTTCCATCATTTCACCCTCTCTTTCTCCCATACTCCCCTGAAGTGAAGTGGCTTTCTCTCATTCCCAAGATCAAAAATATGATCTTGTTATATGATCTCTATTTTTTCCACAAGGAAAATTGCAGGTTTTATTTTTGCTATCAATTCAGAAAGCAATATTGACTTTTTCTAAGGAGCCCTTGAGAAAAAAAAATCAGCTATATAATCCCCCTCACTGGAATGTCACTCAAAAATTAAATTTTTACGGGCTTTTTTTATGTAAGTGTAATTTCTATGATTTTTTTGTTTTGTTTTGTTTTTGCTTTTTTTCAGAATTTACTTATTTATTTTTCGTTTTCAACATTCATTTTTACAAGAATTTGAGTTCCAAAATTTTCCCCTTCTCTTCCTAATAAGCTGAATGTGGTCATGTGGAGCCTGTGACGGGAGGCTTGTTTTTGGCAATGGACACACCTTGTTACTTTATGATTGGGCAGTGGGTCAAGAGGGCTGTGACATTCTCTTACCCAGGAGAATGCTATATATATGCCCTGATGTGAGGTTTTGCTTTTGGGGCTCACTTTGAGAAGAATTGTGTGATTTGGCCAGATGAGACTCTGGGAAATCATTGAACCCCCCCCCCCCTTCCTGGCTTTGAAAAACCCAGATGTTCATGTGATGGTCAGATGGTTGCAAGCCCATCTACTGATGTGTTTCTTTGTCTGCTTGTAATTTGTGCTTGTAACTTGTGTTTGTATTCTCTGAAGTTCAGAGTGCTCACTTTTTCCCCTGAACGAGGTAAATGATGTGTTTCATTGATTAAAGTGAGACTGTCGACCCATTTTGAGTTGCTTTCTTTAAAAGACAATTCTACAAGTCTCATAATGGAAGGAGATATCTACATTCAGAGAAAGATCCAGAAAGACCAGAGTTCAAATGGAGACTGAAGCAATACATGATATCATTCTTTTCTGTGTTTTTTTTTCCTGTTGTTCACTCCATTGGTTACAACGCTTCTATACAACCAGACTATTGTACAATGTGAAAGAGCTTGCTGATCCTATACATGATTGCATGCCACCATGGGGTGGGGGGGTGGAAGGAAGGGGAGAAAACCTGAAACTCAAGTGATTCTGGAAATGAATCTTGTAACCTAAAAGTAAACAAACAAGTCAATAAAAAAATAACAAAAAAAAATGAAAAGCAGATTTAAGAACCTGTACTAGCAGCCGCCCTAAGTATGCTAGGGTGCTTGCTGATACACCATAATACTGCTGTTACTTTCTTTTTTTTT
>CM053600.1:83470830-83488648 GCA_028646575.1 Pseudocheirus occidentalis
AAGGAAATAAAGAGAGAGAGAGAGAGAGAGAGAGAGAGAGAGAGAGAGAGAGAGAGAGAGAGAGAGAGAGAGAGAGAGAGAGAAAGAAAGAAAGAAAGAAAGAAAGAAAGAAAGAAAGAAAGAAAGAAAGAAAGAAAGAAAGAAAGAAAGAAGGAAAGAAGGAAGGAAGGAAGGAAGGAAGGAAGGAAGGAAGGAAGGAAAGAAGGAAGGAAGGAAGGAAAAAGGGAGTTTTGTGACTGCTATACTATCTTGGCAAATTAGTTTAAAGAGTTAATCTGAACTTTGTTTTTGTTTTGGTTTTTCCCTGTGAGCTACATACTGATGAACCAGCACACAGCATCTAGATGAATAAAAAACTGCTTAGACTGTTCTATAGAGCCCAGAAATATTTCTGTGAATTTAATAGTTGTCTGTCTTAAAGAGAACTGCTATTCATATTAAGAACTAACTCTTTCACAAAAGACATTGATCCAAAGAGATTTAACTATTAAATTCTAAATAATGAGTGGGTAAAAGAACAAATCATAAAAGCAATTAACGATTATGAGAAAGAAATGGATAATGGTAGAATAACATATCAAAATTTCTAGGATGTGGTTAAATCCATCCTCAGGGGAAAAACCATATCCATACAAGTATATATTAGCAAAATAGAAAAAGAAGATTGATGAATATACACTTAAAAATAGAAAGCCAGCAAAAAAACTGTAAATATGCACAAAAGAGGCAGTATTAAAAATTAGAGATGAAATAAACTGGAAACAAATAAAGCAACTTATGAGTAAAATTAAAAGCTGGTTCTTTGAAAAGATACATATACAGACCTTTAGCTAATCTGATTTGAAAGAGGGAAGAAAATCAGATGAATTAAATAGCAAATGCACAAGGTCAAATCACAATAAAACCAGAAATAATAAAAAATAATAATCTACAGCATACTATATACAGTTATATACTAGCAAAACTGAAAACAAAAAAGAAATAAATTCCTTTACCATATAGAATACTCATATCAGACCAGATAGAAATCTTAAACCTTTAATGAAGTAGAACACTTTTTATCCAAAGAACCCTATAAATTATATGATTATGGGGAACTTTTTTTTAACCTAGCATAAAATCATCTAAAACCAACTTGATCACATGCAATGTAGATACAGTGAACCTTTTTTCAACAAATAAGGGAGTGAAGCAAGGATGCGTACTTTCCTCATTATTATTTGAGATATTTCTGGAAATGCTAGCAACAGCAATTTACAAACAAAAGGCAAAAATACAAGTAAAGAGTAGATAAAACGATGCCCATTTGCTGATAATATAATGGTATAATTGGACAATTCCAGGGACCCAACAATGATAGTAATTGAAGAAGTTAATAGCTTTAAAAAAAAGTTTGTATTTTTAAAAATTGTTATCTTATGTTGTTTTATATCATTATCATTATTCCCAGAATTTCTACTCCTCCCAAGGGAAGCCATGTCATGTAACAAATGAGTAGTATTGATTGAAGATGAAAAAATCAGCACAACTGGTTGATACATAAGAAAAGTTCGAAATTGCGTGCAATGTCTAACATATATGGCCCTCTCACCTCCAAGAAGAGGTGAATTGGTGGTGGTGATGGTGAACGGAGTGACCTTTTTCATATCCCTTTATTCTAGTCACACTTGAACTTTTAAATTGTATTATATTAACTTTTTATTGTGTCGCTGTTGTTTGTGATTCTTCTTTTCATTTACATTGCTTTGCTTACTATGTATATTGTTTTCTCAGCTCTACTTATTTCTCTTTGAATTTGTTCATGTAGATTCTTCTGTGATTCTTTATTTTTATCACATGCATTACTTCTTATTGCACAGTAATATTCTATTATACTAATGTACTAAACGTGGTTTAACTATTCTCCAAAGAGCATCTAATTTGTTTCTAATTCACTGCTATGACAAATGTGCTTTTTATAAATATTTTGCTGTAGGTACAACTTTCATTTTACTGATGACCTCCTTGGTGTATGAGTCCACTAATGGAGCCTCTTTATTCAAAGTTTATAAATATTTTATTCATTTTATTTTCACAATTTTAAATTGCTTTCCAAAATGATTGTGCCATTTCACAGATCCACTAATAATTTATTAGTGTACCTATCATTCCACAGTCCCTCCAGCATTGACAAAGGCCATTTTGGGTCATCTTTGTCAATTAGCAGAGTGTAGGGTAAAATCTTAGGATTGTTTTCATATATAATTTCTCTTATTATTGGTGGTTTGAAGCTTTCTTTCATGTACCTGTGAATACTTTGCCATTTTTTGGAGTATTATTTGTTCATATCTTTTGATCACTTACTCTTTGGGATATTGGAATGGTTTTCTGGTTCCTTCTCCAACTCATTTTATAAATGACAAAACTGAGACAAGCAGAGTTAAGTGTCTTGTTCATTTTCACACAGTAAGTGTCTGAGGCGAAATTTAAACTTGTAAAGAAATATTTTCATGACTCCAGGTCCACTACCTTATCCATTCTACCATCTAAGTGGAGGCTTTAGGGAAGACTAGCATCTCTGATGTCAGGGCTGATTGAGACTTTTTTTTTTGGTTGAGACTTTTGTTGTTCACCTTCATCAAACTTTCACCAGTGTCTAAAAGAAGATATAACGTACAGAAGCCACATTGTGGTAAAGCATCTTGGCAGACGGGTTATAACTGAGGGTAATAACAGACAAATTTTAAACCTGTTGGGGAGTTAGGGGGATATCTACTCCAAGCTTGCGAAGTCCTTGATAGAACTGGCAGATGAGAACAACTCATTCCAATGGCCATGAAGGCAGTTGAAGCAGGTGCTATGGACTGTTGGAGTTTAGAGTTTATCCACTACATCTTGGACCATTAACAGTCTTATTGACTTTTGTGTTGCCACTGGATTTTGATGACTCTGGAAGCGAGAGTGACTTTTGACAAATTTGTGCAACTTTGCCTCATTTAAATCTAATTTATGTTCAAGTGAATAATATAATAATAATAATATCCTGTGATATCTGTGATCTTTTGAAGTGAAGGACTATTGCAGAATGGCTATTAGTCATCTATCTATGTATCTATGTATCGTCTATCTATCTGAATACATATGCATAATATATTATCTATATATTTCATATGCACATATATATCATATGCACATATATCTTCACGAGACTTTCAGAAATTTGCTTCCCTTCTTATCCTAAGTGTTTTGTCTCTGTAGATACATTTTTATTTTCATGTATTTAATATTATCTACTTTTATCTTTTGTAACTGCTTCTCTCTTATTTGCTTAAGACTATATGTCCTATGCAAAGCTAGAAGAGGTATATGATCAACTTCTGTTCTAATTTTTGATAGTATTACCTTTAATATTATACTTCTGTATTTATTTAGAATGTATTATGGAATATAAGGGGTTAAATGATTTGTGCATTGTCACAAGGCTAATAAATGTCTGATGATAAATTTCATCTTGGGCTATTTTGTTTCCTGGTCCATCCACTGAGCTACCCAGCTGTGATGGTGGTGACTTTGAAAAGAAATAGGAAAATTTAGAAGAAGGGTACATTTGTCTTTTGATTCTCCCATAGCATTTCGCATATGTTATAAGCAGTTTACAATTTCATTAAATCTTCTTAACTTAGGAGTATTGAATTCTAGCTAGCCCCTTAATAGTTCTCAAGAGGGAAGAAAAGAAAGATGTCAGAAGATGCACTCATTTTAGTAGGAAATATAGGACAAAATATGTAAATTAGGAAGTGCCAATTCTCAGAATAATTTAAAAAAACATACTTGAACATGTATTGGTGAATTTTTAGGATCCCTCATGATTATTTTAAGAAAAATCTGTCTTCTATCCCCAGAAATATATTTCCTTTGTGAAAGGCTTACTGTGTTGGTAGATCAAATACATCCTATAAACATAATGTGTATTGGGTTCAATAAGGTGTTTACCAAATTGTCTTTAATATTTTTGAGGTTAGGATAGAATCTATGTTTTAGCCTAGTTAAATAAACTGGACAACAGTACCCAACGAATACTGATTACTTGATCAATGTCAAAATGGAGAAGGATCTCTCGTAATAATGCAGCAAGTTGTATGCTGTATTGTTTTACATTTTTTTTATCAATAAAGTAACGACATGGAAAGTGTCTTTAACACATTTTTGGATGACACAAAGTTGGAAGCTTTGAATTCAAGAATTCAAGATATTATGCACAAACAACTGCTGGGCTGCCAAAAAATAAAACGGAATTTGACAAGGATGAATATAAATCTCTTCATTTTGACCCATGTAAAAGATGTGATTCAACACATTTTGTATCATTTTCCCTAGGGGGGGAGGGGAAGATGTGGGGATTTTAGTTGATATCGAACTCTATATGAGCCAATAAGATGATAAAGATGGTGAGGGTAAAAAAATCCTTTATTTCTTGTCCATACTTGATTTCATTGGTATGTGATTCTCCTTATAAGGAAATTTCTTTGCAGACAGGAAGAGCTGGGTCCAAATCCTTCCTCCTGCACTCTATATTATAGATCATAGATCCTTAGAAAGACACAACCTTTTAAGTCAATATTTAATAATCTGGAGTGGCTGAGCCTGGCTGTGCTCGGGGGCAGCTGTAGCAACAACAACAGCGGCAGCGGCAGCGCAGCAGCGGAAGCAGCGGCGGCAGGAGGAGAGGGAGGAGGAGAAGGAGGAGGAGAAGGAGGAGAAGCAGAAGGGAAGGAAGGACCCTTTGGCTTCATCACCCGACTCAGCGCGACCCGGGCCCAATGGAGCACCCAACCAGCGCCGCGTAGCTGCGGGCCTTTGCCACGCATGTGATCGGGCTCGGCTGGATGAGGGCCTGAGCCTCGGTCTCCTCAGCACCCTGGATCGAGGACGGTTCAGAGCTCCCGAAAGCTGAGAGTAGAATGTTCCGGTTTATGAGGGACAGAGAGCCTGAGGGTCTGATATTCCTCATGGACCCTTTCACTATGCTTCGCAACATATGAGCCGGATGTTGTCAGGAGGCTTCGGCTACAGCCCTTTCCTTAGCATCACAGATGGGAGCATACCAGGGGCTCGACCTGCTAGCCGGAGGATGCAGGCTGGAGCTGTCGAATGACAGGAGGCTTCATGGACGTGTTTGGGATGATGAATGATATGATTAGGAATGTGGAGCACATGACAACTAGAGCCAACTGTCAGACCTTTTCATTCTCCACTGTCATCTCTTACTCCAACCAGGGTGATGGTGATCCCAAAGTCTACCAAGAAACATCTGAGATGCGCTCAGCACCAGATGGGATCCAGAGACAAGAAGAACAGTGAGGCTCTGACAGCGGGCTAGAACAGATGTCCATTGGGCATCACATCCGAGACAGGGCACGCATCCTCCAGCCTTCCCGAAATCACCAAACTGGGGACCAGGAAGAACGGCAGGACTACATTAATTTGGATGAGAGTGATGCTGAAGCATTTGACAATGAATGGAGGAGAGAGACATGCCGATACCGGCCACAGCGCCCTCTGGAATTTCGTCGGCAGGAGGCTACTGGGGCCAGTGGGGGTAGAAGGGCTGAGGCACCCCCTCGGCTGGCTACACAGGGCCCTGAGGATTCCCCCTCCCCACAGTCACGATGCTATGACTGGTGAGGGCCCCCCAGGTCCTCTCCCAAGTGTTGGTAGGGAAGGGATCACAGGTGAGGGATGAAGTCCCTCAGTCATTCCTCTGGCATTTGGAGGAAACCCACTTGTTCTAAATTTTAAGAGTGTGGGAGTGGGGTAACAATCCTCTTAGAGCTTATTTTGGTGATGTAGGTCTCAACTGGTCTACAAAAGGAAAGAAATTCTCCTAAATTGGAGAGTTGACCACAACCACCAAGACCCTGATCATCCAGCTTCTGTTTTTCCCCCTTCCTTCCTATATGACAAGCTTTCTCTCCCTCCACCCTCTAGGTACAGTCTATGAGGGGCAGAAAAGTCACCCCTTGGAATAATTCCCTTACCCCCAATTTAATATTAAATAGAGGTGAGCTGGCCCCTTCAAGCTTAGGAAGCCTTAGGGGGAGCTTTTCACTGCCCCCTTTACTGCTTTTACACAGCTGGCCTTCCCTTCTCAATCTCACCCTTCCCATAGTGAATTTACTATTTTTTTCTGTTGCTTCCTGGTCTCTTGATTTTTTTTCCCTAACCCCCAATAAGTACAAGGTCCCTTAGGATAAGTTCTGGGGATAGGAGCCCCCTTTCCCCACAAAGGTCTGTTACTTGCCATTGGATCCATTCTCATCCCTTCCTAGAAGTCCCGTGTTTGGGGCTGTGCCCTCTCCCTTCTGGCTAGGTAAGGGTTAGGTATTGGGTCTTTTTGCCTCTTGTCCTCTAACCCCATGCCCTCATGCACCCATGCACACACACACACACACACACACACACACACACACACACACACACTCAGTGTCCCTTTGCCCTTTGTGTGTGTGTGTGTATGTGTGTGTATGTAACTTGTAACTTTATGGAATAAAGGAGAATGGAAAAGAAAAAAAATATTTAATAATCTGTAAGATGAGCAGGTTAGATTCAACAGTATCTTTGATCTCTTTCAACACTAAGTATATTATCCAATGATCTACTGTCACAGATTAACTACTGTCCTGCAACTGGTAATCCATGGTACTGTGAAATTTAAAAAGTTGCTTATAAGTACATAGCCAGTATGAATCAGAGATGAATCTCTAACCCTAGTATTCCTTACTCTTAGGAATTTGAATATGAGACAGAACCATTATCTATGATGTCATGATATCTCTTATCTCTTATTAGGTTGAATCAACTCTATTAAGTTGAATTAACTGAAAGAGAGTGTTCAGATCACTAGCAATGACTATATACTAATCAAAGCATAGCTGGTGTTTCATATTCCATTTTGAGCAGGATAACAAGATTATCAAGTATTCAGAAATCATGTTCTAAAAACAAAACTATAAGAAAGTGACTATATCAACCTGGTAGAGAAAATAGTATGCATACTCATGGAATATATCTTCAAATATCTGAAGTGTTGTCATTTGGAAGAAAGGATTTAAGGTGTGTTCAGGGAAGACTAGTACCTCTAATGTGAGGACTACTGAACCATGTTCAGGACTGCTTTCCACATTTTGTGTCAATCTGACCCACTTAATTCTGACCCTGTGTCTCCAAGAAGCTGTAGCATGCACAGTGGCCACACCCAGTGAACCATTTCAGCAAATGGCTTTAACCAGGTTGAGGATAACTGAGGAGTCTGAAAACCTTTGATGAGTTAGGGGGGTGTCTACCCCAAATGTGTGAAGATTTACCCTGTACAAATGGGCAGATGGAGAACAATTTGTTCTAACAGCTATGAAGGCAACTGAAACAGACTCTATGGAACACTAAGAGCTTGGTTAGACATTGAAGGAGCCAAGGTCAAGCCATCACCAGTCTTCTCAACTCTACCCTCCAGCTAGACAGTGATGACTCTGGAAGAGAGAGTGAGACTGAAGAATTTGTACTCACTTAAATCCAATTTCTGCATGAATCAAAAGATGTCACCCAAACTATTTTACCATTTTTACCTATCTCAAATCCTTTGATGACAGGCAAGTGATGAAGAAGCAGGTGAAGATATTGGGAGCTGTAATCATAATACTTCACACAGGTGGCCCAGGCCTTAGGGATTTCTTCTCACTGGAAGTAACAGTGGTATTCATCAGTCCCCTGGGTGTGTGAGCAGCCATTTAAGGACCACACTGTTAATCTCCTAGTGTGACAAAGGGGCTAGAAAAAGTGCCCTGAAAATTATGTTTACCCCAACATGGCCTGTTTACCATAGCAGGCAGAGATCTGAACCTGTGGTCAAAAAATTTTTACAAAAACTTCTGCTGATTCCACTCACTATCAGTACATGGAATATCTGCATACTTATAGACAGCACAAAACTTGTTCCTGAAAGAGGAACAGGTCTTTTTGTGAGAGAGCTCAGCACACACTACATTTGAAAAGGAGCACTGATAGAACCAAGGCTGGAAAATGCAGGTAGGTTTGCTGAAGTTGGAGCTGATATATGTCTTTTTTAGAGTGGCCACCATGAAGGGGAGTACCGTGAAGCTGGCATAGCTTTCGCATTCAAAACTAATCCAGTCAACAAATGTGTATGCTTACCCAAAGTAGTGAACAACAGGCTCATGACAATGCAATTGCCATATGCAGGAAAATACCATGCTACCATCATCAGTGTTCCCACCATGAATAACCCTGATGATGTCAAATAAAAAAATTTAGGAAGACTTAGATACCTTTACCATCAATGTGTGAAAAAAAGACAAACTAATAATGCCGGGTGACTTTAATATTAGAGTGGGGTCAGACTACCAAACATAGAAGGGAGTCTTTGGGAGGAAAGGAATTGGAAACAGCAACAGCAATAGTAATTTATGACTGAGGACTCACTGTTCATCCCGTGACCTCATCATCAACACTGTCTTCCATTTAAATGCAATAAAACGTGGATGTACCATCACCGCAAACATTGACATGTAATAGATTTTGTGATTATAAGGAGAAGAGATAGACAGGATATGATAGTGACAAAAGTTGCGTGTGGTACAGAGTGCTAGACTGATCATAGACTTAACCTCTCTAAGTTAAACCTTAGAATTGGAAAAAATAGTGGTGACACTAAGTAAAAATGACTACCAGAAGACTTGATGTCAACAGATTAGAGCGCTTCTCTGAACTAGAATATCACATTGCTTACTTGGAGGGAAAGTTGAGCCAGTACACAGTTGGCAAGAGTGGAACAGAAAAGGAGTGGGAATCTTTCAGAGATTTGGTGTACAGTGCTGCATTTGCTGATATGGGTCAGAATACTTGAGAACATCAAGACTAATTTGACAAAAATGATGGGGAAGTTCAGAAATTAATAAATGAAAATGGGAATTCCACAGGGTTTATCAGCAGGATAACACACCCATCTCTAATAAGGCAGTATTTAAAACCATTAAAAGTAAAGTACAAGCAAAGTTTAGAGAGATGCAGGATTTTTGATTCAGTAAGAAGGTAGATGAAATTCAGGTTTGCACTGATAGTAAAAATTCAAAGCGTTTTTGCAATGCTCTGAAGGGTATTTATGGGCCAAAGACCTATGGTGAATCTCAACTACTGGATGCTGATGGAACCACATTGATTAGTGATAATGACATGATCCTAGAAAGATGGGCTCAACACTTCCAGAGTATTTTCAACAGACCATCATCAATCAGTGTTGGCACCATTGATCATTTACCTTAGGTTGAAGTCAATTCCTCCCTATACAAATTTCCAATTGAAGAAAAGAATTTGAATGCCATAGATCTCCTCTCCTGTCTCAAAGATCCTGGTGTGGATTCTATTCCAGCTGAAATTTACAAGGTAGGGGCTCCATTGCTCATACAAATTTGACCAAATTTTTCCAATCACATGGCAAGAAACTCCACCAGAGTTCAAGGATGCCTCCATTATCCATCTCTGTAAAGGTAAAGGAAATAGACAGTCTTCTGTCTTAGTCATTGCTGGCAAGATTCTTGTCAGAGTCCTCCTTAATAGGCTGATCCTTCAACTGGAAGATGGTCATCTACTGAGAGCCAGTGTAGCTTCAGAAAGGGCTAAGGAGTAGTTGATATAGTTTTTGCTGCCTGACAACTACAGGAGAAATGCCAGGGACAGATAAAAGTTCTGTACACAATGTTCTGATGACCAAGGACTTTGATACAGTCAGTGATGAGGGCTTATGGAAAATTATGTCAAAATGTAGTTGCCCAGAGAAATTCATTAGTCTTGTACATCAATTTCATGATTGCATGCTTGCCCAGGTTCTGGATAATGGACTATACTCTCACACTTTCCAAGTCACCAAAGGAATGAAACAAAGATATGTGCTTACTCCCATGCTATTTAGCATGATGTTCTCAGTCATGTTGTTAAATGCATTCAATGAGGATGAACATGGCATTAAGGTCAGCTATGGCTCTGATGATAAATTATTCAACTTGAAAAGACTTCAAGCCAAGACTAAAGTGGAAGGAATGCTAGTGCGTGAACTTTTTGTTTGCATATGATTGTGTAGTCAGTGAAATCTTTGAAGCTGACGTGCAACAAAGTATGGATCTCTTCTGGACTGCTTGTGCTAATTAAGCCATAACAATTAACATAAAAAACACAGTTACTTCACCAATCAGCACCACATCAGCCATATGTTGAAGCATTGGTTACAGCAAAATATTTTTGAATAATATGTTTTAAGATTGCTTACTTTGGAAGTATACCTTCCAGGGAAATACACATAAATGATGAAGTTGATGAAAGCAATGCCAGAACTAGCTCTGTGTTAGAGAGGCTAGAAAGGGAAGTGTGAGGGAGAAATATTAGACTGACTATCAAACTGAAGGTCTACAGAGCCATTGTACTGACCTCATTGTTTTATGCCTATGAAACTTAGACAGTGTACTGTCACCATGTCAGGGAACTGACTTCCATTTGAATTGTCTTAGGAAGATTCTGAAAATCACCTGACAAGGTAAGGTATGAGACACTGAGGTACTTCTTCAAATTAAATTGTCAAACCTTCAAACTCTACTGCTGGGAGAGCAACTCCAATGGATTAGCCACATCATTTGAAAGTCAAAAACGTGCTTGTCTGAGAGACTGTTTTATGGGAACTCATACAAGGCAAGCATTCACATGGTGGTCAGAAAAAGTGACAAGGACACTTCCAAAGAATCTCTTAAGAACTTTGAAATTGATTGCATGACATGGGAGACATTGGCAAAGGACTGCTTAGCATGGTGTGCCCTCATTGGCATTATGCTCTATGAGCAAAGCAGAATTGAAGTATCTCAAAAAACATCATGAGATACAGACATTTAGAGAACCCACCCCAAATATTGACCTGAACTATTTGTGTCCAAACTGGTAGAGCATCCTGAGCTCATATTGGTCTGATAAGCCACAGGCAGACACAATGTCACTTGACTCCAACATAATGATGTTATTTTGGTCCTCTTTGTGAATGAGGAACAACAACCAAAATCATATGGAAGAAGAAAAACAAGACATCCATATTGTTCCAGAGGACACGAATAGGGTCAAGATGGAGAAATAAGAGGTCATTTAACAAGTTAGCAAGCACCTCATCAGTAGGAATACTCATGCAGAATTTGGATTGGATCATAGGAAAAAATATTGTCAAGGGGTTTACTGGAGTTATGAAAGATTATAAAGAAATAAGATCCCCTTTGAATTCTAAAATTGTGTAATTCTACAGAGCTTTAGATGTCTTAAAATGAATTGGCCCACTGTGCAAGGTAAAAGTAATAATAATTATAATTATAATGTACTATTTGGGCCCTCAACTGTTTCTATTAGGAAACAGTGTGATGGGGAAGAAGAAACAGTAAAAGGAGAAAGAAAACACACAAGCAAAAAAAAACTGGAAAGTCTCCATCGGTGCATCCCACCAACATTCTAAGTTTTTGATTGCAAATAGATTTTTCCCCACTTAATTGTATTTTTTTCTAAGTACATGCAAAGAAAGTCTTTAACATCCACTTTTACAATATTTTTACTTCCAATTTGTTTTCTTCCTCTCTCCCTCCCACCCTCCTTCCCCAAGATGGGAAGCACTTTATCAAGTACAATCATATTAGACATATTATAGTGGATGGAATTTTATCTTCATAGATTCAAATCTGGCCTCAGACACTCACTCTGTGACCCCGGGCATATCACTTAATCCTGTTTGCCTCTGTTCCTCATATGTAAAATGAGTTGAAGAGGAAATGGGCGAATTGTTTCTAAACAGTTTGAGTATCCAAATGTTTTCATGAATATTGCCATCAAGCATTTACGGACTGTTTGGGTTTTGGCTAACAGGAATTACTGCATCAAGGCAAGAGTGGCATCTGGCCTATTTAAATGTTTGTAATATACACTGGTAAAAATGCCACAGAACAAAATTCTTTCACCTGCCAAAAACCAAAAATAAATAAATGTTTCAGTTTAAATGTATTTCCAGCGAAGCAAATATTTGGTTCCCCATTCTCCACATGCATTATTTATGAATAGTGTTTATTTGGTGAAATAGTAATGTATTTTTTTTAAATCACCACTTACTGGGATAGCTTTAGTGGAATTAATTCTCTAGTACAATAAACTCATTTATATTCTGATACCAACAGGAGAATATTGTGTAGTGGAAAGGACGGAGACCCTGGAATAACGAAGACCCTAGTTCAAGTCCCCCCTCTGACTCATACTTGCCATATGACTGGCAAGTCATGGATCCAGCAACACTCTAAGCAAATCTCTACAATTCTGAATTTTAAATGACCTGTTGCTTTGCAACAGTTGAAGAAATTTCAATACTGAAAGTGCCCTGTAACAACAAAATCACAATTTCAGAAGCCATAAAGTATACAAAGAAAAACTCAGGGACCCGTAGTCACTACTATGAGGTATAGAATGAAGGGGGTGGGAGAAATAGAGTTTTCTCATTTATTCAGATAATTTAGACAAAAGATGAGTTGGTTGTGTCTCTATAAACAAGGGGAAACTATTACCCAATCAGTCTATTGATATTTCATTATTAAAGACTTCTTATGAACAAGGAGGATTCCAGTTCACTGGGCAGATCCCTTCTGGAGACAGCATAAAAATTTTAAGACCAAAAGATGAAACCAGTGGAAAGAATAGCCATGCAATGTTTACTTTAAATTATGTCATTTATATATATATATATACATACACACATATGTATATAAATTACATAATTCAAAGTATATATAAAGTATAATTTATATATTAAATATGAAGTTCAATTGATTTTGCTCATAGAATTGTAAACATAAACTTGCTAAATAATAAATACTTGCCTTCTCTTTAGTGACCTTCTTTTGGTTTATGCAAGAAATTATTGAAAGAACCAAATGGAAACTTTAGTATTCCCTGAATCCCTTCAGAGTGCAAAATTCTTACAGGAGGCTCCTCTCTAGAAACCCATATCTCAACTTTCTCTCTCCTAGTAGATAGTCTTTTCTCAGTAATCTCATAAATAGTGTTCTATAAAATAACACCTCAGGATAAGTCTAGCTAAGTAAATGAAATAATCCTCAGAGTTCGGGGTAGGGGGGAAGGCCCTCCGAACAGAGGGGGGCCTTTAAACAAGAGACTAATTACTTGTTGGAGTATCTTATTCCCCACCTACTCTCTGACAAGATGAAAGTTCAGTAGATAAAGTCAGAAGCCAACTAGACAGGCAAGGAGAAAAAAGCAGGCTGCTACTTTTTTTTTCTCTCCATCTGAGGTGATGCCATGCTCCCTCTACTGGGAGCTGTTTGTCACTAGGGTAGAATGAGAAAGTTGGGCAGCTTTCCAATTCCTCTAAAGTTACATTTTCACAGCATAGCTCCATTATTTGGTTTGAAATGAATCTCCAGAAGATCACACACCCAATATTCAAATGAAAAGTATAAAAATGCATTCTAAAGCCAAATGAAAGTAATTTTTGGATTATTTGCTCTTGAAGCATGCATTTCACTGCTCAATTGACGGAATGTACACAATTATACGTATGGATGGAAATACACACACATACATATATAAACTATATATACATATATGCAAATAGATATATATTTTATTATTTAATTTTTGTAACCTATTTACATGAACTTTTTGCATGCACATAAGCATACTTAGATATAACTTAGTATCTAAGTATATCTATATATTAGATATACTTAGATATTAACTATACTAAAACTAAAGTAAATGAACACTTCAAAGACAAAAGTTTTGAAAGTAATTCAAATTCTACCCTTCACTTATTTTGCAGAATCACAACTATTTTATAAAACTAAAAAATATCTACAAGGCTTAGGAGTCATGGCAAGGATTACAAGATAAATATGAAACATCGAGTGTGAAAATAATGTTGATAAATTATATAATTGAAGTATCATTTGAAAATATACCCTATGGGTAGAATGTTGGTTTAGTGTTTGGGAGATCAAGTTTATTGCATTTCCTCTGATACTTAGTAACTCTGGGACCCCAAGACATTCACCTAAACTGTGTGTCTCATTCAACTTCCGATTGTAATCTATATTAATGGAAAAGTTTCCAAACTCTGAATTTTCTTATGTTGATGAAGAGAACCTTTCCACATGTACATATGTTTATGTGTATGCATAAGCACTCATGTCTTTATTCAATTAAAGACATGCATATACCTACAAGTAAATGGCACATTTTTGACAAAGAAATCTGTGAGATTACAAATATCCTCAAAACATTAGAAGGGAACACCAGTTCAAGATTCATGGAAAGTAATTCTGTCTTGAGTATCAGTAGAATGGAAGCATAACAGCACATGCTGCTGCTATTGATGAACCTGGTTCTAAATGTGATTTTTATGGACAGAAAGATGCAATCAGTTACATTTACTTTCATTGCTAAAGAAGACATTAGCAATCCATGTTTTTGCAAGTATAGCCCTGAAATCACTGACTGTTTCTGGGTTCAGTCACACAGATCCAAAAACTCTGACTGCTCCATGAAGCCTTTCCTTACTGATTAAAAGAGAGGTAATATATTGCACTTGGCTCTGTTTCATCTTAACAGGCAAGTCCACTGACTCCTTTACTCATTACACCACAGCATGAACTCTGTTAGTTCTTAATGCTAATGTGAGAGAAGAGAGCCCAAGAAAGCATAGCACAGAACATGGAAAGTGATTGCTGAGACACAGCAGAAACAAACAATCCAATCTGTCCAGAAGCAATTTGATGAGGGGATTTAAATCTGGATCGAAGTCACAGTTCCATCCATGAGATGAAGAAACTGACCTACAGTGACAGGCACTTACATTTTGGCCACAGTTGCTCATCAAAGGGCCATTTACCCACGTGCTCAGAGTAAAAAGCACAATGGGTCATACATCATTTTTTTCAAGTCACTCAGAGACACAGGTAATAACGTAGTCATCAGCATCATCTTTCATCTTTGAATATGAAGGACAAAACTAGAATTACTGGAATGGAAGAGACCTTGAGAGATCATCCAGCTCAGTGCTTGATCTTTAGGAGAATCAGTGAGGTATGTACTAATCAACCAGTCAACAAAGATTTATTGAGTGAACAGAGATGCACACAAGTGTACCATACTTAGGCTACTCCAGTCCTCCTCTTCACAATTCAGAAATCAGCAACCCTTTGCCACTACAGGAGCCATTTTAAAACAGTCAGTGTAGCTTAAAGGGTGGCTCAGAGCCCAGTCAGAAGATGGTGCTTTCTCTGGTAACCTGGATAGATTGCACAGGTTCTCTGAGAGACACAGAGAGACAGAGAGACAGAGATGGAGAGAGAATGTCTCACATTGATAAGGGGAATTTCCTTATCTGTGAGTTCTCCATACCAATGAAATCACAGGTCCTATCTCTTCCTCTATTATGCCTAGTATGCTAGTATGGGTTACTGGTTAAGATGCCACGGCAAGAGTGAGAAAAACCTGGATTTCAAATTCTACTTTAGGCATTGTATTATGTACATTTGACAAGTCATTTAAATTCTCTTAGCCTCGGTTTCTTTTTTTTTAATTAATTGAATTATTTTCTTGTTTACATCACTCAGTTTCACGAGATTCTGAGTTACAAATTTTCTCCCCATTGTTCCCCTACGTACCACCCCAAAACATCTATCCCACTGTATAGACCATCCCCCAATCTGCACTCTTCTATGTCCTCCCCCATCACCCCTCTGACTTTTCGGTAGGGTGGAATGGGTCTCCCTATCCCAGTGCCTGTATATCTTAATTCCTAGTTGCATATAGTTAATAATAATAATATATATTATTAACATTTGATTATAGAACTTTGAATTCTAGATTCTTTCCCTTCCTCCCTCATCATCCACCCCCACTGGAAGGGAAAGTAATTCAATACAGGCTGTATATGTGTAGTATCTCCACAGTGGATATATTGTGAGAGACTGGTTATATGTGCCTCCTTCCTATCCCACCCCCTCCACTTGTTCTATTCTCGACCCTGTCCCTGTCCCTTTACAGAAGTGTGTACTTCAACAACCCTCCCCCTACCTTACCCGCCCCTCCATCATCCCACATTTCATCCCCATCCCCCCTACTGTCCTGTGTGGCAAAATACCCAGTTTAGAGTTTATATCATTCCTTCCCTAAGCCAAATTCAATGAGAGTAAGGTTGACTCTTTCTCTTTTGCCTTCCTATTCTTCCCCTCCATTGTAACAATTATCCCTTGCCTCTTCTATAAGAGATGATTAACTCCATTCTATCTCTCCCTGCCTCCTCTCATTCTAATCCTCTCCCAACTCAGAATACCACATTTTAAAGTATCGTCCCTTCCTATTCAATTGATCCTGTGCCCTGTATGTACACATGCACATATATATGCACACACACTCATATATGTGTTCATACGCATATATAAACCTCCTATGTAGACATATATATGTATACATATACACACATATATACATATACATACATGTACATTCATACATATATACATATACACACATTTGTATTCCTTCCCTTTACCTATCCTTATACTGAGAAAAGTTTCATAAGTTACAATTATCGTTTTTTTCCATGTAGGTATGCAAATAGTTCAACTTTGATAAGTTCCTTATGATTTCTTTCCCATGTTTACCTTCTCATGCTTCTTGTATCTGAATGTCAGATTTTCTTTTCAGTTCTGGTTTTTTTTCAGCAAGAATGTTGAAAGTCCTCCACCTCACTGAATGCCCACATTTTCCCCTGGAACATTATACTCAGTTTTGCTGGGTAGGTGATTCTTGGTTTTAATCCCCACTCCCTTGATCTCTGGAATATCATATTCCAGGCCCTTCAGTCCCTGGAGAAGCTGTCATATCCTGGGTTATACTAACTCTGTTTCCACAGTATTCAAATTCTTTCTTCTTGGCAGCCTGTAATATTTTCTCCTTAATCTGGTAACTCCTGAACCTGGCTATGACATTCCTAGGAGTTTTCTTTTGGGAATCTTTTTCAAGAGGTGATCAGTAAATTCTTTCAAGTTCTGTTTTGCCCTCTGTTTCTAAAATATCCTTGAGGCAATTTTCCTTGAGACTTTCTTGAAGGATGCTTTCCAGGTTCCTTTTTTGATTATGGCTTTCAGGTAGTGCAATAATTTTTAAAATGTCTCTCCTGGATCTATTTTCAGGTCAGTGTTTTTTTTAAGGGAGATATTTCACATTGCCACCCTGGGACCAAGCCGAGGTTTCAGGCTGGGCTGGGCTTGGCTCCTAGTAGGAGATGTATTTTTCTGTATTTTTGTGAATTTTGGAGCCCTAAAATTTGTTTAGAATCATATTTTATGGGGATTTGAAGTGGCTGTGTGGGAGCTGAAGAGTTTTTTTTATTTAGTTTTTATTTGTTTTCTTGTTTACATTATTCATTTTCATTGCATTTTTTGAATTACACATTTTCTCCCCATCTTGCCCCTGCCCCAATCCTATAACAGCAATCCCACTGTAAAACCCCTCCCCTGCTCTGCTCTCTTACTTTATGGTAGGGTACGGAGGGTCTCCCTATCCCAGCTCCTGTATATCTTAATTCCTAGTTGCAGGTATTGCAGAACTTTAAATTCTAGATTCTGTCGATTCCTCCCTTGTCACCCACCCCTACTGGAAGGACACTCAGTTCAATACAGGCTATGGATGTGTGATCATACAGGATATCTTCATAGTGGACAGATTGTGACAGTGA
>CM053600.1:83489148-83506868 GCA_028646575.1 Pseudocheirus occidentalis
AATCGATTCACTCCCCCCTACCCCGCTGAGTCCAAAGGCCAGGGGCTCTGAAGCAGCCTGGTGGGGGCCGCTGCTCCTCTGTTGTGTCTTTTGTTGGTAATGGGTTGAACCAGTCCTCAGCTAACAGGAGTGCACGTGGTCACCTGGGGGCGGAATGCAAAGGTTGCCCTTATTTGCCATAAACAGGATTATCTCTCCACCTTCAGGGTGATGCACATTGGCTCACTGTAGCGAGGGCATGGCCAGGGGAGGGGCCCTAAGGGGTCCTGGAGAAAGGACTTAAATACAGTCTACCCCGAGGCAGAGGGAGTTCCAGTCATGCCAGGCTTCGAGAATGTAGCTAGAAGCAAGTTTTGTGTCCTGAGTTTTTCTGTGCAGCTGTTTCTCCCAGAGAAAGCAGGAGCCGGGGATGCCCGAAGCCTGTTGCAGAAGGGTATAGGTGAAACCTATACATCCTGACCCCCCAAAACCGTAGCACTGCTAGTTCCAGTAGTTCCCCTCCCCCACTGCTTCCTTGCCCTGGGGGCAGATTGGCCGAACTGCTTTACCCACCCCAAATTAAGTTTCAAAGTTTCAACTTTCACTAACTGTCTCTGACCAAAGCTCCCCTCAGGCAGGTGCTTTAGATTTTCTTTGAAGTAGACTCAAGCTTGGGAGGCTTGCTGCTCCTTGTGGCCACCCTGAGGCCTTGCCTGGTCGCAGCTGTGGTTTTGGGCTGGCCGTTCTCTGCTCCACTGCAGTATGAGCTGCCCTTCTCCTGTGTTCCTCAGGCCTTGGCAGATGTGGAGGTGCTGGAGGCTGTAGAACCACTGCTGACTGGCTGCAGGGCTCGCTCAGCTCCTTCCCACCATCCCATGCCTGGCCGTGGTCTCAGCTTCAGGATGTTTCAGCCTTAGCTCCAGCAGCCGCGCTGAGCCCCTGCTGCTCAGCTGCCTTCAGCGAGAGGTGTGTTTTCTGTATTTTTGTGAGTCTGAGAGTCCTAGACTTTCTTAGACTTTGTCTGGGCTCATATTTTCTGGGTGTTTAGGGTGGCGGTTTGGGAGCTGCGGGACCTTGTTGCTTCTACGCCACCATCTTGGCTCCGCCCCATCCTCTCTGAGCTGCAGAGTTTTCCTGCTTCTATGCTACCATCTTGGCCTAGCCTCAATTTCTTAATCTGCAAATTTGAGACATTAATAGCATCTATCTCAAAAGACTGTGAAACTCAATTGATATTGTATCTAGGAAGTACTTTGTAAACTTTTTTAATTGGTCTTGTGATTTGGTATAAGGAACTCCCAGTGAGGAAACTCCCTTTCTCACAGCAAATTCTTTGCAACTTGTACTCTTAGATATCTGATTGGGGTGTGCCCTTATAGAAGCAAGATTTAGACACTTTTCTTTCTGGCTTTGGGGGAGAAAACATTAAAGTACTTCCAAAATTGTTCTATTATCAATTATTATTGCTGTTGTATTGTTGATGTTATTAGATTTCTATTGTTTATCTTATCATTAAATATACTAATATTAGTTAAATATATGTATAATGTATTATAATTAAATATGTATAATTAAATATACTAATATATTAAATAAAGGCTTGTAAAAATTACTTGAAACATTCTGAAAGTCATTACTTACCTTCTCCCACTTCTATTTAAATTATGTTCATACCAAGCCAACCAAAAAATTTGCTATTCTGCTTTGCAACACTTAGCCCTGTGAAATGGAATATCTAACACATTCTCTCTCTCTCTCTCTCCCTCTCTCTCTGTCTCTCTCTCTCTTTCTCTCTCACTGTATCTGTCTTTCTCTATCTCTTTGTCTCTTTAGATACAGAGACAGAAAGAGAGACAGACAGAGAAAGAATAAATAAATGCATACACACATGCATTAGGTCACAGATTATGTGAACTTAATATACATTTGAATGAGATATACAGAATACGTTGGAGGTTTTCTCTAAGTGTGCAAATATGTCTTTGTGCAGAAATTGAATACAAACATATACATCGAGGGAGAGATCCTGTATTTTGTTTCCCTTAAACTTGTTCCCCAGACATCCAGCTATCATCTCAACCTCAAAACCTCATGTTTTTCTGCCAGGAAATCTTAGCTCTGACACTCTCGTGGCTAAGTCTTAGCCAGCTGCTGTGTTCAAAATTGTTTGTGTTCCAGGGTTTCTCTGGTTCGGAGATATTTTGGAATGTATGTTCTTCCTCCTTCCAATTCCAGAAGAGAGAAGGGAAGAATTTATGGAATATAAGTTTCTAGATTGTGTGTATATATTTTATGGTTGACTAAATGTACATCAAATACCCTAGTCACACCAGTGTTAAACCATAAGTGAAAAGACTGAGTGGTTTATGGAGTAATCAGTCAGTCATGAACTCCAAATTTTAATAGTATGTAACTATATTTTGTGATCTGTCTGATTGTAGCCATCCTCTGCATGTATATGTATGTATGTATGTGTGTATTATCTGTGAACATGTATGTGTATATATGCATGTGTGTATGTATACACACGTATACATGCATACATACACATATATTAGTTATTTTGATTCTAGAAACTTTAATCAGAATTCCAGAAAGGTTAGTTACTTTTAAAGTTTATTTAAGGGACAATTTTCTGAAACTGCTACACTCACACATTCTCTAGGGTGTGCTTGCAGGAAGAGGAGCATATAGCCCTAAATAGATTTATGTTCAACTTTATTCTTTTGAACATGAGGATAATGAAATATAAAACTGAATTCAGATGAACAATTATACTTATTAGAAACTTATCATGATCCTCTGAGTTAAATGAATGAATAAGATGAGATGAATGAACAGAGGAAAGATAATCAATTCCTTTTTTTTTTTTTACCATATTACTCTTTGCTTAGTGTGGTGTTCTTGATGGAGTCAAGTTAGAAGTCTGAAAGATTAGGGTTCAAGTCCTTCCCTGATATACTGGCTACAGCATGTGGTCCTGAGCAGGTCACTTAATGTCTCAGTGCCTTAGGTAGCTCTCTAAAGGTAAAATTTTCAGAGAATGTGCTAATCAGTCTTCTTAGAGGAAGATTCTTTATTGTGACTTCTCTATACAAATAAAATCATGTGGTTGATCTCCCCTTCTTTCTCCAAACTCTACAAAAGAATTTGATCTAATCATTGTCAACCATTGACTACAGACAAAATCACATTTTAAACTATCATTCTGCTTATGATGGTATACAAATATTTATGGCAAATTATTTGGGGAATAATTATTTAAATGAGAATGAGAATTTTTAATGGCAACTATGTAATACTGTATCCAAAATTATTTTCTAATAACAACTCACTTTTCTATTGGTCTTTGAGATTACAAAATGCTTCCATCACAAAAATGTTCTAATATAAATAGAACAATGTTAGTATATTCATTTTAGATGAATAATAAAAAGCTGAGGGCCAGAGAGTTTGTATGTTTTGGCAATGAAACAAGACATTACAAAATAAATTATTCAAAAAGTTGTACAAATTTGACTCATAACTAAATATGAATAAAATCAGATTTCAGAAAGTAAAAACAATTATAGTTCACCTTGTCCTTAGTATTTTATTTTTGCAGATATGTTTTTCAATTCATTTCAAGAAATATTAATTGTCTACTAACATCCATGACTCTGTGGTACCCAGCAGGGACAGAATAAGCAAAATGAAATTATTCTTGTCTTCAAGTAGCTTACATTTTGCTGGAAGAAGAAAGGATATAACATATAAAAAGAAAGACAAAGTCAGTCTAATTTGAGAAAGAAGATTGATTTACTCTGCATCTTGTTACCATAATGGTAACTGGTAATATAGCCAAGGGTTTGTTAATTTAATGCTTGGTCCAGTTCTGAAAGATTTATTCTACTCCATTCCACTTGCAGTTCAAAAGACAAAAGAGATATTATGGAAGAAATTATTATTTGAAGATATAAAACAATTTTGCAAGTAAAAGAAAATAATACATTTTGAATAATTCATTGCTCTATGAGCTTCACTCCTAACTTTATAAACTAATTTATTCATCATTTTTTAAACAAATAGTTCCTCACATTACCTAGAAAATAATGATCATTCAATAAATATTTGTTGACTTGAATTATCTGAATTATCTCTTTTCATCTGATGACACAGAGAATTAGCTGTTAATATAATTTTTTCTCAACAAATATAACTTCACTGTAACTTATATATCCACATTTAAGGTATCTTACAAAATTTACCTTCAACACTTCTTGAAGTTCTGTTCTCTCTTACAAGTATTTATATCAGTGTGAATTGCCTACACATGTTGAAAGTAAAATGTTATTTGGAAATGGATTTTTATCCAGACTTGTTAACTATTTGTTGGATCATAATGCTATATCAGATAACTTGTTACTTATGTGTTTAGCCTTTAGATAAAGCATTGCATAATGCAACAATTAAGCAACCCAGTGGCAGACTAACATTTATCGGACTATTTTCCCTGTGTTCAAATGAGATCTATGACATAATCCAATTCCAGTTTTTATCAGCTTATGGAGGCATCAAGCTACCTGCCGTGCCTGTGAATGGGTTGCCAGTATGGTGCACTAGATCTAAAATATATTCTGCAGAGATATCAATTTTGCATAATGTCATTCAGACCCCCCAAAATACTATTAAGGAGTGAATTTTCTCAAGAACTAGCTCTGCTAGTTACTTATGCATGGTGTGTCTCCAACAGGACTTCCAATGAAAAGTTGTGCCTCGGTGCTCATTATTCAGAAGGCCTGATGACAAATTTTGAAAATATGAATCTGTTCTCTTTTCCCCAGGTTACCTCATTGTCCTGCTGGCAAAAGAACAAACTTAAGCAAAGCTTCAACATGCCAAGAGAGGAGGCAGCAACCTTTTTTTATCCTTCGTGGAGGCATTCATAACAAGAAGTGAGAAACAAGACTACCTACCTTTTTTCTACCTTTTCCTGTGTTTCAGAGTTGCTAAGAAACAGCATTATTCTCCAAGTCACCATTTTTAAAAGATGTCTGTGATCTAATGTATTAAAAAGTAAATCTGAAAAATAATATTACCTTTTGAAAGTCCAGTCAGGCAAATCTGAATTAGAATTTTATTTCTGATTCCATTTCACAGCCCAAAGCTTGTTGAGTTGGGATGTCAGTAGGCTAGAGTGCTAAATCCATTGTGGATTTGTTAAGTGAGCTTGAACAAGTAATTCATTTCAAAAAATAGTGAATGATTATTATTTGCCAAGAAGTAGTAATAGACACTATTAGAGATACAAAGAAGAATAGGATACAAATCCTGTACATATTCTAGTAAGATCATAAGTTATTTTTCTTATTTATAACTTGCAATGCTATTGCTTGCCTATCCTTTCAAGACAATTCCCATAATAAGCAAATCACAAAATGAGTATAAACATGTATTCTCACTAGTTTTGTTAAATGTATCAAGCGTCAGTAATTTTTTAGAGTCAATGCCATAAAAGTTTGCAGGAATCTTATGAATGAAGCCTGTATAGTATATTAACTTTGCAGAAAAGAGAAGAGGAGAGAAGAAAAGAGAACATTAAAAAAAACAAGAAAAAAAGAACTATTTTCTCATGCATGTAATAAAAGGATAAGTAGAAAGATGGTGATGTGTTAGTGATTTTAATTTCCTTTATAAAATTGATCTTTATATATATATATATTTGCTTTTTGGAGGGCAGTTGGGGTTAAGTGACTCGCCCCAAGGTCACATGGCTAGTTTATTTTGTGTGTGTTAAGTGTCTGAGGCCAGATTTGAACTCAGGTACTCCTGACTCCAGGGCCAGCGCTCTATTCACTGTGCCACCTAGCCGCTTGATACATTTAACAAAACTAGTGAGAATACATGTTTATACTCATTTTGTGATTTGCTTATTATGGGAATTGTCTTGAAAGGATAGGCAAGCAATAGCATTGCAAGTTATGAATAAGAAAAATAACTTATCCTCTTACTAGAATATGTACAGGATTTGTATCCTATTCTTCTTTGTATACATATGTGTGTGTGTGTGTGTGTGTGTGTATAAAATTGGGTCATTATAGGTTCAACTCAATTCCTAACATTTTCACCATTTGAAATAATACATAAAAATCAGTGGGTTGTAAATTTAAGGCTGGTAGGGACTTCTTATTAATGTTTATATTGATGGACCTAAGGCACATAAGATCATGAAATATTTTATGAATCATCCAAGAGACAATAAACTATGTTAATTTTCTGATATAATATCATATTTGGAAGAAGCTATAATGCTATAGAAAGAGCATTAAATATAGCCAGATAACACAGATCTTAGTTTTGCCTCTACAAACTAGTTGTTTGACCTTGGACAAGTCATTTAAATTCTATGGATGCCATTTCCTCATCTTCAAAATAAGAGGGTTGGAAAAGTCTTCAGGGGTTTTAAAATTCAATGATTCTATATTTTAATAATTCTGTCTCCTTTATACCATACTTTTTGCATAATTCTGATGAAATTAAATTTGTTTCTTTTTATGCAAATTGTTCAGAAAATTGAGCCCTCATAGATTTAGTTAAGTGTTGAAAGCATTGGTGAATTCTGACTTTTAGATGTCAATTTTTAAAATTCTGTACTCTGTTTTCAACATGTTCCTCAAACACCACCTTTTAGAGCAGTGGTTCTCAACCTGTGGATTGCGAACCTTTTGGGTATTGAACAACCCTTTCACAGGGTTCACAGGGGTTGCCTAAGACCATAGGAAAACATATATTTCTGCTGGTCTTAGGAACCCAGACACCACTCCCGTATATGTCTCCAGGCAGGTCCGCCCACATTCAGACATGCCCACATACAAGTATTAAAGGGTCGCGGCATTAGGAAGGTTGAGAACCACTGTTCTAGAGGAAATTTTCCTTCATTCCTCCTACCAAAGCATTGCCTCTGTAATGGCCTTGTATGTATTCTCTTCCCCCCACTCTGTACATACTTATATATGTACTTTTTGGTTCCCATGGTGAGCTTTTAAATATGTCCTATATATTGGACATATAGGCATATGTCCAGTGCCTAGCACAGTGCCTGATCCATTGGAGATTCTTTCTGAATGTTTGTAGATAGTTTGACTGTGTTACAGAAAGCCAATGACATATAAACTTAAGGAGATTGGTTAAGCTAAAAAGGTCAGTACTAAACTGGGAAAACTTTAAGAAAAATATTTTTTCTACAGCTTTGAAAAATCAAAGTTAATGACACAGAATCCATGAATTAAAAGCTCCTGCACTTAAAAAATTCCTTACTACATTAAATGTATTTTTTCATATTTTTGGCAAAAATCTAATAAATATGATTAATTTACTTCCAAAATTAGAACCTATGATATGTGGATTGGGTTTGTGCAGGGTGTGGGGTATAGAAGAGGAGGAGAGAGAGACTCAAGAAGGAAAGCCATTAAATACAATAGCATGCTATTCTTCACATAATAATTATCCTTGAGAACACTAGCACCATAAAGAACATGAATAAAGATAATCCTGCTTAATCATTAAATATTAGCCTGCAGTCAGTTTATTCAGTTTAAGAAAACATATATGTTTGAGAAAAATTCTTCATCTAAAAGACAAAATAAAAATCAACATTTGTTTTTTGATGTAGAGGTTTATTTATCAGGTGTCTAGATGTTGCAGTGAATAAACCATCGGCCCTGGAGTCAGGAGGACCTGTGTTCAAATCTGGCCTCAGACACTTGACACATTTACTAGCTGTGTGAGTTTGGGCAAGTGACTTAACCCCAAATACCCTCCAAAAAGCAAAAAAAAAAGTTTTATTTATCTATGAAAGTTTCTTGTTGGGGAGAAACCGTATTTTCCAATGTCAAACAAATTAGGTCCTTTGAAATCACAATATCTCAAAAATGAAAAGGACCTCAAGTGTTACCTAGTCCAAACCATTCCTGAAGAAGAGTTGCCCAACAAATGATCATATTTTGTTTGAAGGTCTCTGATGACAAGAAATCCACTTCTTCTAAGGCAGTATATTTGACTTTAGAATAGAACTGATTCTGTTCAAAGGATATGAACAGGCAATTTTCAGAGGCAGAAATTTAAGATATTTATCAGCATAAATAAAAATGTTCTAAATTGCTATTGATTTGAGAAATGCAAATTAAAACAAGTTTGAGGTATCACATCTCACCAGTCAGGTTGGCTAAGATGACAAAACAGGAAAATGACAAATGCTGGAGAGGATGTGTAAAAATTGGAACTCTAATGCATTGTTGGTGGAGTTGTGAACTGATTCAACCATTCTGGAGAGCAATCTGGAACTATGCCCAAAGGGCTATAAATAAGTGCGTACCCTTTGACCCACTAGTACCACTTCTGAGGTTGTATTCCAAAGAGGTCATAGAAGTAGAAGGAAGATCCATATGTACAAAAATATTTATTTCAGCTCTATGATGGCAGAAAACTGGAAATTAAGGGGGATGTCCATCAATTTGGGAATGACTAAACAAATTGTGGTATGTGAATGTAATGGAATACTATTGTGCTATAAAAATGGGAAGGAGATGGACTTCATACTTACCTGGAGAGTCTTATACAAACTGATACTAAATGAGAAGAGCAGAAACAGGAAAAATTTGTACACAATCACATACACATGATATGTGTGATGACCAGCTTTGATAAACTAGACTCTTCTCAGCAATGCACAATTGTAAGACATCTCTAAAAGTCAGGAAGGAGATATCTGCATTCAGAGAAATATCTAGAAAGAACAGAGTTTAAATGGAGACTGGAGCAAACTATGTGCTCTCATTCTTTTCCATGTTTGGTTTTGTTTCTTCTTTACCATTGTTCACTTCATTGGTTACAACCCCTCTTTACCACCAGACTAATGTCCAATGTGAAAGTATTTGCAGATCCTATACTTGACTGCAAGCCGTCATGGGGAGTGGGGGGTGAGGGATGGGAGAAAATTTGAAACTCAAGGGATTGTTGAACTGAATCTTATAAACTAAAAGTAAATGAACAAATCAATTTTAAAAAATAATAGAACCGATTCTTAGTTGTTATTTATATGAAGGTAATGTCTTTGAAACTTCTAACTTTTACTTCCATCTTTGTCCCTATATTAAGTATAGTGAGTCTAATACTTCTTCTACATGACCATCTTTTATAAGCTCCAAGAAAATTTTTACATTTCTTTTATCTTTATCTCTCTATCCCAAATATCACCAGATCTTTAAACTAATCCTCTTATGAAATCATCTCTGTGTTCTACACCATCTTAATTATTCTACTCTGAATGATCTCCAATTTTTTATGACTTTATTTGAACATAGTATACAATATCTGAACACAAACTTATATTTGAATGCAATGAGAGATTTTGAACACAACACTATATTTGTAGTCTCTAGAACAAACTCTCAGATTTAAAGAGAAGGACTATAATCATCCTAGTTGTTAGTGCTTAGGATACTACATTTTTTTTTGTCTCCTGTATCACACCATCTAATCATATTGAGCAGACAGTTCATTAAAAACAACTGTTATTTTCAGATGAACTTCTCTCTAGCCAAAATCCTCTGTCTTTGATCTGTGAGGTTGATTTTTCTAATTCATACCAATGCTTTAGGATACCATTCCTTTGGATCCCCAATTTATCATAAAACTAATTAGCTATCTGTCTCTATCATTTTTGTGTTATCTGTACATCAAAAATCATTTCATTAATTACCACTTTTCAACGAATGAATAAAAACAGTGAAATAAATTGACCCCAAGATCTTAGTTAGCATAATTAAAACATTCTTCTATGGTTTCTACCATAAGTTCTTCTGCTTGGTTTGACTCTACAGAAGTCATATAGCCTCTAAGATAAACTCATCTCCTGAAATTTCATCATCTTAGAGATTGATTTAGCTAACATCTCCTATGCACTTTCTTATGTATCTTCTCTGGAAGGCTATGGCAGAAGAGGAAGAATATGAATTCCTCCTAGGACATCTCTTTATAGAAGTCATGGCTTTTTTTCCCTAGGTACCTTTTCTTTCTATGAGTTACTTAGTTTTGTTTTAATTCCATGAATATTGTGTTCATGAGCTGAATGTATATTCTTCTCCACTATTACATTGTAAACTCTTTGAGATCTGGGACTATCTTTCTTTTTTGTATCCCCATAGTTTAGCATAATATCTGGCACATATTAGATGCTTAATCATAAATGTTGAACACTAAATTTTGTAGATCATACCTCTACATGCTTTATTATGTGGGACACATTATTAAAAATATCAATAATCATAGTACAAACTTGAAAGTGTCAAAAATGTAAAGAAATTATTTTAATCTAAATTGATCTCAAAACATTCATTAAAATGATAGAAGAAAACAAACCATTGGGGAGGAAAACTTTGTGACTTCTCACTTTTTTTCTTTTTTCTTTCCTTTTATTTTTTAGAAATAAAATATAGATTGTATAAGAAAAGAAAATCTGGTTACTTAGATTTTTCTGACCTTCTGAGTCTTTAGGATGGAAATTACCATAATCAATCTACAATATATTAATACAAGATACCCCAATATATTGTCCTATTTTCATTGAGTTAGCCCATCAATGAATACAGAAAACTGACCTGTATCAGATAACTAGTTGAGTTTATTTCATGGAAGAGAATTATTTACTCTTCATTTTACAAAGTAGTTGAGAATAGAGGTCATCCCAAGACATAAAGCCCAGGATAGTCTGATCAACGTGCACTATAGCTTTAGAAAAAGTAAAACAGAGGGGAAGTTGACGAGTCTTATATTCTCTGGGGCATCAGTGTATGAGAATATATAGAAGAATATAGTAGACACAGGTTTCACTGTGTCCACAAAAAATGATCCTAACTCTTGGGAGTACGTAGATTATTTTCCCCCTTTGGCCTGATGTAAGCCCAGGAGCCAAGGAGACTCAGCAGTATGAAGGCATTTCTTCTCTCCTCAAGACTCAAAAAACAAATTTCCCCCAGGGTACAGATAGTTATCAGACCTAAAAGAGAAACGGGAATGTAGAAAATCTCAAAAAACTCTTTTCCCCAAGTGTCTGCTTTTTGTTTTAGGCTGTTTTTTTTAAATTCTAGACAAATTCCTAAGGGAATAAAAGTTTCTAAGTATAGAACATTTGATTTATTCAAATTGAAATTTGAATCAAGTTAAAAATGAATGACTAATTTCAATGCTTTATGTTCATTATTTGCATTTAAGATATTTCTTTTTTTTAATAAGTTATGTTAAGGATGATAATTTAGCAGGCTGACAGAATTAAAAGACCTACTCTTCTCAGAATTTAATTCCATGCTTTCAGGACCAGATTTACCACTTATATAGAGATTTTGCTAACCAGTGTAACAAACGCATTTACTATGGGTCTATGTGATCTCTGCCCTTTTACTTTCATTTACATGACAATGTCTTCTCTAAGTTTTCTTACCTCTTTCCCTTCAACTATATGAAGTTTATTAGTTCATTATTTGTGAAATAGTAAAAGCTCATTTGGAAAAAAAAAAGTATGTTGTGTCTTTCATTTAAAAACTGCCCAAGGGCCCTATGGGGTATATTAAATCTGTCTCTTTGCCATATATCTTGATGTGCCTTTTACTTGAAACCAGGTGTTTTGTATATTGAACTTTTTAACACTGCAGGGAGGTAAGTATTCACAGCTGGAGTTTTATGCTTCGCACATTTTCATGTTTTAGAACAAGAAGCAACCCCTAGGAAAAAACTCTTCTAGCATGAAAAGAGGCAGAACAAAGCGCTTCTGTATCTGGTGGGGGGACATGGATATGATGAAGTCACAGATATTGGACTTGCATATAAAATAGGTCTAGCAAAATGGGAGACACAAAGTTTCAAGAAATCAAAATGTGTGAGTTCACAGATCAATCACCATCTATGAGTTTGTCATTGTACAGAGAGGTTGAAAAAGCATCATCAAAGTCATTGAAGTGTGTGCATGTGTGTGTGTGTGTGTGTTCATGTGTGTATGTGTTTTGGAGGAGAAAGAAGCTATTATTTAGGAATCTTTTGTCTTTTGAAATGACATTGGAAGTCAGCTTACATTGATCGTGAAAAGTCAAGTTAGTCTATTGCTAATGAGCACTGCACCACTCTATCACCCTATATATGCCATTAGCCCCAAAATCATGGCCCCAAAGCATTAATTTTCCTATGAGGAAGGAAAAGGTGACTGACTCCACAAAACCAATCCACATAGCAAGTAGTGTCTCTAAGTCTCAGAAATGAACTTTGTGTTTGTAGACCCAAACATGAAATGGTTTGTTAAAATGGAAAGCATTTTTCTGACTTTTTCTTCTCTGGATTCAGTTTATTCACCAAAGGCTCACTTTAACCAAAGAGGGAGAAGAGAAATACAAGACATTTCCCTATTACTTTGTTAGTTTCCACAGGGAAATTTGTCATGCTCCTGGAGCAAGAGTCAATTTCTTTGGGAACCATTGTTGAAATGATGTGGAGACCATGTAACTGGATATGGATAGGAATGGAAAGATCAAGTCCTGAGAGAGACCATGATCACTTTGTAGCATGTGGCATCTATGTCCCAGAACTACAGAAAAGCATTTTATTTTGGGTAACATCCTATGTAGAAAAAAAGGACGTCTTCGTTCCCAAACAAGTAAAAAAAAAGGTTGAAAAAGGTTCTAGCAAGGACAAAGGGACTCACCTAATCTTGAACTTGTCGTTAATTAAGGAATTTCAAAGCCCAGGAAACTTTACAGATGCCCTGAAGACAGGGAAATTGCCTAAGTGCTATAGAAGTATTTCTTTCCAGTGAGTAGCTGAATAGTTGATACTAAGTAGTGTTAATGGTATTAAGCATCATGTGTTTTCCTTCTGTGAAGAAACAACAACAACAAAGGAATGAGAATTCATTAATAAAAATGACACAAAGAACATCAAGCAAACAGAGGTTAAGATGGAACACCCTTCCTGGAAAATCAAATAGTAGTTGATAACATATGCAAAAAGGTGAAAAGAAAATGAAAGTTTTAATTAGACTTTGAAATATTTTTGGTTATCTATATCTGTCTATAGATAGATATTTAAACAGCTTGTAGGAAAATATCTTTTTTAAACATCTGGTTCTGGGCAAAAATTGTTAAAAATACTTTGAACGTCCTTTGTCTCAATAAGAGGAAAATTGCTTGCATCCATTTTTTCTTATCTTGGATTCTCAGGAATACTGAGGCAGTCACCTTGTTCACCTACTGTAATCAGTATTCCTCAGGTTGGGAAGTGGTGTGATTTCATTGGGTCCACTTTGAAGATGAGACAAGAATGCAGGGAAACCAGAGGTTCATCCCAAAGAATCAAAGTAGACATGACTCAATAATAAAATGTTATTGCTCTTTTCAGCTTATTATTTTTTTAATGCATTAATCACATCCCATGCTAGGTACTGTGCTAAGCACTGGAGATACAAAAAAAGTAAAAAATAAATAAATAGATAAGTGAATGAATGAATGAATGGATGGATGGATGGATGCATGGATGGATGAATGAATGGACCCTTGCCTTCAAGGAGTTCACACATTTTCATGGGATAAGGAGTATCTCTTCCCTCTTCCCCTCATTCTCACCTTAGTAAGTGTACCATCAAATTATATCTTTAGGACATAAGATAAATCACCCCTACCCCAACCCAGCTTGGTTAAAAATATATGGGAGAAATTCAAAATGTGTTTGTGCAAATCTATTGTGTAAGTAGACAGAGTTTGAATCAATTTTGGATCTCTATACTTTGTTTCCTTCTACACTGAAAGGTAATATTACTGGGAGAAATCATTCTCTATAGCTGTGAATATACTGGAATGACCTATTTAAGTCACACTACCTTTTATATACTTGCAAATATGATTTTTAGATTTGAAACTGTGGCCACTATTCTGTAGTCTATTACTGTTTACTTCTCTTTCTAAGAGATCAAAACACACAGACTTTCTTTCTGTCTCTCTGCCTGTCTCTCTCTCTCTCACACACACGCACACACACACACACACACACACACACACACATATCAATCGACTTCAATGAGGAATGAACAAATCTAGACCTCCCTGTCTATAAGGGGCTTTTCTTATGTAAATCAGAATATCCAGGAGCTAATGAACCATACGAGCCACAACCTTCCCTTTTCTAAGGAACCTGACTTAGAATTATTCAAATCTATGAGTCCCTAATTTCAAGATGTTTTTAAAAAATATATTATTAATTCTAATTGTCTCCTTCACTAAAGTCCCATTCCAATCTTTTTTTTTCCTTTTTGTCTACAGATAATTCTGTGTCCACACAAAAGCTAGGGCAACAGACTGCAAACACTAACTTTCTTAAGGAAAAGACATTGAGTACAGGCCCATTTGGGGAATATGTGTTTATGGACTGAGAATAAACCTTCACAAATTCAGAATGGCTCATTGCCAGAAAGTTCACCAGAAGGTACTGATTCAGGAGGGTCAGTACAAGTTACAAAGATCATCTTCTGCACTATGAACAAGGATGGATGGGGATTCAAGTCTGCCTCTGACACATCCTGACTATTCCATTGAAGAAGTCATTTTGTCTCTTAACGCCCCAGGAAACTTTTTATGTCTATAGAATTGCACAGTAGAAACATCTTCATTGGTAAAGGGAGTTTCCTTACTATACTTCTGAAATCCCATGTTAGACAGAAAAAAGTAATGGGGCACCTGCCCCCAATGAAATAAATGTGGCCTTCATATAGTAAAGAAATGTTGCCCCTGTGTTTTAATCAAACATTTTATTAAATATCTACTATATTTCTGAGAATTAAAAAATGAAAATTAAATAGTGTTTTACCTCAAGGTGCTTATCGTTATTTTTTAACTAATACTGTAAGATTCATTATACCAGCCACAATACTGTATACTGGTATGTCCAGGACCTAATTAATAGATAACCTAATGGATAAAGTGCTACCTCAAAGAAATATTAGCATACTCTTCATCACTTTTCCAATTCTTTTTTAATGAAATTTTATAAGGGGCAGAGGGGTGAGATTAAGATTTTAGTTATAGGCCATCACATCTGTAGGTCATCCATCACCTGATAGACAGATGCAGGCATTCCTTAAATTTGCTTCAGCAGATGAAGTGTTTAATCCAAGTATTACATAGACATGGCTACATCTTTCTGAGAGAATTTAAAAACAAAACAAAACAAATTCAATGTCTCATGAAAATAGCTGAAACTCTGGTATAATTTTTCCCTCTTTATTGATGTGAGTGCCTTGTGTCATGAAGTTGTGCCTGTCTGACAACTCGTGGTTGTTCCTTGCACCTTTCCTATAGAAAGATTCAGGAAAAGTAAATGGGCCATGGCAACCAGTGGGATATGTTGGCATGACACAAAGCTGTTAGATTACCAGGGACATTTGCATTTTTATAGGATCATAGTTTTAGAGCTCAAGTGGAACCTCAAAGGCAAACTAGTGCAATCCTCATTTTTTTTTTACAAATGAAGAAACTGAGTTCCTGAAAAATTAACTTTCCTTGTGTCACATAAATGTTAAGCCCCAGGGCCAAGGATTGAGATCTAAGCCCCTTGACTCTCAAGTCAAAACCGTTTTAATTATAATGTGTGGCATTTCTTACATTGATTCATGTGGGAAACAAAACAAATTTTGTTCAGAATGGATTAGGTGCTGGAAAATATCTCTGTTGTACCTTAAATTTCTTTTTAAATTACTTATTTATAGCCATCAGTCCCCATGGTCCATGAATTCATTAGCCTGCTCACCAAACTGCCTCTCAGTCTTTTGCAGGGCTGTTCCTTGGATAGCAGGCAATCTTTTTTCAAGGCCATAATGAAAACCTTTCTAGCTTGGTAGAATTTACCAGAGATTAAGTTCTATGGTTATAAACTTCCAGGACCCACTATATGGGTCAATTCTATGATACATCAAAATTTTACATCTTTTGACATTTCAGGGACTTAAAAGATATATGATCATAAGAGATATGAATCATGATTCAAAATTTTAGAATCCCTTTGTTCAGAGAATTACTTAACTGTATTCTGTGCCCTTTAAAGGGATTTTGAAATAAATTGAGATGATATTAAGGATCTCGGTGTATAGATATGTGAACACATATATAGGTGTTGTACATATATATGTATGTATATGTATGTGCATTTGTATGCATGTGTATATATGTGTGCATATACATAAACATATATGGATGAGTGTACATGTAAGCATATAAACATGCATATATATGTATGTATGTATGAAAGATTCAGAATTAGGCCTAATTCATTAAAATAAGTTAGCTTTAAGATTCTAGTTTCTCTCTGGATTCAAGTAGTACAAGAGACCTAGGCATTTCAAACCAGGCATTTTACTCTTTATTTTTTTCATTCATAGTATTTTATCTTTCCAATTAAATGCAAAGATAATTTTTCACATTCAATTTTTTAAAGTTTTGAGTTCCAAGGTTTTTTTTTATCACTTCCACACTTTTCTCCCCACTTCCCAAGATAACAAACAATCTAATACAGGTTATACATGCATAATTATGTTAACAATGTTTCCATGTTAGTCATGTTTTGAAAGAAGAATAAGAACATAAGTGGAAAAACAAGAAAAAAGAAAACAAAAATATGAAAATAGCATGCTTTGATCTGCATTTAGACTCTATAGTTCTTTCTCTGGATGGAGTCAGCATTTTGCATCACAAGCCTGTTGGAATTGTCTTGGATTATTTCACTGCTGAGAAGAGCTAAGTATATATTAATCATAACACAATGAAGCTGTTGCTCAGTACAGTGTTCTCCTGGTTCCATTCAAGTAATTTTGTATCAGTTCATGTGAGTCTTTCCAGGTTTTTCTGAAGTCTGCCTGCTCATCATTTCTTATAGCACAATAGTATTCCATCGCATTCATATACTACAACTTTTTTGGCCACTCCATAATTGGTGGACATCCCTCAATTTCCAATTCTTTGCCACCACAAAAACAAACAGAGGGGTGGAGCCAAGATGGCAGCATAGAAGCAGCAAGGTCCTGCAGCTCCCACACCGCCACCCTAAACACCCAGAAAATTATGAGCCCAGATAAAGTCTAGGACTCTCAGACCCACACAAAAATACAGAGAACACATCTCTCGCTGAAGGCAACTCGGCAGCAGAGGCTCGTCGTGGCAGCTGAGAACGGAGGCTGGAACAGCCTGAAGCCAAGACCGCAGCCAGGCCCGGGTGGTGGGAAGTAGCCTGGCTGAACTCAGCCAAGTGGGCACCAGAGCCAGTCTGCAGGAGAGATCTACAGCCTCCAGCACCTCCACATCTGCCAAGGCGTGAGGAATGGGACAGGACAGGGGCAGCTCACACTGCAGTGGAGCAGAGACTGGGCCAGCCCAAAACCGCAAAGACTCCACACTAGGCCCCAGGGTGGCCTGGAGGAGTGAGCCTCCAAAGCCTCTACTTCAAAGAAAATCTAAAGCACCTGCCTAAGGGAATCTATTTGAAGATTCATAGACTGGTTAGTGAAAGTGAAACTTTGAAAATTAATTTGGGGTTGGTAAAGCAGTTTGGCCATTCTGCCCCTGGGGCAAGGAAGCAGTGGGGGAAGGGAACTGCTGAAACTGGTGGTAGTCCCAACCAGGCTGCTTCAGAGCCCCTGGCTTGCAGACTCCACAGGGGGGCTGAATCAATTGATCAGG
>CM053600.1:83507368-83517583 GCA_028646575.1 Pseudocheirus occidentalis
CTTGTAAACTAAAAGTAAACAAACAAGTCAATAAAATAAATTTAAAAAGAAAGAGAAAGAAAAAAAGGAAAAAGAAAATCCTTCTTCAGGGCTTCTGAACTAAAAACGAGGTTCCAGAACCTGCACAACAGCAGCACTGTCCTTCACCAGCAGGTGAATCTGTAAAACAACATCACAACAGACAGACAAAATACTTGCATCACAGCCATGCCTCCTCAGTTCTTGGCAGCTCTGGGTGGCAGTTCTTAAAAGTCCTAGGCAGCTTCAACTGGCCCTCAGCAGTTTTTCTCTCCGCAACTCAGGCTCCATGATATTGGATACTGCTCTACAAAAGTCCTTCTGGCCTTCTCTCAGCTTGGGCATCTCTCCCAATTCACAGCTCCTCCCACTTCAGCCCTCTCTCTTCATGTCAACAAGTCCATCCTGCAAGTGTGCTTCACAAGCTCTGGGTTTTAACATCAACCCAAAGACCAAGTCAATACAGGGGCATCTCTACATTGCGTTACCATTACAAAATAGAGGAAAGATGAGGAAATTTCCTCACATAAAAGAAAGAGGTACAATTTGGATGCATTTCCTTCAGAACTGGACTGAACTTTGCCTTCTCATTACACTGAGGTTGTGGCTACTCTGAGGAGCAATGGGCGCCCTAACTAATTCCTTCCACCCCTTTTTCCTTTGCAAGATGTCACAGAAGGAGAAAGCCCATCTAGGATCTTACAGCACATCCTTGCATCAGTCCAGCATCAATGCCCGGCCCTAGTGGATCCTCCAGAAAGAGCTAGCCACTCCCTCTTCAAGCCTTCTCATGAATCATTCCAGACCTGTTCTAGAGCCTTCAAGCACCCAGCTAGAAGATGTACCCAAGGTGTACATAGGTGTAGACAGCAGCAATGTGAAGAACCTCCCAGTGCTTCAATTCAAAATTGATGACTTTGAAATTGGGCGGCCATTGGGTAAGGGCAAGTTTGGGAATGTGTACTTGGCTTGGGAAAGGAGCAGCCAGTTCATTGTGGGACTGAAGTTTCTCTTCAAGTCTCAGATGGAGAAGGAAGGTGTTGAAAACCAGCTTTAAACGGAGATTGAGATTCAGTCTCATCCTCGGCAATCCAACATCCTTTGCCTCTACAATTACTTTCATGACAGTAGTCTTGTTTACATGATTCTGGAATATGCACCACAAGATGAACTCTGCAAGGAGCTGTAGAAGAGCCATACATTTGACCAGCAGCCCATGGCCACAATCATAGAGGAGCTGACAGATGCCTTGATCTACTGCCATGGGAAAAAAAGTGATTCACAGAGACATTAAACCTGAGAATCTACTCATGGGACTTTGAGGAGAGCTCAAGATTGCTTACTTCAGCTGGTCTGTCCATGCCCCCTCCCTTAGGAGGAAAACAATGTGTGGGACCCTAGACTATCTTCCCTCAAAGATGACTGAAGGACATACACATGATAAAAAGGTGTATCTTTGGTGCATTGGAGTGCTGTGCTGTCAGTTATTAGTGGGAATTTCTCCTTTTGAAAGCTCCTCTCACAGTGAGACCTATAGATGGATCACCAAGGTGGACCTGAAATTCCCTTCATCTATTCCTTCTGGAGCCCAGGACCTGATCTCTAAGCTGCTCAGGCATAACCCCTCAAAACAACTTCCCCTCACTCAGGTCTTGGAGCATCGCTGGGTGCAGGCCCATTCCCGGAGAGTGCTTCCTCCTTGTTCCTCCTGTCCTGTCCACTGAACATAGGCCTTTGTAGCAAGATTCCAGTGTGAGACTTTGTTAGGGAATCTTCATGGGGACCAACTTGGTTGAACTTCTGTTTGTTCTTTGACCAAAAATTATTGTACCAGTGTGTAGAAAACTTTGATACATTTCTCTAGTACCTTGCCAAATTTTGTTTAAGATGTTACACATAGGTTTATGTATGTTTTGTAGGGAGATAAAGAGTGAGAGGGTAAAAAACAAAAAGGTGCAAAAGGAAGAGCATTTATAGTGAAGGGGAAAATGGGAAGGTGGGAAATGCTTGAATTTCACAATCATCACTCAGTCAGGCATAAAAAATATATCTTACAAATAGGTAAATTTCAAGGGGATGAGATAGTCCTGAGGGGGAAGCAACAAGAAGGATTGAGGGGAAGTAGTGATCAGAAGAAGAACAGACTTTTGTGGAGTGACAGAATAAAAATGGGGGTAAAAAAGACCTAAGACACTGAATAACCGTGTGACCCTGGAGAAATCATTTAACGACTGTTTGCCTAAATCCACGGGAGAAGGCAAGGACACACAACTATGGCATGTTTGCCGAGAAAACCCTATGGATGGTATTGGGTTGCTATGATCCACAAGTTCATGAAGAGTTGGACATGGCTAAACAATGGAACAACAACAATAACAAAGAATAAATTATCAAAGAACCAATCAGACTCCATTAATAAATTCAATAAAGAGAATAAGAACAATAAGACAACCTACCAAAATTTGTGGGATGTATCCAAAGCATCATTTAGGGTAAAATTTATATCTCCAATAATAAAAGAGAGAAATAATAGTTCAATAAATAGGATGAGCAACTAAGAAAAAATACTAGAAAAAAGACAAATAATGAAAATGCTCAATTAAAAACCAAAATGTAAATCCTAAAAATCAAAGGAAAGATGAATAAAATTGAAGGTAAAAAATGAATTGATAAATAAAAGTAGGAGGTGACTTCATAAAAATGCAATAGTAAAATGAAAGGAGAAAAAAAACTTTTGTTAATCTAATTTCTGAAAAGAAAGAAAAAAATCAGAGAAGGGAAACCATAGATCAATGTCCTTAATGGTTTTTTATGCAAAGATTTTTTTTTGCTTTTTTTTTTTGGAGGGCAGTGGGGTTAAGTGACTTGCCCAAGGTCACACGGCTAGGTTGTGTGTGTGTGTGTGTGTGTGTGTGTGTGTATGTGTGTGTTAAGTGTCTGAGGCCGGATTTGAACTCAGGTACTCCTGACTCCAGGGCCGGTGCTCTATTCACTGCACCACCTAGCCGCCCCTATGCAAAGATTTAAAAAAAATACTAGCAAGGAAGATTACAGCAATATATAATAAAGGTCATACACAATGACCAGGTGGTATTTATATCAGGAACACATTGCTAGTTCATTATTAGGAAAACTATAAGCATCATTTACCATACTAATAACAATAACATACCACACAGCAAAAAATCACATGATTGTGTTAAGAGAAGTACTGAAAAATGTGGCATTCATTACTACTAAGAACACTAGAAACCATAGGACTCAATTTTTTTTAAATGGCAAGTAATATCCATCTAAAATCAAGACCAAATATTACCAGTAATGGGAATATTCTAGGGCCCTTCTTAATAAAATCAGAAGTGAAATAAGTCTGTCCATTATCATTATTATTACTTAGCATTGCAGTAGAAATGCTAGCTATAACAACAACAACAGAACACAAATTGGATCAATAAAGTTGGGCAATGAAGAAACAAAAGTCTCACTCTTTGTAAATGATATGATGGTAAACTTAAGAGGACTCTAGAGAGTCAAGTAACAAACTGGTTAGGTAAGTTACATTAAAATAAACACATATCATAAACATTTCTCTATATTGGTAACAAAACCCAGCAGGAAGAGATATAAAGAGAAATTTTATTTAAAATAATTGCAAAAATTATAAAATACTTGGGTGTCTAAATACCAAGATAAACCCAAGGATTATAGAAACACTTTAACCAAACACTGTTTGCACACAGATCAAAATAATTAGAGAAACGCTCACATAAAGGCTTAGCCAATGTAATAATAATCACAATTCAACCTAGTTAATGCACATATTAATTTCCATATCACTCATATTTCCAAAGAATTACTTTACATATAAAGAAAAAAAACCAAAATTAATGTGGAAGAACAAAAGATATAGAAGATTTTTAAAAAATGTGAAGAAAGGCAGACTAGAAGTTCCAGATTTCAAACTGTATTAAAGTTTGCAAATATGAAAACAATATGGTACTAAGAAATAGAGTGGTGGATTGGTAGTGGAGATTAAAGATACAATACACAAAAATAAACAGCTACTATAAAATAGTTTTTGATAAACTCAAAAATCCAAATTTTGAGGGTAAGATTTCACCATTTAGCAAAAATTCCTGGGAATACTGGAAAATACTTAGGGAAAAAAGGAGTCATAGATAAACATTTCATGCTGTGTACCAAATTGAGGTCAAAATGGAAAAAAATAATTTAGACATAGAACATAATATCATAAGAATATTAGGGAAGCATGAAAAATATCTGTCAGATATAGGATAAGGGAAGATGTGAAGATCAAACAAGACATAGAGTGGACCATGAGAAGTAAAATGGATAATTTTAATTGCTCCAGAATTTGATATGAGTCTTTATTTCAAATTAGATCAGAGGGGAATGTTGGGAGAGTTCAGCGGTGCTGCTCCCTCTCTTTACCATCTTGATTCCAGCCCTAAATGTTTTAAATAGCTTGATGTTACTTGGAATCTGTCTATTCACCAAATACTTAAGTAAGCCAAATTCAACCAGAATGAGTGAGGAAATATGTTTTTTAAATTGTGTTTTCCATATCCTACGTTATTTCACAAAGGCAAAGAGGGCAGAGAGATCAGTTTATTCTAATAGCTATAAAAATAATATTTAAAACCAAATATACCAGTTATTTAAAGCATGGGCCAACTCAAGATGAAGTTGGAAGTTTGTTGGAGAGCTAAATGGGTCTTGATCATAGTTTGTGGCTAATGTCATTGTGACCTTGGTGTCAAAAATATTATGCAATTTCTAGATTTTACTATTGCTGCTTACATTTAAAAGGTAATTTTTCAAATATGATCTTATTTTTCTCATCAAAGTGAATGTCTTAATTAAATAAAATTGAGAATTTATGATAGTGGACAAAGTGCCACCCTCACTTTCAGGAAAAGTTACATTCAAATTCTGCCTCTGTCACAAACTAGATATGTGACCCTGACCAAGACATGACCTCTCAGTGCCCTTGAGGATTTCTTATATAACAAAATCAGAGGATATTTCATTGGCCACTGAATTTCCAAGGGCACTGAAAGGTCATGTCTTGGCAAGATCATATACACACATAGAATGATAGATGATAGATAGACAGACAGACAGACAGACAGACAGACAGACAGACAGACAGACAGATAGATAGATAGATAGATAGATAGGGAGGGAGGGAGAGAGGGAGGGATATAGATAGATAGATAGATACATACATACATACATACATAGACAGAATATATGTGTGTATATATATATACACACACATATGTTATTTAATGCTTCATTTTAAATTATATATAATTCTCTTTGTTCCTGTGTCTACAATCTATTGATCTATAATCAATAGATACAGATATATAGAGATAAAGATCTAATTTAGAATAAAGTACTAAATAAACTAATAATTTTTCCCTGCATAATAGAATTTATTAGCTGAAGTAGGCTGAATACAGACTACAACATTTAGAGCTGTACCATTTATCCTGGGCTGTAGTAGGGTCACCTTTCATTACAGGTGTTTCAGAAGCTCAGCTTCCTGAAAGAGAGTGCTGATAATTTATTGCATCATACATAGAGCCTAGCTCCTACTTTCATTTGGTAGGATGGCATCAGTGTCAGTACATAGCTTATCTATGCTTGACTGCCCTTGCAGCTTAGCAGCTCCTGGCAGATTCAGTTAGCTTAATTCAACAAATAATTTCCAGGTCACTGTGAAAAGTGGAAACTTAAGAGGATAAACACTTGTAGACTTTGATGCTATATAACTGATATAATTACTCCAAAATTATATTAACCATTTTCTCCCAAATGCATACAGAGGTATATATGTGCATATACATGTGTGTATGTATACATACACATACATGCATATCTCCACATAACACACACATATGCATTATATGAACTCTTAATTATCAATGTCATTTCTCCCTTAATGCAAGATTGGCTTCTGACAAATGATTTAATGTCTTTTTAATTTTATCAATTACTGCTTTATACTTTTACCAATAATAAGAAAAAATTATGAAAGTAAGGATATGGTAGACTGCTCTAGTCTTGTGGGAAATAAAGAAGTGTTTAGAATCAGATGTCTTCAATTTCAGTCCTACCACTTACTACGTATATAACCAAGAGTGGGTCAGTCAACCTCTCCAAGGTTTTATGTCCTCCTCTATAAAGTGGAGAAAAGAGATGCCCAAATTATATATCTCTAAAGACCATTATGAGCAGTTTTAAAGAAATAAAGTCCATAACATATTGATAAACTATAATATCCTATTATAAATGATAACAGGAAAATAATTGGATATACTTTTAAAAAAACAACTTACATTTTCTCTTTACAGTTTTTTGGAATTTGCATGAGTAAACTTGGGTTTTGCTCAAGCATCTTGAGCTGGTATTACTAGCACTTGTTAAGTTATATTGGTCTTACTGATCTTGGAAGCTTTTCAGGGTTCAGAGTTTCACAAGTTAAAAAAAGAAAACTGTTCCAGAGCAATTTTTCATTGTTCGTTGTTATGAAGACATACACATTTGGAAGCAGTACTTCCTGGCCTGATATTATTCAATATGGCAACGTGCACCAGTTAAGGGATTTGATTATCAGAATAATACTGAACAGAGGGCCTGCAAACACACCTGCACATGAAAGTCCCAGAGTTTAGATTTTTATTTCACTAGTCTAGCATCTCTCAAATCTCCTATAAATTAAAAAAAATGCTGGTGCATTACTATCTCCAACATCTGGTTCTTAGTGGCATGTTATAAGAGGAAGAAGCAGTCAAAGATTTGAAGTGGATTCAAATTATAAATTGGATCTTCATTTGTGTATTTCCGTAAAAATATATATGTGGAGGTCAGTGGGATTGGCTGTCTTTCTTGAATATGAATATATATTTACACACATGCATACATACATAATATATGTATAATAATACGTATGTATTCATGAAAATCCACTAATGCCTCAGTGTGGTATGAAGATGAAATAAGGTTCTTGACACTTAAGTTACCAAAACACAAGGTCTTGCTGAACCCAACTTGGTGATATACTTTATGGGTTTTATCTATGGAGCAGCCAACCTAAATTTGGAGAGGTTCATCACCAGGTTGACTGCTCGGTGATGGCTTTTTTTCAGACTATGACAAGTGACCCAGTTCCAGCAGGTCTGTAGTCAGATTGAGTGAAGTGAATATAATTCAGTCCCCAAACATATATTAATATTCTATTATGTTCTAGGAATTTCACTAAGTATTGGGGATACAAATAAAGACAAAAACAGCCTCATTCTAAAAAAGATCATGGTCCAATGGGAATGACAATGTACAAACAACTGCATAAAAGCAACACACATATACATACATATATGCATATGTTTTATATGTATGTGTTTGGGTATTGATCATGTTAAGGATTATGAAAGACTGCTTGTAGGAGAAGAAATATTATCTGAGACTTGAAGAAAGTGAGATGGTAGAGAGAAAACAGAAGAGAGAGAAACCAGAGTAGCCCCTATACCTTACTGAATAGAGAGGTAATATGGTCACAACTGCACTTTGGGGAAGTTCAATTTGACAGCTGAGTGAATGATGGATTACAGTAGAAAGAGGTGAGTCAGTTAGACCCACATGCTCACTATTTTTCAGTAGTCCATGCATGATGTAGCAAAAGTTTGTTTCAGGTTAAGGGCATTGTCAGAGAAGAGAAGGGTGTGTGTATATGAGAGAGGTGACTAAAGTAGAATTAACAGGACTTGAGAACATGTTAAGTATGGGAGGGGGGATAATAGAGTTAGAAGGCAAGGATAACATTCAAGGTTGTCAGCCTGAGAGACTGGGAGGAGAGTAGTGTCCAGTAATAGGAGACTTAAAAATAAAGTAGAGTTTGAAAGAAAAAGGTAATACATTCAGGTTTGACATTGAAACAGATATTCATGGTTATCACTCAACTGGCCTCAAAATTCAGTTAGTCCAAATTTTATTAGAACAAGAATCCTTCATTCAAAATATCCAATCCATGTCTTTCGATCATTTGCTTGAATACCTTTAGATAGGAGATCCATGTATACCATAAGTAGCATTCTACTTTGAAATATTTCTCATTGTTAGGTTCCTTCCATCAAGAGAAGGCAACATGGTATAGTGGGAAAGTGAAGTCATTGGACATGCATGCAGACTTTGTATTTGAATTCTACTTCAGCCACTTAGTCACTGTGTGTCCTCAAGTACCTCATTTATCCTCTACTATCATCTAAAAAAATAAAGATATTGGACAGATGGCCTCTGAGACACCTTATGTTTCTAAATCTAAAATATTATGATGCCATATCAAAATCTACCTGTCTGCAATATCCACCCATTTCTCTTACTGTTTATTCTCTGTGGTCAAGCAGTCTAATCTTTCTTCTTCCTAAGAGTTGTCTGCACGAAATCCCAACTTTATGAAATCTAGATGGAAAAGTTGGTCTATTATCTGAGATATGAATGTGCATGTAGAACCAAAAGCCAGAAAATAGTTCACAAGCCATACAGAAGATTGCATTTTTATAACAGCAAGACAAAGGTAGTGGGAGGTGCCAGAAAGAGATATGCAATCCGAGGAAAAGTACAATAAAGGTAAAAAAAAAGGATGAAACCTCTCCCAAAAGGGAGAAAAAAAATGATAGCAAAAAAAAATCTACATTATTTTCCCTTGGGAACTGCTGTATTATGAAGGTGGAGGATGTGCTTATCTACATGGAGTCCCAGCTTCACAAGACTAATGTGGACTATCTGACCCTGTTGTGATTCTCGAGGACACATTGAGAACTTAGGAGGAAAACAACACATGTCAGCACAGGGCAGGGGCTTCACCCTTGACATATTCAAGGCCTCCTGCATGCTCTGAGTTCAGTATTTCTAGAAAATGACACCCTAAAAGACAAGTTCAGAAGACCCCTCAACAGTCCTTAATGTCATCTTTCAAATATTTGGAAAGAACTATCATGTTACTGCCAAATTCTCTCTTCTCATGATCACAGAGTATGATTTCCCAATCTTTAAATCCAGTTTGGCCTTAAAATTTGAACCCCAATAACAACTCAGAATGCCAGATGTGTTTTGACCAGGGCAGAGGACAGTAGAATCATCAACTCTCATTTTTGTTTCATTTTATACAGCAGAATTTTTCATGATACACACACACACATACACACACACACATATATAATGATAATACAGAAATATTAGATAATATTGGAAAATGGAGCTAACCTGTGATTTTACTTGTTTAAAAAATAGCTGGGGAGAAAACCTCTTCAACCAATAAAATTGGCAACTTATATTTAATTTACAATCCTACAGCACTGAAGGTGCTGAAAAATTAAATGAGACTTACTAAGCCAATATATGTTAGAGGTGGCACTAAAACAGAAGTTTTCTTGCCTTTGAGGTCAGCTTTATATCTCTACAAACATATAGTATATTCTCATGTATATACGTGCACACAATAAAAAAGGCAAAAAATATAGCTTTGAAATATATCACAAAAAATTTTTATAGTTAAAAAATAGAATCATTTTCTCAGGATTTAAGGTCATCTAGTCCAACTTACACCTGAAGCAGAAATTCCCTCCACAATAAACACATATTTTCTTGATTCTTCCCTTGAGTGTATAAGAGCAGACCATTCATTTTTCCAAAGAAAATGGATTGTTTCTTTTCTCATATTCTCCCTCAAGAGTAGGGTGGATCTACTTCTATGAAAGAGGTCAAAAACTTCTAATGATTTCATACTATAATATAAAATTTCTGAGAGCAGAAGAGACTCTTCAAAAATATTACAAAAATGGTCAATTCTTTTTTTTTTTTTTTTTTTTACTGTCAAAGAGCTTTATTCCCAAGCGGTAAACTTGAGGGGGGAGGCGCGCATTTAATCCTCCTCCTCGTCGTCGCCGGTGCAGGCCCCTCCCTGGCTCTTCTTGGCATTCTTCCTCTTGACCCTGCCCGCCCGGCCGCAGCCGTATGGCCAGCGCAGGGAGAAGTCAATGTGCTTCTGGGAGTCGAGGCGCACGATGAAAGAGGGGATGTTCACCACCTGCTTTCGGACCCTGATGTGCCTCTGGCGGATGAGCACGCGCGCGTGGTGTATGGACTTGGCCAGGCCCAGCTTGAAGACCT
>CM053600.1:83517683-83534008 GCA_028646575.1 Pseudocheirus occidentalis
GGCACCGCTCCAGGAAGTCCTCGATCTTCAGGCCCAGGATGTAATCCAGCTTCATCTTGTCCTTGTCCAGGACGCCAATGCGCACCAGGCACCGCAGCAGGGCGTTACCTTTGAACAGCCGCCGCGGGTCTTTCTCGTCCAGCGTGAGCAGCTCCCGCGCAGCCTTGCGGTTCTTGGCCAGCGTGAACTTGACCCGCCACACCTCCGGCTTGTTGCGGAGCCCGTACTCGCCGATCAGCTTCAGCTCCTGGTCCAGGCGCACCTTCTCGAAGGGCCGCCGCGGCGTCACATACGTCTTCCGACACACCCAGCTCCTGGCGACCAGCATCTTGGCCTAGCGGGACTGTGTGGCCCGCGCCACCTTCACAGTTCTCAACCAGCGGGGAAAAGCAAAAATGGTCAATTCTATATTGAAAACACAAAGGTGATTCAAATCTTCATGTTCAGGAAAAGTTTGCCATTTCTCTCTAAGGAACAGCTGATTGCCCTGGGAGGAGCCAGGTGTACTCATCATTTTCTTCTTTTGGAGATCTTCCCAGGAGCAGTGTCATCTAACATAAGTTGAATAAGCAGTATTACTGCCTGACAAAGAAAAACTGTATCTAGATAGACAGACAGACAGATAGATGATAGATTGATTGATTGATTGATTGATAAATAGAGATGGTATATATGTATGTGTATATGTGTGAATATCTATAAACTTATATCTATATCTACCTAGACATGCATCTGTGTTTATATGGGGAAGGTGTTAAAACACAAAGAGTTAATGAGTATTTCTTTTTCAAACCTTAGACTAAATGGGAGGATCAAGCTTAGTACCTAGATTAGGTCATAGATATTAGGTAACAGAGAATGAAAATGCAAAGTAAATGATACAATTGTAGGATATGTTGGCAGTGGTTACTAAAAGCAAATTATTGGTGAACAGAAGGACACACATGACATCTGAAGATAATAGCAGAGAGCTACAGTAAATCAGTCACATACAGACAGAAAGCAGAGTTCACAGGAGAACTGCCAACAAAAGAGAAATTTAGAATGGAAAAACAATGGGCCTCTAGGGATAAGAGTTCCTTAATCCCTTTACTTGGTGAAATTCTCCCATAGTATAATAGTGTAAGACAATGACACTCTACTGGACTCTGGAAGAGGTTGGTTTACAGGGAGACATCTTGGTACTCTATGTGAACAGTGGAAAATACTTCCTGTGTCCCTTGATGTGTAAATAGAATTGTTCTATTTGAAACTTTGTGAGCATAAATTCTTGGAATTACTACTGATGACTAAATTTGGGAAGGTATCCAGAAAGAGATACTAGTATAAGAACATGATTCAAAATGCATTTCAGGTTTTGTTCAGTCACATTCGCAGGAAACAGCAAGGAGTAAGGTTAAGTAGGAAGAAGAAGGAAGCGAAAGATCTCATAGCGAAGACTTAGGGAATGAAGTAGAAATCCAAAGCAAGGCGTTCTGTCTTTTCCAAAAGAGCAGTAGCATTATAAAGCAGAGAAGCTTTATGATAATTGACTGAATATGGCAGTGTCCTTTCTTCTCTTAAGGGAGACTTAGCCATATAATCCTCTTATCAGAATTTGTTGAAGTTAAATCCATCTGAATAATTTAAGGGAAGAGACTGCAAGACGTGTGGAGAGTCATTCAGCAGGAGTAACATGATAATATTACAAACCATCATCACTATGATGCCCCTTCAAGCAGGAGTACTGGCCACATGCATTCCCTTTGTTTGTCTTTTCATTTGTATACTCTGGACTCCCTATATATTTAAGAACATAAGTTTCTTCCCTCATGTGTGCCCTTTCTTTAGATTTTCTTTGCATTTGTCCTCCTACATATGAGTTTCTATATGCATTTTTCCTACATATGCTATATTTATGGGAAGATATAGTCCAGATTTATAGGGAAAATGTTCTATTGTTAATTTGTCTATATCACTAAAAGCTAATCAAGCAATAAGAGTGTATGAACTACAGTTTTAGGCGTTGTGGATACATTGAGTACTTTAAACAGGGAATGCCTTCTCTGGAGCATTTGCCCAATAATTTATTAGTAGGTATAAGACTAAAAATTTCAGGTTCAATCTTATGGGTAGTGGGCTTAGGGGAAGCAGTTTGGAGAAATCAGAGGTCTTTAAAGAGTAGCCAAGGGCAGAAGCAAGATGGTAGAGTAAAAGCAAGAATCTGCTTAAGCTCCCACACCTACCACCTCCAATACCTGTAAAATGTGATTCTAAACAAATTTTAGAGCTACAGAACTCACAAAGTAACAGAGAGAAACAAATCTCCTGCTGAAGGCAAACTGCAGGCTAACAGGAAGGATCTTTCACACCAAGCTGAGTGCAGTCCCAGGTGAGCAACACAGGTCCAGACAAAGGGGTGGCCCCCACCAGTGGCACAGATCAGATGGAGCAAACTTCAAGAGAGTGAATCGCAGGCAGCTGTGGCAGTTTCCATACTTCTCAGCCCATAACCACCAAAAAAGAGAGAAAGTACAAGGTCAGTAGGGAACTCTGTTGGAAATAGGCGACAGGAGATCTGTCCAGCCCCTGCCCCCGGGGCAAGAAGTGGCAGAGGTGTGCAAGCTGCAGCTGCTAACCCAGCTGCCTTGGGAGGTCCTGGCCTACAGATCATAGGGGGACAATGCAAACATTCAGAGGTAAATTGATCTTGCTTTGTTGATCTGTTCGGATCTGGGTTGCTGTCTTGGATGGTGGTTCTGGAGTGAGGAACAGCAGTGTGCCAGAACTTGTGATGGCTGTAGGGAGGGTGACCTCATAACAGTTCTGACAACATTTGTGAAAATCCCACCAATTTGAGACAAAGCTCTCTCCACTCTGGAATCAAAGTTCTACCCAGGAAAAGAGCTCAAAAGTCAAGTAATTGGGTGGGAAGATGAGCAAACAGAGAAAGTATTATCAGACTGTAGAATCCTTTTTGGGGACAAAAAAGTATCAAAATACAGAACAACAAGAAGTCAAAAAAGTTGAATTTCTGCATCAAAAGCTTCCAGGAAAAATATGAACTGATTTCAGGCCATGGAGGAGCTCAAGAAGTATTTTGAAAATTAAGTTAGAGAAGTAGAGGAGAAATTGGGAAGAGAAATGAGAATGAGGCAAGAAAATCAAGAAGAGCCAATCAACAGCCTGCTAAAGGAGACCCATAAAAATATTGAAGAAAATAACACCTTGAAAAATAGACTAACTCAAATGGCAAAAGAGTCCCAAAAAGCCTATGAGAATAAGAATGCCTTAAAAAGCTGAATTGCTAAATGAAAAAAGAATGTCAAAAATTCACTGAAGAAAATAATTTCTTCAAAATTAGATTAGAGAAAATGGAAGCTAATAGCTGACAATGGCTTACAAGATAGTATAAAACAGATCCAAAAGAATGAAAAAATAGTAGGCAATGTGAAGCATCTCATTGGAAAAACCACTGACCTGGAAAATAGAACCAGGAGAGATAATTTTAAAATTATTGGAATACCTGAAAGCCATTATAAAAAAAACTTCCTAGAAATCATCCTTCAATAAATTCTCAAGGATAATTACCCTGATATACTAGAACCAGAGGGCAAAATAGAAATAGAAAGAACTCACCTATCACTTGTTGAAAAAGATCCCCAAAAGAAAACTCCTAGGAATATCATAGCCAAATTCCAGAGTTCCCAGGTTAAGGGGAAAATATCAGAAGCAGTCAGGAAGAAGAAAAAAGAGTATTGTGGGAACATAATCAAGATAACACAAGATCTAGCAGCTTCTACACTGAGGGAATCAAAGAGCTTGGAATATGATATTCTGGAGGTCAAAGGAGCTAGGATTAAAACCAAGAATCATCTACCCAGCAAAACTGAATATAATACTTCAGGGGAAAATAAAGTCATTCAATGAAACAGAGGACATTCAAGCATTCTTGATGAAAAAAAAACAGCTGAACAGAAAATTTGACTTTCAAATACAAAAAGTAAGAGAAGCATGAGAAGGAAAAAGAAAGCAGAAGGAATTTATTAAAATTGAACCATTTATATTCCTACATGGAAAAAATGATCATTTTAATTCATGAGACATTTCTAAGTATGAGGATAGTTGAAGGGAATATATGTGTGTATGTGTATGTGTGTGTGCATGTGTATGTGTAGGAAGGTGAATGTGTGTATAAATACATATGTGTGTGTATATGTGTGTACATGTATATATACACAGAATCCACAGGATCAGTTGAATAGGAAGGGATGATATCAAAAAATAAAATTATGAAGTGAAAGAGGAATATATTGGGAGAAATAGATTATGGTAAATATTCTCCCATAAAAGAGGCAAGAGAAAACTGTTACAATAGAAGGAAAGAGCAAGAAGCTGAAAGAGAATGGGTCACTCTTACTCTCATTGAATTTAGTTTAAGGAGGGAATAACATACACATTCAATTGGATATCTTACCCTACAGGAAAGTAGGAGGGAATGGGATAAAAGGAGAAATGATAAAAGCAAGGGCAGATTGGGGGAGAGTGCAGTTTGAAGCAAAAACTTTTGAAAAGGTACAGGGCCAAAATAGGAAATAGATTAAGTGCTGGGCAGGAAAGGATGGAGGGAAATATAATTAGTCTCTCACAATATAACTACTGTGGAAACATTTTGTGTAACTACATATACACAATTTGCTTGTCTTCTCAGTGGGATTGGGTAAGGAAGGATGGAGGAAAAGAGGCTGGAAATTAAAGTTTTAAAAACAAATATTTAAAAATCATCTTTTATATGCAACTAGGAAATAAGATATACAGGCTCTAGAGTATAGAAAATACATCTTGCCCTACTAAAAAGTTGGGGAGGCCATGGGGGAGACTATAAGAGAAAGCAGATGGGGGCAGGGTATCCAGTAGGCTTACTATCTTGTGGGGGGGGGAACAACGTGGAGAAAATTTGTAACTCAAAATTTTGTGGAAATCAATGCTGCAAACTAATAATAAATAAATAAGAGGTTGTATAAAAAGAGTAATCTGTATCAGAAGAAAGGCTGCAACCAAGGATAACATACTATTAGCCTCTGAACAAAGGAATAACATCTTTTCAGGGGAATCCTAGTCAGTTCATGAGCTAGATTTCAAAGGGAAATGATTTATCCAACTTAACATTTTTAAGTAATCTCTGCTGTTTGATGTACAGTAGTCTCTTTGCTTCAAGTATAATGTAGTTGATTTTTCATGTACATGGAACACCTTTTGCAGAACATTTTAAATTGTTTTAAATTTTATTTATAATTTTTAGGATAAAGCAAGCATTCCCCTAACATAGTATATTTGAAAACTAGATTGCTGTTCCTTTTAAATATATAATAAACTTATCATGTAAATTTATTTTTCTCCTTTTTTCCTCCCCTGACACTAGAGATGAATACCATTAGACACTGACATATTTGTGTATAATAATTTTAAAGATACTTCTATTTGTCAGTTTTTTCTCTAGATGCAAATAGCATCTTCTTTAAATTCCTTTGCAGTTTATTTGGTTATTTTTAATAGTCAAAATGACTTAATCACTCAACATTCTTCTTATATAATATTTCTATTACTGTATGTAATGTTCTTTTGGTTCAGCTCATTTTGTTCTTTATTATTTCATTATTTTAATCATTATTGTCATTATTTACTTATTTATTTATTCATTTGCTTTTTGGAGGATGGAAGGCAGGGCAATTGGGGTTAAGTGACTTTCCCAAGGTCAAATGGCTAGTAAATGCGAAGTGTCTGAGGCAGCATTTGAAGTCAGGTCCTCCTGACTCCAGGGCCAGTGCTCTATTCACTGTGACACCTAGCCTCCCTGGTATTGTCATTGTTTAATTATTTATTATTTCACATTTATTATTTCATGCAAAATCATTGATTTCTTCATTTCTTATGTTCTATTTAAGTTTTCCACCACAATAATATACCACAACTGGTTCAGACATTCTTCAATTGACCAGTATCCCTGAAAATTGCAGTTTTGGGGGCACCAGAAGGAGAAATATTAGAAGTATCTCAAACATATAGTTTCTTTTTCTTTTCTCCTAATGATATTTGGAAATAGACATAGTAGTGATATTGCTAGGTTAATATGTATAGGCAGTTTAGTAACTCTTCAGATATTATTCCAGATTGTTCTCCATCCGAAATTATTTGATCAGTTCTCAATTCCACCAAATCTTAAAATGATATAGCAATGTTAGATATTGATATTAGGGGAGTTTTTTTCTTGTTACGTTGAAGAACAAGCCTTTCATATAAGATACATCTTGATCCTGCATTTAATAATTACATTTTACTATCAGCTCTCATTATACAGGGATTTAAATTTTTAAAAAAGGCTTCATCAACAATTTTGCAAAACAAACATAAAAATGAAAACTAATATAATGATATTTACCTTTGATTTTTATTCAAAAATACCTAGTTTGCCATGTTCGATAGGTGGTTAGTAATGTGGAACTGGAACTCAGAAGAGAGAATGGGAATTGATATATAAATCTGGGCATCAGCTGCACAGAGATGCGAGCTGAACACGGAAGCTGATGAGCTCATGAAGAGACAAAGCATATGGAAAGAAAAGAGAATCCAGATTGAGCTTTGGGATACATGAACAGAAAAGACATATATTGAGGATAATAAGCCTACCAAGAACACAATAGAGTGGTAAAATGGTGGGGGGGAGAGAATATTATTATGAAAACTTAGAAAGACTATCTAAGAGGTTCTGATGGTCATTGGTATCAAATGCAACAGAAAACTAAAAAGGGAATGGGACTAAAAAATTAACATCAGAATTAGTCATTAAAAGGCAGAGCCAAGACAGCAGATTAAAGGCACGGACTGACCTGAGCTCTCCCCCAAAACCCTCCAAATAGCTTAAAATAATGACTCTAAACAAATTTAAGTGCAGCAGAAACCATAAAATGATGGAGCAAAAAATTTTTCCAGCCCGAAATACCTTAGAAGGTCAGCAAGAAAGGTCTATTGAAGCAAGATGAGAGTGGATCACAGTCCAGAACAGACCATGCCAGAAAAGAGCTGGTCCCAGCAAACCAGAAGCAGGCCTTAAGTGACTGAATCAGTGACTCAGTGGTAGCAGTGGTGGTTTCCAGACCACTTCATCCATAGATGGTAAGGGGATCAGACAAAAAGTCAGAAAAAAGATTTATAGGGATCAGTTTGCTGGCTCCAGAGGCAGGACAATGTTACATTGCCAATACTTTGATCTTGGTCACAGTTCTGGGTTTTAGTCCTAGTGTAAAGAGCAGCACTAGCACAGCAGAGCATGTGGCTCCAGAGGAACACAGACCCTGGTCACAGGTCAACGATTAAAAAGAGTGCTTTTTGCTCAGAAACCAGTGCACAATACAGAAGAGTAGCAAACACATCTCCCCCTAGATTATGCCAACTTGGAAAAAAAACAGGTCCTCATAACTACCTCTAAAAACAACTGCACAGAAAAACTGAAGCTTGGTATGATGGCCCCTTCACTTGTGAAGCAGAGCAACACTTAAACATAGAGTTAAAAGTCAAGAAAGTGCTTGAGAAATGAGCAAAGAACAGAAAAAAAAGATTCTGACCACAGAAAGTCACTTTGGTGGCAAGGAAGATCAAAGCAAACATTCAGAAGAATAAAAAATCAAAATACTGTATGCAAAGTATTCAAGAAAAATATGAATTGGTCTCAGCCAATGGAAGAGCTCAAAAAGGATCTTAAACATCAAGTAAGAGAGGTAGAAAAGAATTGGGGAGAAAATGAGAATGATGCAAGAAAGCAATGAAAAAGGAGTCAAAAGTTTGGTAAAGGAGTTACAAAAACATCCTGCAGAAAATAACACCTTAATAAATCAGAATAGGCCAAATGGTAAAAGATGTACAGAAAACTAATAAAGAGAAGAATACCTTGAAAAGCAAAATTGACCAAATGGAAAAAGATATACAAAAATTCACTGCAGAGAAGAACTCTTTAAAAAGGAGAATTGGCCAAATAGAAAATAAGGTACAAAAGCTCACTGAAGAAAATAATGCCTAAAAAGTTAGAACATAATCAGTGGAGACTAATGACTTTGAGACATCAAGAAACAATCAAAAGCAATATGAAAAGCATGAAAAATAGAAGAAAAAATGTAATATCTCATTGGAAAAAAACTGACCTGGAAAATAGATCCATGATAGATTATTTAAGAATTATTAAACTTTGTTTTGCCTCTTTGGAGGGTGGAATGAAGAGCAATTGGGGATAAGTGACTTGCCCAACATCACACAGTTAGTAAATGTTAAGTGTCTGAGGCTGGATTTGAACTCAGGTCTTCCTGACTCCAGGGCCTGTGCTCTATTCACTGCATCACCCAGCTGCCCCAAGAATTTTTAGACTACCTGAAAGTCACCATCAAAATAGAGCCTAGACATCACCTTTCAAGAAATTATCAGGGACAATTGCCCTGATATTCAAGAACCAGAGGGTAAAATAAAAATGGAAACAGTCCAATGACTATCTTTTGAAAGAGATACCAAAATTAAAGCTCCCAGAAATATTAAAACAAGAGTCCAGAACTCCCAGGTCAAAGAGAAAATATTCCAAGCAAACAGAAATAAAGAATTCAAAAATTGTGGAGCTACAGTTAGGATCACACAAGATTTAGCAACTTCTGCATTAAATGATCAGAAAACTTGAAATATAATATTCCAGAGGACAATGAAGCTAGGATTACAAACAAGGATCACCTACCCATCAAAACAGAGTATAATCTATAAGGGTAAAAAGCAGACATTCAATGAAATAGAGGACTCCCAAGTATTCCTGATGAAAAGACCAGAGCTGACTAGAAATTTTGACTTTCAAATATGACTCAAGAGAACCATAAAAAGGTAAACAGGAAAGTGAAGTCATAAGGGATTCCATAATGTTGAACTATTTATATTCTTACATGGGAAATGATATTTATAACTCCTAAAAATTTCTAATTATTAGGGCAGCTAGAAAGAGTTTCCATAGGAAAGAGAGTTGTAAGTTGAATATGATTATCTTTAAAAAAATAATTAAATGATGAGGAAAAAGTAGGTGGGGGGAAAGAGAAAGGAGGAGGTAGAATGGAAAAATACAGATTTTATGATAGAAAAGAGGCCTAAAAATATTTTTTACAGTTGAAGGGGAAATGGGAGAAGCAAGGAGGGGAGCACATGAACCATACTTTCATGGAATTGGTTCAAAGAGGCAATAATGTACGCCCTCAGTTGTGTGTAGAAATCTTTCTTACCTTACTGAAAAGTAGGAAGAGAAGGGAATAAAAAAAGGGGTAGTGGAGCTGATAGAAGGGAGAGTAGTTTGAGGGAGTTACAAGTCAGAAACAAAATACTTTTGAGAATTGAAAGCATAAAAGAAGAGAGTAGGATAAATGGGAAAAACAGGATGGAGGACAATACATAGTTGGTAATCATTACTGTGAAAAAAATTTACTGTGAATTTCTCTGATAAAGGCTTAATTTCTCAAACATGCAGAAAACTGAGTTAAATTTATAGAAATAAGAACCATTAATTAATTGATAAATTGTCAATAGAGATGAACAAGCAGCTTTCAAAGTAATTAAAGCTATCTATAGTCATATAAAATGATCTAAATCACTATTGATGAGATAAATGTGAATTAAAACAATTCAGAACTACTACCTCACTTCTGTCAGGTTGGCTAATATAGGAGGAAAAGAAAATTACAAATGCTGTTGGGAATTTGAGAAAATTAAAACGCTAATATACTGTTGGTGAAGTTATATACTGATTGAATAATTCTGGAGAACAATTTGGAATTAAATTCAAAGGGCTTTAAATCCGCACATACCCTTTGACCAAGCAATACTACTACTAGTGAATCTGTATCCCAAGGAGATAAAAAAGGGAAAAAACCTACATGTACAAAAATAATAGCAGCTCTTTTAGTGGTTCCAAAGAATTGAAAATTAAGGGATAATCATCAGTTGGGGAATGGTTGAACAGGTTGTACATGATTATGATGGGATATGTGCTTTAATAAATTAACAGGATGCTCTCAGAAAAATTTGGAAAGATTTATATTAACTGGTGCAAAGTGAAATGAGCAGAACAAAGAAAATATTGTAAAAATTAACAGTTATATTGTCTGATTATTTACAATGAATGAATAATTTATCTCTTCTCAGCAACACAATTATCGAAGACAGTTCTGTAGGACTTATGATAAAAAGTTCTGTGCACCTCCAGAGAAAAAGCTAGTAGAGCCTAAATGCAGATCAAATATACTTTTTCTTTACTTTCTTTATTTTTCCAAAGGTTTTTTTGTTTATGCTTTCTTTCACAGAGCTACTTTCATTGAAATTTATTTTACATGACTATACATGTAGTCATGTGTCAAAATTCTTTCCTTCTTAATGGGGAGAGGGGAGGAAGGCAGAGAACTTGAACCTCAAAATTTGGGGGAAGAACAAATGCTAAAATTGTTTTTTTGTATATGATGGGGGAAAATGAAATATAGAAGAAGATCAAAATAAAATATATTTAGCAATTAAAAGATCATTGAGAATTTTGTAGAGGGGACTTTCACTTTAGTGATGAACTCACAAATCAAATAGTTGAGTGAGAGAAGAGGACTGGAAGCAACAAAGGTAAGTGACCTTTTAAGTAGGGGACATAGAATAGCTCGATGGAGTCATTTTTATTTGTTTTTAAGAGAAGAGAGGTAGGCAGTAGGAAGCATTATTTAGGAAGAAACAGAGATGTACAGAGAGACAGAGAGACTGAGAGACAGAGACAGACAGAGAGACAGAGACAGACAGAGAGACAGAGACAGACAGAGACAGAGAGACAGAGACAGACAGAGACAGAGAGACAGAGAGAGAGAAGGGGAGTGGGAAGGCAGGGCAGGGCAGGGGCAGGGGAACATGGAATAATTTTTAAAATGTGATATGGCACCATGCCAGACACAAGACTTATGTGTAAATGAGAACTTAAAAAAACCTTTATCATCTTAATTCAATGTCCAAAGTAGATACTGATTTCACACTACCAGATATCATCTTTAACAAGATGCCAATATGATTTGTCCATTCACCAGTAGGCACAGTGTGTACAAATCAATCATACCCCATTTACCAAAGTTAAAAAGAAGCATTAATCTAAGTCCATGACAAACCTAAGGTCTCAGATAGTCAATCAGTGGAACAATAAATAGCTACCAATTTCCAGTATGCATTTTTAATCTGTCTTTTATCAAAATGTGTGACTGTTGTAAGGAACCTCAAGGAAGAAGGTATTATACAATTCTGGCTTTGCAAAGAATCTCTAAAAGATTGTTGTATTAAAACATTCCATGGAACTCTCTGTCAAGACCTCATAAACTTGCAGATGATTTAGCCTAAAAATGTGGGTGTTAGTGAGCTGTTGCAGGTATAGGTAACAATTATATTTACTACAAATGATTTAATGAGTAACAGCATAAAGCTAAGCCATTAATTAGGCTTTAAGTTGTTTTAGAAAACTATGATAGAGGGGAGGGACATACAATTTCATCATTTTTCCTAGAAGTTCTAAGTTTTGTCAGCACGAGATGATGTCAGCAAGAGAAAAAAAGAGATCCATCCCTCCATGTTAGCCCACTGACATTTACGATTACCTTTTTCTAAGAGTAACCAAAAGGGAAGACATTACAAATTCAGAAAACCACTGAAATAGGAACATCAGGCAAACAGATTATTGGGAAAATATTCATTGCTTTCTGATCCTGAAAATGATTTGGAAAGACATAGGATGTCCAGGCACATAGCATCATTCACTTTAACTATGTTCTGGAGACAGGAATATGTGTGTATCTGCTTGAGTAAGTTGTATACTTTTGCAGAAATTCATGGGTCCTGGGATATCTGGATAGTTAGCATTTTTTCTCCATTTTTTTCAATAGTCTTTCCTGTCCTGGCAACTCTTTGTTACTTTCAGTCTGTAATCCCACATAGAACATTATGGTTAGGTTGACCATGCTCAGCTTTCTAGGAAGGCAGCCATGGATACCTATCCTTTAAAAAGACCTTCATGAGGGTGAAAATTTACATGATATCCCAAGTGTATGATGGTGGTTTTGGTGTTGTATTCACAGTAGAACCTGTCACATGTGTCAGCTGCCACAACGTTCTTAAATGCAATTCCAAGTTCTACATCATTATTATCATCAACATTGGTGAATAGGAAATTTGGAGACTGTAGAAAGTCTTTGAAGAGAAGTCTATTTTCTAATACCTTTGATGCCTTTGATGATTTTACAAAACTTTTGAGTATTCTCCTCACGTATAGCATTGGAAGTCCATTATTTGTTGATAGCCATTTTCTCTCAGATAACATTGGAAATGGGTTTGAGTACTTTGATACCATGATCAATTCCCTTGATAAGTTTCTTAAGTACTCCAGTAATCTCATAGGTCCTGCGAATGAATTGATGATGAATAACAAAGACCAGGGCATTCTGAATCTCTAATAGCTTCACTGAGATTGGACAGCATTCCCATTTTCGGACTGCTTGTGTCCCAGGAAGGATTTTACATTCTCATGATCATTACTCATGATGTCCAGCAGTTTTCATCACAATCACTGTTCCTTCAAAGACTCACATCTTGACCACTAGGGAAAACTTCTGATGATTTTTAATATTATGGCCAATGATTTTGGCAATGGCTGAATCCTAGTCCCCTGAGTCCATGATGCACACTCTGAGAGATTGCTTCTTCAATGGAGTAGTTCCAATGCAATATTTATATCACCCATGAGTATGATAGAGACTGTGACTATCACTGTTGCATGATATTCAATCATAAAATGCCAAACTGTCCAGATAGAGGATAAAGTTGAAGAATTTATTTAGACACCAGAAAACCAAATTCAAAAACCAGTAGACTGTAGTACCAAATATATTCAGAAGCCATAATAATGCTGAGAGCCACAGCATCCTTTAGCCCAGTGGTCCTCAACCTTCTTAATCCCGCAACCCTTTAATACTCTTATGTGGATGTATCTGCATGTGGGTGGACCCTCCTGGAGATGGGTAGAGGAGTGATATCTCAGTTCCTAAGACCATCAAAAATATGTGTTTTCAAATGGTCTTAGGCAAGTCCTGTGAAAGGGTCGTGACCCACAGGTTGAGAATCGCTGCTTTAGCCTTTCCACAAATCAATACAAGATCAATATTTACTCACGAAACCCTCTATCTCTTTGCCTGAGCTACTCTGTCCCCAACTGTCTCCAACTGTATCCAGCTGTCAGACTCACTGTGACACAGCTTCCGGTGAGCTCTAGGGGGCAGAGTTTATCTTCACAGCAGGGGAGGCCTTCAAACTCCTCCCTAGGTCTATTAAGGGGCAGGGAAGATCTTCAAATTCCTATTCTCATTGCACATGGTTGAGAAGACAAGGTGCCACAGGAGTCTTCAAGGTATACTACAGCCAGCCAACTTCTCTGTCTGTCCATATTAATATCATCACTCTCATATACTTGACCAAGCAAGATCAAGTTAAAAATACATGAAATTTCCCTAGCCTGATTTCACTTTTTTATATATTTTTAGGGAAATTGTGTCATCAACGATATAATTTTACAATTATAATGACAATGATAGCTGGCTTTTATATAGTGCTATTTCTAAAACCTTTTATGTGTTATTCCATTTGATCCACACCATTCTCAAAACAATCATGAGAATTAAGTGCTATAATCTCTATTTTAAAGGTGTACAAACTGAGGCAGAAAAAGGTTAAATAGATTGGCTAGGGTCATATAGGTAGTGAATGTCTCAGGCAAGATGCAGTCTCTGGTTCTCTATGTCCGGTGCACTAGCCACTGTAAAACCCATTTTTAAAGTTAATTCATGGGATAGATCCTGAATTGATAAACTTTTTCCCAAGGACCTTCAGAGTAGGCAGTTTGAGAAACTAGTCTTAGGTCTATCTTTTTCTTTATTTTTTTCATAATATGGATAAAACAAAATTAAACTTTTTTTGTCCAAAGCCTATCTGAGTCTACTGGGTACAAACGTTTACAATGATGTCTCTTAATTTTCAATCCCCTTTGATGATGGATTTTTTTTGATAGTCTAGATAGCAGGGCAAGCAAGGAGGTTGTTTGTGTCTCTTATTCTTAGACAAGTAATCTGACTGAAAGCATGAGGTTTTGTTGTTGTTTGTTTGTTTGTTTTTATTATTGTTTTGTTTTGCTTTTTATGGAGGTAAGAGGAAATTGCAAGTTGTTCCCTGTTTCTTATTCCTTGAAGTTTTTATTTCTTTTATGTCCTGGGATTGATTTGCAGTACCCACATAATCCCTGTCCTGTCCCATATGTCCTCAAATGACAGTAGCCAACTGCCTCTATACTTTAGAGGTAGATAAATTTGAACTCCTCTGCTGGAAAGAAGTGGACGCTAGAACTTTTACCAGATTTCTGATAATCCTTCTCTGAAACTTCTGAGTTACAAAGGGAAAAAATGTCCTTCTGAGAAAAGGGAGGCCTCAAACTAACTGCTCCTCTTACACAGAAGTTGGTGGCCTTTAGGCATATTCCTAGTAAACTTATTGGTTAATGTGACACTGCTGGAACCTATGGTCATATGCTCAAAATTAAAACCAAATTGCCTGCAAAACTTACCCTTGAAAAATTGCTGCTGACTTTCTCTGATTATTTTATTTTTAGTAATAATAATCAACCTAAGGTTTTTATTTCCCTTTGGGTAGAATCTTATTCAAGGTATTGTGAATGTTATATTAGAATGAACCGAACAAGAAGACAATATAAATTCTCCAATGACTAAGCTGAATATGAAAACAATATCATTCTATCATATATAGTTATGATTATTCATTTTCTCTGTTTCTTTCATTTTTAATATTAGGAGCTATATAAGATTCTAATTTAAGGATGGAAAAATGGAAGGAAGTCTAATTTTATTTAGTGTTTCTCTCTTCAGATTATTAATCTGGTATGGAATCAGACCCAATGGATCTATCTCATATCACAAATTTTGCTGGCATTGTTTTCAAGTTTTGTCATTTTGGAAAACACCTTCATTGACTAATCAGCAGGGAAAGGAACTCTAGGGAAGAGGTAGATTGCTGCTGTTGTCAGATCCACTTGTTTTCTTCAGTAAACTAGGCTATGATGTCAACATTTGAATAGCAGTAATGATAATGGAGAACTAATAGCAAGAAACTATTTAGTCTAGTCAAGACTCTTGAATTTGTAGTTTTAGGGTCCTATCAAATGATTGAAGCTCTTTCTTTTGTAAAAGGAAAGATTGCATAGTCAAAGAATCATAGATGTAGAGCTAGAAGAACAGGCTTTATATTCTCCAAATATCACTTCATTTTACAAGTGAGAAAACTGAGGCCTTGGAAGGTTAAATGACTTACTAAAGGTTAGACAAATCAATAATAGAAAGAGGATTTGAGCTTCAGTCCTTTGACTGCAGGATCCGTGCATTTTACCTTATAGCATGGTATTTATGAACTAAAAAACTAATTTAATCTCTAAATTCTATGAGCCATAGAGTACATCAGACCCCAGACTACAAATCCAAGAGTCTTGCATCTAATAACTTCTTGCCATTATCTCCTTATAACCATTTCTGATATTCAAGTACTATTGACATAGAATATCAAAGGTGTTGCAAAAATTAAGTGGTCCTGCCAACAGCAGCACCCAGTCTCTTCAATATGCTTCCTTTCTATACTAATAAGTTACAAAAGATGTTTTCCAAGGTGACAAAACTATGCATGTAAGGATTCAAGGAAACATCTTGTACTTAGGAGCAAAATAATTGTTATTGTTGTTTTATAGATAAGAGAACTCAATCTGTCAGTAAAATTATTTTTTCAAGGTCACACAAATAGTGTCATACCAGGAATTTAAATACAGGTCCTCTGATTCCAAGTTCTAATTTTTTTTTTCTGTACCCCGTGCTTACAAAAAAAAAATATGCCCATAATATAATATCTCTGTATTGTGCTTAAAAGAGCATTGAGTTAATGAAGCAGCAATTTAAATATAATATAGTGTCAAGAATTACAATATCCTATTTAAATTATAATTAATAATTTTCATGAGAAATAGAGTTGACTCAATCTTGAATAAATACTCCCTAATATATTTAGGAGTATTGTAGACTGCGTCGAATTATAGTTTTTTGAAAATTAATTTTATGATTTTTGGAATGAAATCTATAATAGAAAATTAATTTGGAAGTTAATTTGAAGAGAGAAAAATATAGCTGTGAACAAATTTAGGATTCAAAAAAGGAAGAAAA
>CM053600.1:83534508-83556914 GCA_028646575.1 Pseudocheirus occidentalis
GGGGTTTCAGCCACGGGTCCCAGACTGCTGTGAAGAGCCCCACCTGCTGTGCTGCCTGTAGCAACAGATGTTCTTTCTGTCTTTTGGAGAGTTTTGGAGCTTGAAAATCTTTTTGGAGTCCCATTTTATGAGTTTTTTAGCATGTTTGTGTGGGAGCTGCGGTGCTTTGCTGCTTCTATGCCGCCATCTTGGCTCCGCCCCCCTGAAGACTCCTTTTTGTTCTGTCAAGTAAGCCGGTACTTAGCCGTTAGTAACTAGTCAAACTGCTGTGAGAGAGACAAAAGGTGCGAACTTTGTCTCATATTACTGACATAACAGGAAGAGGTTGGCTGAAACAGGAAGCAATGTGACTGTGCGTGTGTGTGTGTATGTGTGTGTGTGTGTGTGTGTGAATAAGAAAAGTCCCAGAGAGACACTTTCAGAATTTTCTCCTGAGAAGTTACTGGTGGAAGAATTGTGGAGACTGAGAGAGAGAGAGAGAGAGAGAGAGAGAGAGAGAGAGAGAGAGAGAGAGAGAGAAAAGCATAACCAGTATGCTAATATTTTGCTTGTTTGTGTCTTGGTTTATCCTTGAATTCCCAGGAACAGAAATTTTGAAGGTTTTGAGATGTACTGGACCTGTAAACTTCAGTGTGTAGCAGGAACTGCTTGGAGGACTGGACAAGGACCAGTTGTTTGCTTCTGAATCCAAGTGACAGTTTGGTGGATTCAAGTAGGAGCTGGGACCATGGAAAGGGATCCAGGGAATCTGATAGACCACCCTGAGTCAAGATGAAGAAAAGGCCTGTCCTTGGATATTGAATGCTGCCATGAAATTGAAGTTTACTAGAGACTAAGGGGTGGAGGGTTTGTGTAATTTTCCAATGATTGCATTTAGTAATTAGTGATACTTAGCAATTGATTGATAAATAAGTGACTGATTAAGTTAATCCATGAGTGGAAGACTGACTTGTATTCTGAGATTACTGGATGATTAAGTAAGGAGGCAAACCTCCTTAGGAATACCAGATGATTGCTCTTTTGTTCTTTATTCTAAATACTGTGACCACTTTGGTGAAATCTATGTGGTCATTTTAATGTTAGGCTGTTGTTAACACAATATTGTAACTTTCTGTCATAAGATATAATGCTGTAAATACTATATCTTGATTTATTGTGAATATTTTCCTTTGATTTGTTCTTGAATAGAGTGTTCACTATACTGTGTAACCAGAACTTTAAAACCTGTTCACTGTAGCATTCTCTTGGGAAGTACTTATGCATGGTGTTACAGTATTCTGACTTCTAGATTCCCATAGCTTTCTCTCCCATGGCCAGTAACTTCATTCCTTTCACCTAGAATGGAAAAAAATGGACAAAAATGTTAGAGAAGTCTCATTTCTTGGGAGCCATGTGGTCTCATAGAATGAAGATGGTCCTCAGGTATTTGCTGTTACAACACAAACTATCAACAAATACTGATGCCTTCAGATGAAAATGAAGGCATTAAATTAGATAATATATGTTAAAGGACTTCATAAATCTTAAAGCATCATTTAAATGATAATAATTAAATTTTGTTACTACTTTTTTATCAAGCAAAGAAAACATGAAGTTTGAGGGCATCTTTTTGAATAGGCTAAAAATTCTGATTACAAAATAATCAAAGAAAGGTCTTCAAAATCACTTCGTTAGTCAAGCAGAACTAATTATGATGTCAGTGTATATTAAAGATACTTTCCTTGCACACATCAGAATTCTCCTCAAAGTTTATGAAATCAACAGTTATTTTGATACTTGCATAATATACTGTAGCTTTTCCCTGATGATTTACTTTTTAATTAGCTTCATCTACTAGCAAATAAATAATCTAGTCCTAGAACCAAAATCAACAGAAAATCCCCAAATTTGTCAGAATTGACTTGTGATAGCTTTGAGGTAGAACACATTATTGATCTGTTTTGATTAGGGTAAAATCTAGTTGAGTCCTTAAGACAGCGGTTCTCAATCTGTGGGTCGCAACCCCTTTAGGGATCAAATGACCCTTTTACAGGCGTTACAGGGGTCACCTAAGACCATTGGAAAAGCCATGTTTCCAATGGTCTTAGGAACTGAGACACTGGTCCTCTATCTGTCTCCAGGCAGGTCCGCCCCCATGCAGATATGCCCACATACGAGTATTAAAGGGTTGCAGCATTAGGAAGGTTGAGAACCACTACCTTAAGACCAAGATGTCCTCTAAGCCTTAGACTGAGGATTAGGAAAGGTTCTATTGTAGGTCTTGGTACATAAAATAAGGGCCAAATGAGATGTCGCAGTTTTGAACCCATTGGTGGGTTCATTGCTTGGACCTTTGGAGTTTTCCAAGCCTTAATCTGATGATTAGGATTGGTTGGTTGCTGCCCTTCCTTCTCAAAGAGGACCAATATGACATCACTATGAAAACTCAAGTTTCAATGTGTCTGACTATGACTGATTAGAGCAATACAAGCTCAAATTGCTTGACCACAGGTTGGGCACAAATACTCCATGTGAACACTTGGAGTAGATTCTAAAAATTTTTGTGTCCTGCATTTCCTTTGAGCTATTTCAATTCTTCTTTGCTCATAGAACACAGCACCTTCTCTGATGTGGGCACACAATGCTGGGAAGTCCTGTGCCAGTGTCTCCGATGTCACAAAATCAATTCCAAAGTTCTTGAGAAAGATCTTGTGAGTGTCTTTGTATTGCTTCTTCTGACCACCATGTGAACACTTGCCCTTTGTGAGTTCTCCATAAAACGTTCTTTTTGGCAGGTGTACATTTTGCATTCAAATACTGTGGTCAGTTCAGCAGAGTTATGCTCTCTAAAACAGAGTTGGAATGCTTGGCAATTTAGTTCAAGTAAGGACCTCAGTATCTGGTACCTTATCCTGACAGATGGTCTTCAAATACTTCGTAATACAATTCAAATAGAAGCAATTCAGTTTCCTGCCCTGACTCTGGTGGACTCTCCAGGTTTCACAGGCATACAACAATGAGGTCAACACAATGGCTCTGTAGACCTTCAGTTTGGCTGTCAGTCTGTTAACTTCTTCTCTCCCATACTTTCCTTCTGAGCCTCCAAAACAGTGAGCTAGCTCTGGCAATGCATGCATCAACCTTATTATCGATGTGTAATAATATGTATAATCAATCAAATTATCCCTGGAAAGTAAATTAAATTACTAAATTAAATGAACTCATCTGCAGCATTCAAAACTTCTCCATTTACTGTAACCACTGTTCCGTGTATGGATGGTTTGGTATTGGCTGATGGAGCACCTTTGTTTTCTTAGCTTTAGTTGTTAGGTCAAAACTACCACAAGCAACAGAAAATTGATCCATACTCTGTTGACTCTCAGCTTCAGATATCACAGTTTAAACCTGACATTGGTGGGTTCTTTGGTAGGATCTTTTGATGCTCAGTAGAGTTGTTGGGCTAGTCACAACCTAATTGTTCAATTCATAGGTTTCAGGGTTAAATAGGTTCTAACTGCATGAATTCCCCATGACTACACAAGTAAACCTGGTAACAACACAGAATGAAGGCCCCCTCAACATGAAATCCAAGAGTCCATAATATAGAGAAACTCATTTACGTGCTGCAATAGTAATATGACTGTCTTGAAATATGTACAGGCCCATAAAGCTAATGAAACATGATGCAGCAGCTTCCTACTATGTTTAAAATATAATTGAATAAATTATTTTAACTTATAGTTGGACAACAAAAGAGGTAATTAGTACATATGAAAAACATGTCTTTTGAAAGGCAGTAGGCTGTAGAGTGAAGGAAGCTTTATTTGGACACCAGGCTTAGGTTTCTATTTCTGAATCTACCACTTACTGGCTATGTAACCCTCGGTAAATTGTTTTTCCTCTTTTGATTGAATTTTAAAATCAGAAAATTATGTAAATCTGGAAGTATTTATAAGACCATAGATCTAAAAATGACATCAGAGGCCATGTTGTTGATTTTTTTTACAAACGAAGAAACTGAGGCAAAGAAGGCCAAAGTTACACCATTAGGCCGAGACAAGATTTGAAGCTAGATAAGTGCTCTGAATCTCATGTTAGTGCTATTTCCATTGGGCAGCACTGCATTCACCACAGTTTTGCCATGACAATCACAATTTATAAATCTTAAGAGCTTTATAAAGGTAAACTATTACTTTATGTCAGATTGCACAAATCTAGCTAATGCATTAAACTTGCTAATTAGCTTTTGCTTATTTATTATGCCATACATACTAAAATAACATTTTTGTCCCTTTTCTCATGATGTTACATATTTGTATATATATTTAGTCACCCACCAGTATTGCTTTCCACTAAACAGATTTTATTTTCCAGAAGACTAGGCTCTGGGAAGTCCCATTATTTTCCATGCAACTATGTTTTCCAATCAACTTTAAAATTAGTCTTGGGGAAATATAAAGCTCTATATATCTTTCAGAGAATGGGTAACCTTTTCTATCTCAACTCACATTCTCCCTAAACAGATATGGTTATCCCATTAGTCAGAGGGGTGTTATCAATGAAGATTTATTCTTTTTGGTTTTGTTTTATTTTTTCGTCTCTTTGTAGGGGGGGAGGTGGGGCAATTGGGGTTAAGTGACTTGCCCAAGTTACACAACTAATAAGTGTTAAGTGGCCGAGGCCAAATTTGAACTCAGGTCCTCCTGACTCCGCAGCAAGTGTTCTATTCACTATGCTATCTAGCTGGCCCCTGAAGATTTATTCTGAAAATAAATTTATTTATTTATTTATTTATCTCATATGCTTTTCCTATAAATGCCTTCCATTGCCCTTCTTTCCACAGCAACAACAAAGGAAAAATAAAATCATCATAAACACGCATAGACCAGTGAAACAAATCTCCACATCGATCACGCTTTTAACATAGGGTTATCTCTCTTATTTAAGTTCCTAGCCTCTACTGCAGGAAATTAGTAGAATGCTTTACCTTCTGACTTATGAACTGGTGGTTTATCACTGCATTTATCAGAATTTTATAGACTTTAAAACTATAAAGCTACTGTCATTGTATAATTTTTTGTTCTAATTCTGCTCACTTTGTATCATTTCATAAAGACCCCAGTTTCCTCTGAAATGTTCTATTTTGCCATTTCTTATAGTACAGTAATATTGCTTTCATATTTTATAATTAATTCAAGTATTCCACAATATGGGAAAACATCCTCAGATTCCAGTTCTTTCTCACCACAAATTTGTTCTCTTTCCTCTTTGTTTTTTAATCTCTTCAAAATATAAACCTAGTAGTGATATAGCTAAGGCATTTAGTTTAGTAATTTTTTAGTTGGTTAATGTTGATTTACCAAAGCAGAATTAGTTCTTAATTGCCTATCTTCTTCCTCCTCAAATGTGCTACATTTCCCTAAGCTCTAATAGAGTCTGCCCATAGAAAGATTTGCCCAGTTATATTCAATGTTTTTTTTCTTTTCATAGTACAAAAGAAAAAAACAAGCTGATATGTAGAGGAATCAATGACAGTAGACTTATGTTATAAAAAACACCTAGAATCACTTTATTGTCATGATGTGAAATCAAGAAAGGATATCAGTGGATCACCAATTATTATTCATGATAAGGAAAACACAATTTAGAATTTAGAATATTAAAATTCAAATTTAAACTAAAAATGGTTAAAATTCACTTACATATCTACATTTGGGAAGAAATATTCAAGAAAAAAACAAACAAACAACAACCTCAGATTAAAATACCTGAGTTTAAATTCCAATCTGCCATTTATTCCCTTTGTGATCATAGAGAAATAATACTTAACCTCTCTGGATCTCATTTAACTCATCTGAAAAATAAAGGGGTTTTGACTAAGTCTCTAAGGACCTAAGGTGCTCTTCTCAATACAACAATCCTATTAAGTGTAATAATATCAGTGCCTGACATAAAATGACAGACCTGTAGCACATTAGTCCTATACATCTATAGCACTGTTATAATGTAGCCTCACTGCATATTTTAATAAAGTGACCTTAGAGATCAATATTGTGCAATTACAACATTGCAAATATTTATAACATTCCCCTGTCTTACTAAATTTAGAATTGGGTTTTCACAGTGTCATTGCTATTCCTTTCCTAGCTGTAAATTTGGCCACTGGGAAGGCTTCATTGATATGCTTGGAGAGGTATGAAAGTTACAACCCGAGTGTAACTTACACATCAGAAGGACCAAATTCAATACTTTATGAACTAGACTCTCCCAATTTCTAAGCTATAGCCTATTAGCAATCAGGAGATTCAATAACTCTTCTGAGTTGCTGAGGAACCATTAAGAAAACTGCCACACTAAATCATACCCTATCGACCAGAAGGAGGCAATACACTTCCCAACTTGGCTAACAGGAAGTAACTTAGGTACAGCAACAATCTGGTTTATGACACATTCACCTAGACTAAGACATTTCCTAGTTATAAATTCACATAATTCTCATAATTCATTCCATTTAAGATAAACCTTTGATATAAAATCGGTTGCTATCTTATGGAAATAATTAAACCACACACACACACACACACACACAAATGTGGACTCATCTATCTATAAAGTAATATCTGGCTTTTCTTTGGCTTTTCATTCTAATGTGTCATTGTTATTTTCCTGATAGGCTGTAACATCTGAAAGCATTTCATGGCATTTTTCATGTTTGTAATGTAATACAGTTTGAAGGGGATTGAAATATTATATTCTTCTATACTCAGGGAAGATGGGAAATCAAATGGAGAGTTCAGTTTCTTTCTCTAGATCATTTTGTTGTAGGTGTTAATTTGCCAAGGTATTTCTAAATTACTATGTGAACTCTAAGTATTGTACTTTGTTATTGGATAAGTATTTATGAAGAGACTTGAGGAAAAATATAGCACTGGTAAATGTTTACTCAGTGTTTCATGTTTGATCTTTTCTGTACAATCTTTATACCAAAGCTGGAATCTATTTCCAATGTCTACATATGAATGCAGCACACGCTCTGCGGCCTAACAGATGCCATCTGTAAAAGCATTTACTTTAAATTAGTGGAATAAGTAATCAAAAGGGCTTTGTACTTAATGCAAAACTTTTGGTGACTATTAAATGCTCATTAGAGGGTGTTTTTGCTGTATGACTGTCAAAATCAGCAGGACGTTTATGTTAGATTTCCTGAGTGGGTCAAGATTGAATATGATTTTACAACTTAAATAACATAAATGAATGCAGGTTATTTCAGCATCTCCAGATGTTCTTTCAACTCTTTACCCCTAAAACCCAAACTTATTGCCACTTCAAATTTTGCAATGATATTATAGACATTTTTGTTGTTAAAATATTTTGTAATTCCCTTAGACTATTGCACTATTTTGTTCACTGAGGCTCCATATAAGAAGTAGCAGGAGGTAGGATTCACAAACTGTTACAAGAAGGAGGGATTGTAGAGATCATTATATTCAAACCACTTTATTTTCAGGATGAGGAAATTGAGGCCTAGAGAAATCAGCAACAGCGATAATAATATATTGAATCAGGGAAAAACTCAGGAATAGAGTCTAAGGCTAGGGCTTTTGATTCCACTGGGCTTTCCATTACATGCCATGTTTTCTCCTTAAAGCCTAGACTAGAAATATGACAACTGAAGGAAAAAAGTGCTACAAATTATGCTGCTTGGGTTTTCCCCCTAAAGATTGCCTCACTAAACCCGGTAATCCTAGATTACATGGATTTTTCACTTAATTTGAACTAACTGAAAAAATATATATATATATATACACACACACACATATACATATATATGTGTATATATACATATATATTGGAAATATACATGTATGTGTATGTATACAGCATGCACATATATATACACAAACACATATATATTTAAACATACTCAATTATCATTGAATATCTCTCTAGTAGACTGGGAATGTTTTACAACTTGATTAAACCTCAGGAAATATGTCCTTATTATCAGTTTGATTTTAATTAAATGTTCAATAACCATCTTGTTAAATCTAAATAGTCACATCTGTTATTCCAACTATTGTTATTTATTTAGCCCTGTGTCCAATTACAGGACTAGATGGCAGGAATGAATGTTAAGCCACATTTTGAAGATAGCCCCACACAAGTAGAATCTTAAGGCTCAGATCTAGTTAAGCATTTATGTGCTTTGAATATAATAGACAGTCAAAAGTTCTCTATTGAATCCTAGAGTTAGAGGAAACATCAAGAAATCAACTGGTTAGGCTTTTTGCCTACAGGTAGAACTGTACAATGGCTGCTTTAAAAAATAAAAATTCTGACTCAGGTTTTCAAAGATACAATAAAGGTAGCTCAGAGGGAAATAAAATCATGAAAATATAAGGAGGAAATAAATGATCTGAATAATGCATCCTTTTCAAAATGCAGCAGTTGCAACTAATTCATAAAATGTGGCTGGCTAGCCAGTAGAAATAAAAAAATATATTGCCTGACTGTCCTCTTTCCTTTTTTATATCTAATCTATGAAGTTTAATTGTACTTATCTGCGAGTTGTTGCAGAGACAGAAGCAGTTAATTAGTAGTGTGTATTTGCTGCCCTTTTTCAGTTTTTTCCAGTTATTTTACTCTTCACGACCCCATTTGGAATTTTCTTGACAAAGACACTGGAATGGTCTGCCATTTCCTTCTCTAGTTAATTCCACAGATGAGCAAACTGAAGCAAACAGGATTAAGTGACTTTTCCAGGATCTCACAGCTAGTAAGTGTCTGAGGTCAGATTTGAACCCAGGAAGAGGAGTCTTCCTGATTCCAGACTCTACACTGTATCCACTGTACTCTCTAGCTGTCCTGACAGTGAATAGAGCATTGAACCTGGAATCAGGAAGATCTGAATTCGAATCTGGCCTCAGAAACGTCCTAGTTGTGTGACCCTGGGTAAATCACTTTCATCATATATAAAAATGGGGATTAGTATGGCAATGTACCTTCCAGGGTTGTTGTGAGCATAAAAAGATATCTTTATAAGAGTTTTGCAAACGTAAAATGCTACATACATTTTGACTGTTATTAATACTGTCATCATCTTTGTTGTTGTTATTATTATTCCTGGTAAGAAAGAAGTACTTTATAGTATTGTCAGTTTTATAGGTACCCCAATAGTGAATACACCTTGAAGGCAGGAGTTTCTTTTGTCTTTCCCAAAGAAAGTAGCATCATTATCCTCACTCCCACACTCCCAGTAGGTGCTTAACAAGATTTGTTGGATAAATGAGTAAACAAATCAATTATTCTGATCCCTTGCTAAAACTATCTTTTTCAAGCTCGAGAAATCACAAAACTCTGATATTTTTGTCTCTGGTGTCCATAGTCACTGCTGTGTATCACCTTAAAATACATAGGAAAGAAAAATCTAATTTTCACCACACCCAGATTTTCTGCTCCAAGTAAGACAACAGAAAATATTTTAGGGAATATTTTAGTGCATTTAAAAATATTTTAAATGCACTGAGAATCTTAGCACTCTACTGTGAGACTACCAACGTAGCCATTCCCTCCCGCATTGTCATTCTCTAATTATGACTAAGGCAAAATAGATAAACTGCAATTTAGTACTTTTCTACAACAGTGGTGGCCATGCTGGCCATTTATTGACTTTAAAATACAAATTAAAGTTATCCATGTCATACTGCATTAAAAAAATGTTAAATATTTCCAGATTACATTTCATTCTATTTAGACCACATCTGGGAATTTTGATGCTACTTGTGGCTTGAAGCAAGTTTGATGCCTCTGATCTACAAGGCCTGTTTTCAAAAGAAGTGTTGCGTGTTCAGTTACAAAGGAAACCACAAGCAGTTAACATTTAGAGCCTGTTTAGTGTAATGGGAGGAGCACTAAATCTGTAATCACAAGATCTGGGTTCAGATCAACCATGCTGACCTACCTTCTGTTCTTCATCATTAAGATGCAGCTTCTTAAGAGCAGGGACTGTTTTGTTTTTGTTTTTGTTTTACTATTTATTTATTTCTCTAATACCTAGTACAAGGCCTGGACCATAGTTTGTGGTTGTTGTGTTGCATTCTCTAGGCACTGAGAGCCCCAGTATTCACAGACAAAACATGTGGATCCTGCCTCAAAATAATTCCGTTCAAGCCTTCTTTCAGTCAGAGACAAGGTTTATTGTCTTACCAATAGAAGCAGGCAGGACTTTCAAGAACCACCACTATTTGTGAAACTTATATTGACAAATGAGCCAGACTCTTAAGGAATCTGAGCACTTTAATGGAGTTAAGATAGATCTTTTATACAGAAAGACTGTGGGAAAATCTGGAAGTGACCTAGGAGGGATCTGGTAGTCTGGAGGTGACTGAGAGGTAACAGAGAAGAAGTCTAGATGGTGTTAAGGAGTGGCAGTCTAAGGTAGGGCCAGGTGTGCATAAAGAGGGTGCCAGTGAAAGGGAAATATGAGGGAGAAACTATAAGGGTCGAAACCTTCTTATAAGAGTAGTTGATATGTGTAAACCGATCAGAATGGTATCATTAATAGGGGTCTTACAGGAAACCTAATCTGACAAAGGGCCTAGGTGTGATTATATCATGTTTGAATGATTGCAAAAGACTAAGGAAAGATTGAGGAAGAGGAATGTATTGGGGCAGGGGAGAAAGGAAAGGAAGAAAGTGGAAAAAAATATTTCACATTAATAGGGCATATAAAGGAAGCATTTGTAGAATGGAAGGGAAAGGGGAGTAAAGGGAATTAGGAAGTAGGGAAAGAATTCAATCTTTGTATCTCATCTCAAGTGAACTGCTAAAGAAGGAACACACATAGTTACAGTTGGGTACATAAATTCACTTTACCTGACAAGGGAAGTAATAGGAAAAGGGGTTAAGAAAAAAATGGAGAGTAAGAGGGAAGGTGGATCATGGAAAATAATAGTCAAGGATAAATAATTCTTGAGGAGGGAAAAGGTTAAAAATGGGAAGTTTAAGCGAATTTTTGTTGTTTGTCCTTTGTTCTTGAAGAAGACTATGACATCAAGGAAGTGATGTTGCAGCATCAAGTGCATAGAATTTAAATAATGGAGAACCATGCAAAGTCACCAGCCTCACTTTCTCCTTTAAGTCATCTGGGTGCAATGGCAAGATATAGATCAAGATGACTAGAGATGGCCCTGGAAGCAATGGGAGATCTTGGCCTTTTTAAGGTAAGGTCTTTCCCAGTTCTCAGTTTAGCCTCAGCAATACCTGATCAATGATTAAGGCTAGGTATGAAATGAGGCTGAGAATGGCCTTTTTTACCTAGTCAGAATGTATAGACACACACACACACATGCGCACACAAATACACACATGTAAAACATACACATATGTGTATTGTGTGTATGTGTATATGCATACATATATGTGTACATATGTATACACGTGAACATGTAAGAGAATAGCATGGAGAAATATACAACTAGTGATCTTAACAGTGAATGTGAATGGAATGAACTCACTTGTGAAAAGAAGAGAATAACAGAAAAGATAAGAAATTAGCTAACAACACTATGCTGTTTACGAGAAACATACTTGAAAGAGAAAGACATAGAGTTAAAATTAAGGGCAGGATCAAAATATAGTACAGGATAGCTAATTTGAAAAATATAGGGGGTTGGTAATCATGTTATCAGATAAAACAAAAGGAAAAATAAAACTAATTTAAAAAGATAACCTTGCTGTTTTCCCCAAAAAGGGATCAAATTTTTTTCTGCAACTAAAAAAAAAAAAAAACTAGAAAAAACCCAACAAGTGATAGTGCAGATTTGACCTCATGACCATCTATTAAATAAACTCCAATGGCTACCTAATACCTCCAGTAACAAAAATATAAAATCTAGTACTTGGCTTTTAAAGCCCTTCAGAACCTGCCCCCTCTCCAGTTTCATCAGAATTTTCCTGCTCCACATATTCTATATGGTTCAGTGACCCTGGACGTAAGTGACATTGGTGTGAATTGTAGTCAAGACACTCCATGACTGTGCATTTTCCCTGGCTTGCCCTCATGCTTGTTATTTTAACTCCTCACTACTATCTTCTTCATTCCCTGGCTTCCTTCAAGTCCCAGCTAAAATACTTGATTTTCTTGTGGGACTAAATAATAAGACTTCTGATAGCACTGTCTAATTGGCTGAATATGAAACAACCAAGAAGATTTCTACATACCTTTCTTGTGCTGGTAGATCATGGTGGACAACAGAAATAAATGGCCACTTACACTCAGTTGGATCAACTCAAGGTATTCTAAGCTCAAATCCTTATTGAATATCATTCTTCTGCTATGATTAAGTAATTTTCCTTTTGTTTACTGAGTGACCATTGGTACTCCTTACATGAACTCAAACTGCAACTCTTCCAATGACATTTTTGTGTGGGTTCTATCAAGGATTCAATAGTAAGAATTACTTGAGATAATTTTTTTAGTTTCATTTATTGTTCTTTGATCCCAGTATATAAGACCACTTCCTTTCCCAGTAACACGTCTTTTATGTGACTTCTTGTGTGTAGCTAATTGTTGGAAATTGCATTTTGTTTCCTGCCTCCATGATATATCTTGCCAACTATGAAGAGATCACCATGATTTTTAAGAGTACAATGCAATGCGCATGATAATACAAATGAATTCCTTTAAAGATATATACATAAACACATTAAAAAAAGAAAGAGTGAGATAAAATGATTTTTTTTAAGATCAAGATCAGTTTTAATGGGGAAAAAATTCCTCTGTTCTGCTCAACAGCATCTGGAAATTAGAATGCTTTGGCCAAAACTGTAGTATTTTTAACATTCTTAGCCCATTCTACAGGCAGAAAGAGTATACTTTAAAAATCTCAGTCACTGTCCTTCAGCCCTTTCTATGGAATGACTAGTTTTCTTCACTTTATGTCCATAAACAGGTCTACAATTTGTTACTACTTGTGGGCTAGTTTGTCATTCCAAGTCATTGTAAACACTACTTGGACATGTCTCATTTTGACTCAGGTACCAATAAGGTCATGCAGCTTATTACATTAGACTTTAAAAATTTTCAATCAAGCCTTTTAATGTTATTAAACATGGTGAACTTCACTTGTGTGGCCAAATGAAATCTCCAGATTCTTTCTCTAGATATTACAACCTTACTTATACACTTTAAATTTTATATTGAAGGTAGTTATTGAGTTGCAGTGGTATATCTGAAGAACTCTGAGCTGTTATTTTGGAAAGTAGATAACTCAGCACCTTTAATAGGCTACACCTCTGGCCTGGCAGTTTTTCATTTCAGTAAATAGTGGTGTTAAATCACTGGACCCTAGAGAATCATCCCCAGCGTTGGCATGCAATCATTCCTGGGCATGACTAGTTTTGTACCTTTATAAATCAGTTTCAGGAATTTTATCTCACCCAAATGTATCTGAAACCCTAGAAACTCATTTTAAAAAAACTTATTTGCATGGCTAAGGGAAGGGAGATACATCTCTGAACAGAAGTGCTACATATAAAAGGAGCCTTATAGCTGACCCTGGATTTCCCCTGTTGCTGAACTTGAAATTCTCTGATAGCTATTTCTGTCTTACCCAAGGTCCTGCTTTAAGGGCTCTCTTACATGCACTGACTCAGAATATTTCCCATCTTGTTTTCCTATTTGTCATGTGGGCATGGAAAAAACAACCAGAGGAAAAAAAATAAAATATTTTGGATCAAAAGAGAGAAGTAAATAACATGTATATAGTACCTATTTTGTACTAGACATTGTGCTAAGGACTTAAACCCTTTGAGGAAAATGCTATGAGTATCATCCCTATATTTACAGCTGAAGAAACTAAGGCAAGCAGATGTTAAGTGACAAACACAAGTTCATAAAGTTAGTAACTTTATCTAAGGGCATTCCAGGTTCATTATCCACTGAGCAAATATCTGCCTCAATCATAAAATGGATAAGTTGACTTAAATAGGACCCAAGAGTCCAACACAATCTTAATTCTGTGATTTTATATTTGTTTGGAAAGTTATTGGTATATAAAAGAATTCAGAAGAGAATTTTCCTAAAATCTCATATGGGCCAATACAACCATAGAGTAATATATCCATTGTGACACTCAGGACATTTCTAAAGTGTCTACATTCTTGATCCTGGACACAAATAAACCTACTGAAATAAAACTGGCAGTGAAAAATATTTATCTTTGAGAAGAAATCTTAAATCATGCTGAATTTTTGTATTATACTTTGTGGAAAATAAGCAAACTCCAAATAACACAAAAAAGTTGATAGTATAAAGGTTCAAAACAAACAAATCTCTCAAGTAGCAATATTTTGATATTTTTGCACTTTTTGCATTTCAGCACTACATTAGAAAAAACTTATATAAAATGAGAATATAATTTTAATTCACTTTAAGTCACATACAGTTTGAGTTCCTTCTTAAATAGGACAGGAGGTAATTTTTACTCTACATATGAGCTCTTTTTTTGACAAACAATCAAATTTTAAATAGAAATCCTCAAGTTTTTTTTTTAATCAAAAGTGTACATTGAGGGGGTAGCTAGGTGGCACAGTGAATAGAGCACCGGCCCTGGAGTCAGGAGTACCTGAGTTCAAATCTGGCCTCAGACACTTAACACAAAAAAAAAAAACTAGCCGTGTGACCTTGGGCAAGTCACTTAACCCCAACTGCCCTCCAAAAAGAAAGAAATAAAAAGAAAAAAGTGTACATTGAAAGCAGATTTGACCACCTGGGAAAGCATATTTCAATGTTAGCATTTGTTTAGAACCAACTATTCTGTGACAATTTGGCAGCTTGGTAAAAGGCCATCATCAGGACATCATCTCTGTCTCTGTTTCTCTCTGAGTCTTTTTATCATTCTTTTATATTTCTGTCATCTATCTGTCTACCTTCTGAGTATTTCTGTTGATTGATTTTGTTCTAACCTTTGATTTTTACCAATGCTTGGAATTTTTAGTGTGGAAAAATCTTGCTCTATATGTGATTCTTCTACAGTATAAAGTTTGAGAGAATTGCTTAGAGCACAGAAAAATTATGTTCATACATAAGTAGCATGTATCAGAAATAAGACTTGAACACAGGTCCTCCTGCTTCCTAGGCTACATATCTATCAACTAAAACACATTACAATGAGAACATGGGAAGATCACTTGACCTCTCTTGGACTCAGTGTTCTTCTCAATAAAATGATAGGATAGGATGGTCGGCCTCTAATTTCTCTTCGAGCTACAAATCTATGAACTTAAGAATCTTTGAATAATAAAAATATCAACTGTTTATCTGGATGTGCTTGTTTTGGGGACCTTTTCTGGCTTTTTACACCTTACTACCCTCTAGCTACCCCATGATACAACCGAACTGGACTACAGTGAAGAACATACAACTTTCCTTCTCTTGTTTCCCTCACATTTGGAAAAGCATCACTCATACCTAGAGTTCATAATCTATTTAATTTCACATCTTAAAATTCCTGGTTATCTTCAAAATTCTGCTCATGTCCTCAATTAATGAGGCCTTTCCTGATCCCCTTGTGCTAGTTAACCTCCCAGATTCTTGGATATTTGTTTATTATAGTTATTGGATTCAATTTTCCATATATACATGTTATTTTCTTCAATAGAATTTAAGTTTCCTAAGGACATGACAATTTCAATTTTCTTTCTTAATTCCAAAGTCTAGGATACTATCTGAGAAATTATTTTAAGTGAGTAAGAAGAAAAGGAGGGAAGAGGAGAAAAATAGCTGTGATTATACCTATTTTACAGGTTTCCTAAGGCAAGCAGAGGTTTTAATGTACAAGGTCACATAGCTAAGTAGATAGTACATAGCACAGTAGCTAGAGCAGTATGCTTGTAGTCAGGAAGTCCCAAATTCAAATCCAACCTCAGATACTTACTAGCTGTGTCAATCTGCACAATTTACTTAACCCCTATTTTCCTCAGATTCTTTATCTCTAAATAGGACTAATAATAGCACCTACCTCACTGGGTTGTGAGTATCAAATAGTAACATTAAAGAGATTAGCACATAGAATATGTTATTAGTTATTATTAACTAATAAATGTCTGGGACTCAATATGAAATCAGTTCTTCCTGACACCAGGTCTAGAACTCTATCTACATGGTCACCTAGTTGCCTAACATAAATAAATGAATTATTGAATATATAAATGTTTATATCTGGGCATAACTACATTGAACTGTCATGAATACCTTCACCAAATTATGGACAATGTTTGGCACTCCCTCTGAAGGCTAATTATACCTATGGAGAACTCTTTCTCACTTTCTTTTTAAAGCTCCATTTTTACATTGAGGGAAGATTATTGCAGTTTAATTATATAATCTCCTGATAATTAACATCAGGAGTATGTGAGCATGATAGAGCATTAAACAGGGATTCACCAATGAGATATTCTTCAGGGAAAAAAAGAGAAAGTACCTATTAGTATGTGAATATATTAGGTTTGCAATGATCAACTGGTGGATGACTGTGTTATTTAGGTTTCATTTAAAAATATTCATAAAAACTGGGACATTAATGCTCTGTTGGTGGAGTTGTGAATTAATCCAACCATTCTGCAGAGCACTTTGAAACTATGGCCAAAGGACAATCAAACTCTGTATATGCTTTGATCCATCAATACCACCACTAGGTCTATATTCCAAAGAGATCATAAAAATGGGAAAAGTACATGCATGCACAAAATTATTTGTTACAGCTCTTTCTGTAGTGGTAAAGAATTTGAAATTGAGATGATGCCCACCAATTGTGGAATGACCGAACAAATAGTTCTATATGAGTGTAATGGAATACTATTGTGCAATAAGAGATCGTAAGCAGACAAATCTCAGAAAACAACAACAACCTGGAAATACTTGAATGAACTGATGCAAAGTGAAGTGAGCAGAACCAGGAAAACATTGTAAACAGTAACAGAAACTTTGTGCAATGATCAGCTATGAATGGCTTAGCTTCTTTCAGCAATACAACAATACAAGACAATTTCAAAGGACTTGTAATGTAAAATGCTCTCTGCATCCAGAGAAAGAATGAATGGATTCTGAATACAGATTGAAGCATACTATTTTCAGTTTCTTTATTTTTTCTTGTTTTTTCTCCTTTTAATCTGTTTCTTCTTTACATGTAATTGGAAAAAAAACTAAAATACTATTTTAAAATAGTCATCAAACATTTGTTTTGTGTAAGCCTTAGTGCTAAAGAAACATAAAGATTTCTCTAATATGAGAGCTGCCCAATAAAACCTCCACAACACCAACAGAAAAAGAGGAACAATTACAAAGGAAACCTACAATAGCTTCTTGAATACCTTAAAAAGCATTTATCTTTTTATCAATTTATTAATTTGTTTTATTTACCTATCCATTTATGTATTTATTTCATTATTTTCCCATTTATTTTGCTAAATAAGATTTTTGAGAATGATTGTTTCCTTAGGAGTTTTGTTTCTTCATAATATATCATTATCTTACCCTATGTCTCTTTCCTTTTTCCCTGCTTCTGTCTCCCCTCACCAATGATATATCTGATGGAGATATAAGGGATCTTTTATGAGGAATCTGTCATCACATCTATTTGTGAGGAGATTTTTATGAGAGATGACATTACTTAGATAGTCTGAGACTGTTCCAGGAAAATCTAGCTGGTTTGGGGATGACCTTTGGCTCTTCCTAAGGGAATGGTTCCAGTGATCTGGGTTGCTACTATAATGATTTGATTGGCTAAGGTACAGGATCCATAGGCTCATAGGTTAAAAGCCCCTTGTAGGAAGAGCTACCCGTTTCCAAAGGCCTATGATAGTGAGCTGGTAAGCCATCTCAGATGTTTTTTGACTTTTCAACTTATCCATGTATCCTTATCTAGGGCAGCAAGGAAAAGGGATGTAAGAGATCACAGGGACTGAGACTGATTTCAGGGGCAACATAGAAGCTCAATTTTAAGGGTCGATTTCTCTCAGAATGATTTTATATCTCTATGTGTAGGTAGATAGAGATAGAGATAGAGATAGAGATAGAGATATATGAAATTTACCCAATGAAAGATTCAAAGATACTCATTCTCTTGTGTTAGATCTAATTCAAGATAGTCTTATGCTAGCTTAGGTCAGGAGTTAGAATGAAAAGAATCATTCAAAATCCATCAAACAATTAATAAAGGGGAGGTTATTTAGCTATAAAAGAGGAAAGGGCATTCAGAGTATGGCAGGAAGGGGGTGGCTAGGTGGTGTAGTGAATAGAGCACCAGTCCTGAAGTCAGGAGGACCTGAGTTCAAATTCAGCCTCAGACACTTACCACAAAACCTAGCCATGTGATCTTTGGCAAGTCACTTAATCCCCAATTGCCTCTAAAAACAAAAAAGCAAAAACAGAGTATGAAAGGAATATTCATCTCAGATAAAACATTTATTCTGGTTCCCAGTGAGGTTTATGCTGTTGGTCTATGGTCATAAACTAAAGGATGAATCACTATTAAATTCTGACTGCTATGTAACCAGGCAATCAGAAGCTCTGTCCTAAGCCGTTATTAAATCAAACGTCTGAGCTAACTAAATCTCAAAGCAACTTTCAATATCTTTTAAGGAAAAAAAACTAGCCTAAATTGAATGGTAAGATGCTTAAGTTATTGTTCCCACCACACGTGATTAGGTTCCCATAATTGTAGGGTCTTGCACATACCTATCAGCTATTAAATAGCTTTTATTTTACACAAGAGAAGAATGCAGGAGATAGAAAGGACTTATAGGTATATTTGAACAGATCTAGAGAGCACACACAACATTCACAATAGCCCATAAACTCCTTGAGGAAAGGAATTAAGATTGAAATGGCCTACTAGGCTTCACTTTAGCATTCTAGTGACTCTACATTTTCTTCTGTACACTATGTATACCACCCAGACAGAACAGAGCTTATGGTTGAAATGTTTCCTTAAGGGAAACAAACTTTGGAGCTGCTAGTCAGGCATTACTCTTTCCATTTGATGATCCACACAGTGTGAATCACTTATCATAATAAAAAAAGACATGATAACCTCTCTGTCCCTTCTTCACATTCTGATGTTGTAACTTTGGTCCTTCATAACTTATCCTCCTTTTTTCCCAAGAGAAATGCTCAGGTACTCTCAAATGTGTGATAACTTAGAATCCAATGTTAATACTACTGTCCTCTCCCCCTACCCCCACAATTGTTTCTTCTCTGATTAAAACTCAGGATTCTGGCATTACACTGCCTTGGTAATCAAGATGCCTTCTCCACTACACAAGAATTTTGGGTTCAAGAATATTTTCCATCATCTCCCTTTCTGGACCATGTGGGCCTCTTCTATGTACTATAGAAACTCTTAACATCTCTTCACTGACTTGGTTACTGTCATTTGTCGAAATTAGACAGGACTTTAATAAGTCCCAGAGGTCCATGAAATCTGCCTTTGGCTTTGTTGCCAAAACATATTTTACCTTGGCATGGACTGCTGCCAAAAGACATTATCTCCTCCTGGGAATGGAGAAGGAAAGAACAAGCCTATTTCTTTGTTGCTTAACCTACAGAAGAAAGCTTCAATGAAAAGGTGGAGTTCAAAAAGAGCTATTTAGATCTGTTTGTCTGCTCAGACAGGCCCCTTGAAATGCGGAGCTTCTCTCACAAAAATTCAGATACTACTGAGTTTTAGTCAACCAAATCATCTTTTTGGGAGCTCCAGTCACTGAAACCAAACCCTTAGCAAGAATCAACAGTGGACTAGATTAGACAGTTCAGTATAGGACATCCTCTGTCTCTTTTAGAAATTATATACACACACACATACATATACACCCATATGTATTACATAAGTATATAAATATAATGTATGTATGTATATATGTGTGTGTGTGTATAGATGTATAAGTATATGGGTGTATGTGTGTGTGTATGTATATAATCTCTCATTGGTATAACAATACTCTGTAGGAAGAAATACAAACCCTTGAACAACCACTCTTAAATTTTGAATTGACTGATTTTTTTCAACAGCAAATCATTGCAATGACCTTTTATGTACACAATTTTTTTCATGCAATTTAAATAAAAGGAAAGTAGAAAGGGGAGGTAGAATATATTCAGGCTCTTTTCAATGTGCTGTCATCAGGCTCATTGTCTCTATCTCATATGGTATAGTGTAAATGCATCGCGTAGTACTCATTTTTTCCAGAGTTATTTTGCTGACATTTCTAAATAGTACACCGTGATTCCTTTCAAACTCAAAAGCCTGAATCAGATTTTACAAAAGTATCTGAAGATGTAGGAAACAGAGTAATCCTTATCTCTCAAATGTTCTTTTGTTTTTATGAAATATCTTCCTAAGTGCCTTTGCTCGTTTTATTTTACGTTGATTAAAATGGAAGGATATTATTTGAAGAAAATTCTCATTTTACAGAAAAAGGATTCTATTTGTGAAACTATCTTCCTAACATTTGATGTTTCCTTTTTTCTGTTTCTGCTTTAAAAGAATCATTTCATTTTATTTGGCTTTTTTTAAACTTTCCCTAACACTTTCTTTTTTTATTTTTCTTTTTGAAGGGTAGAGACAAGACAACTGGTGTCAAGTAAGTGTCAAGTGTCTGAGGTCACATTTGAACTCAGGTCCTCCCAACTCGAGGGCCAGTGCTCTATTCATGGTGCCACTGAACTGCCCCTCCAAATACCTTTTTCAACCCTATTTAAATTCAGCTTTAAGAAATGGGATAAATTTTTATCCTTTGACATTAGTAATATTAAGTATTTTGTTCTATCCACAGCAATTTTTCTCAAAAGTGCCCTTTTTCCTACATAATTTTTTTTCAGGACCTAAACAAAATGAGACTACTAAGTTTAAATAAGAGTAACATTTTGACATTGCGAAACCTTTCTTAAAAACTGGAGACACGATTTTCCTAATTTTGACTGAACTAAATTTTCAAGTTATTAATAAATTGAGTTTAATATAATTAATCTTTATGCCAATGGAAAATTACAGTAGCACTTAAAAACTCAATGTATTACCCTTATTTTTTTTATTTTTAAGGCTATAATTCTTATTCTAAATGTTTTTGGCAAATCCTTCTCTTGATTTTCCTACTGCAAATAATCCAACTCATTTTTCTGAAAGTCAAATGCAATGTGTTTGACTCACTCTGGATAGTATGGAATTGAATTCCTTCTTCAATGAATGCCAACAATAGAGGTTTCACTCAAGATCCTGCAGACTCTGCCATTGGAAATTGAGAAAGGAAGACATATTTTATCCTTACTAACAATAAAGGAATAACGTTGCCTTATTTTCCTCCATTTCTCATTCCTCTAAAAGGAAACAGCAGAAATTCTACTCCTTTACCTGCCTGCCCCAGTACAAATCACACAGGCCTATTGGTTAAAATTTATTTTCCAACTATGGAGGCCAGAATTACCAAGTAAAATAGATTGGTTACTAAACTGATGATCCCTAGAGGAAAACAAGTTGCAATTGCCCATCTTTATACAACCAAATTGTTCCTTTAGGGCAAGATTAAGATTATACCTAAGGAAAGATGGGGAAGTGCTATGTTTGGCCTATGTAAACAAAAGGCTTCATGTTCCATATTCAGTCTTACCCTTCTGAGGTCAGATACAAAGAAGACACTTTCATTCTCAAAGAGAGCCTGTGTTTTGTTTCCAAGACACGTGAATGTAATTTTCTTGTGTCCATGTGGCCAGTTCTCCTTTAAATTTTTATCCTACTTTATTTTATGTGCAGAATCTCAAATTTAGTTACAAAGGTGTTAGTTAAGGATCAAATGCCATCTATTTTCAACTCTTTAAAATTATCACTCAATAAATAGATGAAAATATTTAGGAATTATATAATCTACATATTGTGTGTTTCCTTTCCTTTTTCTTTCTTTCCTCCTTTCTTTTTCTTCCTTCTATAGAAGATCAAAAAATTCCCCAAAATATATAAGAACAGCATTTAAGTTTATAAACCCTTATTTCATTATAACCATAAAACAAGTAAGTTATTGTAACAGCAATCAGTTTAGCAGATTTAGGGCTCTGTATGAAAGGCGTGAGCCCTATCCGCTGTTGAGAAGGCATGAACTCCCCTGTTGGTAGAAGAAAGGGATTGGCTGAGACAGAAGGCCAGTGTGTATATAAGAAGAATTCTGGAGACAGAGGGACAGAATTGGAATTTTCTTATGGAGGAGGCAGGATTGTCTCAACATCTGGGAGCTGAACTGCTGGAGGACTGAAGAAGCATGACTAGGATAAGATTTTGTTTGTTCATGGTATGGCTGATCCTTGAGTTCTAGGCAAGAGAAGTGGTGAAGGGTTTGAGATGTGCTAGACCCTGTGAACTGCAGTGTGTGCTGATCAT
>CM053600.1:83557414-83572612 GCA_028646575.1 Pseudocheirus occidentalis
ATGTGTTTTCTGTCTTTTGGAGAGTTTTGGAGCTTGAAAATCTGTTTTAGAGTCCCATTTTATAAGTTTTTAGCGGGTTTGTGTGGGAGCTGCGGTGCTTTGCTGCTACTATACCGCCATCTTGGCTCTGCCTCTCTCCTTAATTTTCTGAAGTCCCCTTATGACCTAAGAAAGATTCCCAATCCTAGATAGACCAGCTGTTCCCTTTTAATCTTTTGAGTTCCATAGATCCCCAGGTTCCTGAGGAGAAAAAAAAAGGATGCTGAGAGATATCTCAATAAAGAAAGCCCTTCCCTATGGTTTGAGATAGAGATATATCAGATAATATAATTTGACTACAATAGCAAATATATAGGATAATGTGCTATAGAATATTCAATCATGAGAGACCTTAGAAAAACCAAACATCTTACTTTACACATGAAGACACTTATACCTAAAAAAACATAAATGCTAGCTACTATTATCTAGACCGATCTCTCTTCCTGGTTAATTCTCATCATTTAATCTTAAGATATTAGTTTCATCCCTAATACTAATAAGTACCCATAGGAATGCTGCATATTTAGTAGCCCGTTGGATGTTTACTCTGATAATGCCTCATTATCCAAGTGAATTGACACATTTATGATTTCAGTGAATAAAATATGCAAGTTTTAGAAAAGAAAAGTTCTTCTTAGATGTTAAACTTCTTGCTGCTGCTGCTGCTGCTACTGCTGCTGCTACCACTACTACTACTACTACTACTACTACTACTCCTACTACTACTACTACTACTACTACTACTATATTTTGCCTTTTAAAGTTTGTATAAAATCAATAAAGTCATTTTTGAGAAGAAACAGGTAAAAAGGCAAAGAATAAAGGAAGTCAATTTAAATAAGAAGTATGAAAACATACTGAAGAACAATGATCTCTAAACATTACTGATCATGCTTACTATCAGTTTCAAAAACTAGACAAAAATACTTCCCTGAAGAAATTTATATTTACTATACTAAAATTATATATATACATATATATATATATATGTGTGTGTGTGTGTGTCTGTGTGTGTCTGTGTGTGTGTCTGTGTGTCTGTGTGCGTATTCTTATGCAAGAGTACAAAGGGTTGTTTGTCCTTCATTTTCAACGATGATAAAAATAATAAGATAAAGAAATTAAATTAGACCCTACTGTCAATAGGAAGCAAATGGAATTAATTGGCTGGTCACATGGTCAGATTTACTAATTAGAAAAGTCCCTTTGTCAGCATTTTGGAGGAAGGATTAGAAAACAGAGAGACTTGTGCGAAGGAGACCATTTAGGAGGCTGTTGTCACAGTTCAGGTGAAAGGTGACAAGGGTTGTATTAAGATGGCAGTGATGAGAACAGGGAGACGGGGACGTATGAGAGAACAGACGTGAAGGGACAAAGAGGATTTGACAACCAATTAAATATGTGGCATGAGAAAGAATGAGGAATTAATTGAAGGTGATCCAAAATCTGTAAAACTGAGTGAGTGACTAGAAGTATGGTTGTAGGACTGTGCTGGGTAAATGTTTAACAACTTACTCTCCAGAGGGGAGAAAATATATGCAAATATATATTTAAGTTTAATCTACATTACTAACACTTTTATGTCTAGATAATCAAAAACAAGAAAAAAAATCAGTCTGATTTCACAGCCCTAAATGGTCATACTAAAATTTTAAAATTAGGCTTAGGCTCTTGAGAATTGATCCCACACATGTCCATCAAAACCTTGATAGTGGAAATTAATTATAATAAAAAAACATTTGGAACAGGACTGCTATTGGGCATGTTCAGTTGTTTGAGTCATGTATGACACTGTGTGACAACTTTTTCTGCTTTCTTTGCAAAGATCCTGGAAGGTATTTCCACGTCCTTTTCATTTTACAGATGAGGAATGAGGCAAACAAGTTTACATGACTTGCCCAAGGTCGCACAATAAGTGTATGAGGTGAGATTTTAACTCAGGAAGATGAGTCTTTTTGACTTCTGGTCTAGCACTTTATCCACTGAGCCACCTAGCAGCTGTGGGTTTGGGAACGTAGAAAATGCAATAAGATACATGATGCAGTCAGAATCTAGCCATACACGTTCATTATGTTATATTCATTCTATCCCCATCCAAAATGAAAAGAACATTGAAGGATTGGAGCTCTTCTTCATTACTTTATGCTCATCACTTTGTAGAGTTTACAAGTAGCGAAGTTTTGAATGCTGTGGATAAGTTCACTTACCTTGGTAGTGTACTTTCTAGGGATAATGATAATGATAAGGAGGCTGATGCATGCATTGCCAGAGCTAGTTCACTGTTTGGGAAGCTCTGAAGGAAGGAGAGAAAGAGAGAGACAGATAGAAAGAGACAGAAACAGAGACAGAGACAGATTCATTCAGCAGCATCTGGAAGCTGCACTGCTACAGCTGACTGAGAATTGAGTTGGAGTTTTCTTGAGACCAGAGTCAGGTGAAGGCTGAAGCTGCTGCCAGGAGGGCTGCCTGGAAGGCTGAAGTTGTTGCTGATGCCTGGAAGGCTAAGATTTCTTCTGGGTCCTAGGACCAGCAGAGCTGCTGGAGGACTAAAGAAGCATGACCAGGATTCTAATACATTTTGTTGGTGGCTTGGTTGAGAAGGTTTTGAGATGTTTTGGACCCTGTGAACTTCAGTGTGTAGCAGTAACTGCCTAGAGGACTGGACAATGACCTGCTGTCTGCCTCTGAATCCAGGTGACTGTTTGGTGGATTCAGGTAGGAGCTGGGACCATGGAAGGGCATCCAGGGCTTCTGAGAAACCATTCCAGTCAAGGAGAAGAAAAGGCCTGTCCTATATTGAATGCTGTGAAGAAATTGAAGTTTACTAGATTCTGAGGGGTGGAGAGTTTGTGTAATTTTCTAATGATTGTACTTAGTGATTAATGATACTTAGTAATTGTGAATCTGAATAAGTGCCTGATTAAGTTAACTGGTGGAGGGTTGTGTATTTTTGAATGATTGTATTTAGTGATTATCTATACTTAGTGACTGTTAAATTAAGTGATTGATTAAGTTATTGGCTATCACAGTGATGATGTGTGATGTTACCCATCATCATACATTCTAATTATTTGATCCCATACTCTGGGTCAGACACAGATTCCCCAGAAAGCACTTGTTCCCTCTTTAGAGACAATAACTAAAGAACAAAGAAACAAAAACAAAATGAAGTACTGGGTTTTGTCTACACAGGTTTGTGTAGAGGCTCACCTAGTCATCTTCATCTTTACTTTCCCACTCCCCTCTTCCACACCCACAAAAAGAATGTATGTGTATATGTGTGCATGTATATGTATATGAATGTATGTGTGTAAATATGCATATTGTACTTATATAATAAATATGCACACATATATGTGTGTATGTGTGTATGTTCATAGATATAGATATAGATATAGATATAGATATAGATATAGATATAGATATAGATATAGATATAGATATAGATATAGATATAGATATAGATATAGATATAGATATAGATATAGATATATATACCTCTCTGTGTGTGTGTATCTATATCATTAGTTCTGGCTCTTAAATCTGAGTTACTAGATACAAAAACATTTTTTCACTTAATACCTTTGTGATTTGGGGCAAATCCATGGGCCTTAGTTTTCTCATTTATCAAAAAAAGGGAATGGACTAGCTAGGCTCTGAGATGACCCTTTTAGTTCTAAATCTGTGACTCTATATAAAGACAAATCATATTATGTAACTACTATGATAGAGTAAAATAGAACAAAGGACAGTATTTTCTTGTTGTTTCATTTCTTTAGCTTGATCAAATTCCATCCTGCCTTAACCTCTCTGCTGACTCCAATCTTGCATCTCAACATCTCAAACTTGATGTCCAGTAGACATCTTAAGCAAAAAATGTCCCAAAACAGGACTGATTATTGTTTCTTCTCCATAGGCATGCTGATGAAATACCTGATAATCTTTTCATGCTGAGGGAAGCATGATATTCCATGGGGTAAATCACGCAGAGCTGCTGGTAAAAAAAAAAAAGGGAGAATTGACTGGAAAGCTTGGAAAGTTCTGATCCCTTTATCAATCAATTAACCAACCAACTAATTGATATATTTACAATACTATCTCCTCCCCTGATACTATCTTCTCTCTTGGTTTTTGGGACTTCATGATTTCTTTCTCTTCCTACATACCTGACCAACTTGTCATTTTCTTTTATTGGATCTTCATTTAGTTTCCTCTATTCGTAGCTATCCCTCAGGGTTCTATCCTGAACCCTCTTTTCTTCTCCCTCTCTACTACATCACTTGCTGATATAATCAGCCTGTGTGGATTTAATTAGTGTCACTATGCTGACGTTTATCAAGTACATCTATCCTGTTTTATGATATATCCTGACCTCCAATTCAACATCTTCAATTGCCATTCCAACACCTTGAACTGGATGTCTAATAGACATCTTAAACTATCTAAAAACAGAAATTAGGGAGTCAAGATGGTGGTAGAAGCAGCAAAACTCAGCAGCTCTGGCCATAACCTCCTGAAATCCCTATAAAATATGACTAAACAAATTTGAAAGCTCCAGAACCCACTCAAATTACAGAAAAACACATCTCTTGCTGAAGGCAGCCTGGCAGGCAGACATGAAAGTGTTCATCATAGTGTGCTGGGATCCCAGACCAGCACTACATGAACCCAAAGCTGGAGCCCTGGGACCACCAGAACAAGCCACATCTGGAGCTCAAATCACCAGCAGCTATGGTGTTTTCCAGATTTACCAACCCATAAGAAACAAAGACTAAGTGAAAGGTCAATAGAATTTGGCAAAATTCAGAGGAGAAAAGCAGTCTGGCCGAACTGACACCAGGAAGAGGAAGCAGCAGAAGTGGTGGCCCTGCAGGTGCCTCTACCTGGCTGCTTCAGAACCTCCAGGTTTCAGATTGCAAGGGGAGGCACAATTCAGAGGCTAAGTGCTCTTGCCTTGAGCTGATTGGATTGGATCATGGTCTTAGGTGGTGGTCATGAGGTGAATTTTCAGTGAGCCAAAGCTGGTGGGGGCTGCAAAAAAATGGCAGCCTCCTAATAGCTCTGGCAGCTGTGAAAACCCCAGGTCATAGCTCTTCCCTCTGAAAGCAGAGTTCTACTGAACCTAAAAGTCAAGTAATTGAACAGCAACATAAGTAGGCAAAGGAAGCAAAGCAAGCCCAGCAATGCAACCATAGATTCCTTTTTAAATAAACATGCTTTCTAGGTTCTTTTTTTGACATGAAGAATAAACATGATGAATGCCTACAAACCATAGATCAGCTTAAGAAGGATTTTGAAAACCAAATAAGAGAAATGGAGGAAAAATTGGGAAAAGAAATGAAAATGATGCAAGAAAATCATGAAAAAAGAGTTAACAACCTGACTGAAGAAAACAACACCTTAAAATAGGTAACTCAAATGGCAAAAGAGGCCCAAAAAGGCAATGAGAAGAAGAAAACCTTAAAAAGTCAAATTTTCCAGAAGGAAAAAGAATCTCAAAAGCTTTCTGGAACCAATAATTTCTTCAGAATAAGAGTGGAGAAAATGGAAGCAAATGACTTTATAAGAAATCAAGATACTATTAAACAGATCCAAACAAATGAAAAAAATAGAATGTAATGTGAAATATCTCATAAGAAAAACCACTGAACTGGAAAATAGATGCAGGAGAGACAATTTAAAAATTGCTGGCCTACCTGAAAGCCATGATCAAAAAAAGAACCTAGAAAGCATCTTTCAAGAAATTCTCAAGGAAAATTGCCCCAATATTTTAGAACCAAAGGGCAAAATAGAACTTGAAAGAATTCACCAATCACCTTTTGAAAAACAGACCAAAAAGAAAACTCCTAAGAATATTATAACCAGGTTCTGGAGTTCCCAGATCAAGGAGGAAATATTACAAGCTGCCAAGAAGAAACAATTTGAATTCTGTGGAAACACAATCAGGGTACCTCAGGAATCTAGCAACTTCTACTTTGAGGGATTGAAAAGTCTGGAGTATGATATTTCAGAGATGAAGGGAGTTAGGATTAAAACTAAGAATCAGCTACCCAGCAAAACTGAGTATAATGTTTCAGGGGAAAATATGGTCATTCAATGAGGTGGAGGACTTTCAAACATTCTTGCTGAAAAAAACCAGAACTGAATAGAAAATATGACATTCAAATACTAGAAGCATGAGAATGTAAACATGGGAAAGAAATCACAAGAAACTTATCAAAGTTGAACTATTTACATGCCGACATGGAAAGAATGATAATTATAACTCATGATACTTTTCTCAGTATGAGGATAGTTGAAGGGAATATAAATAAATAAGTACATACATACATACATATATGTATACATACACATGTCTATATAGGAGAGCATATATGCATGTGAATACCAATGTGAGTGTGTGCATATATGTGTACACTGACAAAGGGCGTAGGATCTATTGAATAGGATAAGATAATATTTTAAAATGTGAAATTGAGAGGTGGTAGAGGAATAATATGGGAGGAGACAGGGGAGATAGAACAGGGTTAATCCTTTCATGTAGAAGAAGCAAGGGATAACTGTTACAATGGAGGGGAACAACAGGAAGGCAAACCTTACTCTCACTGAAGTTGGCTTAGGGAAGGAATGGCATACACTCTAAACTGGGTATCTTGGCTTACAGGAGAGTAGGGGGAGGGGGATGAAAGAGGGGAGGATGGAGGGAAGGGCAGGATGGGGGAGGGTTATTAGAAGCACACACTTTTGTAAAGGGACAGGGACAAAGTATAAAATAGAACAAGAGTCAGGTAGAATAAGAAGGAGGGAAATATACAGGTACAGGGGTAGGGAGATTGATCTTGCCCTACGGGAAAGTCAGAGGGGTGATGGAGGAGGATATAGGAGAGAGCTGACTGGGGGAGGGGTATACAGTGGGGTCACTGTTTTTGGGTGGTGGGAAGAGGAAAGAAGGGGAGAAAATTTGTAAATCAAAATTACATGGAAATGAATGATGTCAACTAAAAATAAACAAAAGTTAAAAAAAAAACATGCCTAGAAAGTTCTCCCTCTTCGACTCAGTGTACTCATGCCCCTGGGTCTTTTAAGTCCCAACTAAATTCACATCTTTTACAGAAAATCCTTCCCAAGGTATCCCTCTGTTAATTATTTTCTGTTTCTCCAGTATATGCCTTTTTTGCACATATTTGTTTGCATGTTGTCTCCCTGATTATATTGTGAAGTCCTTAAGGGGTGAGATGCCCTTTTGAATCTTTACTGTAATTCCAATATTTAGCATAATACACTTAATAAGTGTTTGTTGACATCGTTGCTTTTAATTGTTTTGTTTATTATTTTTATGATATTTAAGGGTAAATTTGACACAATCACTACTATCGGTGTAATTATAACTTGATTTTTTTTGTATGTTAAGTTTATCTCTCCTTAAATTATGATTAACTGAGAATAGTTTCCAGTCTACTGGCTTGTGTTTGTCCACAACTGTACATTTTTGGCTTTGCGAAGAAAACAGTGGTGTTCAAGGATCTGTTTATTTCTATATTCTTCCTAATTATAGTAAAAGTGGAAGGACTCCAAGTACTTCAATCTAAACTTCACTAATTCATTTAAAAATCTTGAGCCTGTCAGGTTCTGTTTATATATGCCCATAGAAAGAATATAAAACTATTTGAACCATAAGGGATAATAGTTTATACTTTTGTATTCCATACAGGGTCCAGCACAGTTCTGGGCACATGCCCTAAATAAATATTTGTTGTTTTGAACTGAATTCAAAAAATAGATGACTTTAAAACCATAAACTTTTCAACTCAAAAAAGACACTAGACTGATTCAGCTACTTTAGTAGCAAAAACTAAATAACCACTCAAAAGTATGAACTTGGCAATTGTTATTTTAAAATGTTTTCCATGCTATGAAAGAAGTCTATTTTGCTTTCAGGACCTGTATATATTTACAAGTATGCATGCATTCCTTTCTCCCTTGACTTCTTTCCCCACCCTTCTATAGCAGCCAGAAGTCTTCTCAAGCTTGAAATTATACTTTTCTCCTTGGGTCTTTCCATTCTAGAAACTAACACCACACCTGCAACCCCTTCCTTTGATTGGTCAGTTCATTCTGAGAAAGTGGCCAGGTCAGCCAAATTCATTCCTTTCTTCATTGCTAACTGCTATAAATATATTTATACATTTACAATATTGTTTTAAAGACAACTTTGAATAAATAAGTCATTTTGACTATTATAAATACTCAAATTAACTAAAAATGACATATGAAAGAAGATTCTATCTGCATTCAGAGAAAGATTGGTATATAGAAGTTTGTAAAGAATGATTTTGCATATACATATTTGCATATTTATGTCTAATGATAGCCATTTCTAGGATGGGAATGGAAGGAAATAAAAAAAAGTATGTATATAATAATATTATTGTTTATTTAATAGGAATAATAAGTTGTACATAATAGCTTTGCAATTTCATGTGCAATCATCACTTTTTAAAATTATAGTGTTATGGAAATGCTTATTTTATTCCATTAATTAAAAAAAGAAATTGTGCCCCATAAGTAATGGACTCTTTTGATTCATTTAATACAGAATTAATATTTTAGTATGTTTGATAGCTTTGATGTTTTAAATATCATGTTATTGCATGACATTTACGCTATATTTATTTTTTTAATTTTCTTGAATTTGACATTTTTCCTACTAATTCATATTAATTGAAATTAAGCTTATGCTTTGCTAGTATGAAACTTCCTTCTTCAATATTTAAAGAGAATTTAGAGGAATTATATGAATTTATATAAAATTTATTATATATAAAATTATGTAAATATCTATATCCATATATAAATTATATAAAATTTTCCAGAAATGCAATTTTACTTAGATGTTCTATTATATTTTAAAACTGAAAGGAATATTTTACTAAGATAGCTTTGTATTTAATTATATAAATAAATGCAATAAAACATACAGTCATAATTTTTTTAAATGAAATGATTCTTAGAAAATGTTGAATTAAAATAAAAAACCATCAAGAATCAATTCATCTCTTAGCATTCTTGTCCTCACTGACTATTATTTCAAAGGACAATGGCTCTTTATATATTACTTCTTTGTTATATTAATGGTGGGTGGGGTCTCTCACATTACACAGTAAGCATGGGTTCACTTTGGTCGAGTTCATACTTCTTTTGTATATTGTTTTTTTCCCCCAACTCTGATCATCTGGAACAGCACTTCTTAAAGTTCTTGCCAAAACACATTATGTTTTACTAGGTATGCTGTGATACTTCTCACCATTCTCTGAAACCTTCACATAAATATTGCCCTATTGTGTCAGCAGATCAATACATTTCCTAGCTAATTCTGACATGAGTTTATCAGGGAGGTTCAATCCACCTTCTCTACTGTAAATCATAGGATTAAAGAAAGAAGGAGGTGACAAAAGGCAAACAGAGGAAACCTAAAGCCAGAGTTATGAACCTAAAGGCCCAAATGCCTGGAAATCTTCTTCGTCCCAGCTCAAACATTCTATGTGCCATGATTCTTCTTGGGGAAGAGTATTGTGCAATGATTGATGATCTCAAAAAAAAGATTAAGAATTGTTGATCCAGAAATTTCTTATTATGAACTGATATATCATCAATAACCTCCCTTGCAAATGACATGGTTTACAAGGTTGAACATGTAAACATAATAATTTCCAACAATCACTGAAAATAGTGAGAACATATACTAAGTCACATGAGGGATGAGAGAGAGAGAATACTTTTCAGTAAACAACTCTCTGTAGGGCTCTCCATAAAGTTGGCCACTTGAATTCAGTGTTACTCTTCCATAGATTTTCCTGGGTGAGGACAATGGCTTTTCTTTTCAGGTAGCAACTCATCCACATTTTCTCAAGCAAATTACTGAATATAAAGATCTCTGTTGTTGTTTGTCCTTTGTTCTTGAAGAGGACCAATGACTTCAGAAGGGCAATGATTTGACTTGAGAGTAAATTCGTTGCGACTGAGGCAGAGTTGTACAAAGTCATCAGCCTCACTCTCTTCTCCAGTGTATTCAGAGTCCAGTGGCAAAAAAATAGGTCAAAACAACTGGAGATGGCCCCAATTCAGTGGGACACTTTGACAATTTTAAGCCAAGGTTTTTCCCAGGTCTCTGTTACTTTAAGGCAATGCCCATTCAATACTTTAAGGGTAGGTAAGAATTGAGGCAAAAGATGGTGAACTTGCCTTCACAAAAGAATCAGTCATGGAAGGAAAGATCCTCAGAGTGTCTGACCAGAACATTTCAGAAGAGGGTTGGGCTTTTGCTCTAGTTATGGTTTCACTTTGATGGTTTCTCTCTTCTAAATTTCATTCATGTGCCAGTTAGGTCTATTCTCAAGCAATAGTTTTCCATAGAGTCAAAAAAAACATTCTCAGAATGCCTTTGATATAGCCAGGAATTCCAAGATTTCTTGGTTCTAGCTATGCCAAAGTATTGCCTGGTCCCTGTTTTCTCATTCATGCTACATATTTCCTTTTTTTTTTAAAGCCAAAACATGCCCAGACAAGAGGAGCATTCATTTTACATTTTTCTTTGGGGTCTCACATGTCTACTTCTGGCCAATTGTCCCATACTAGCTTTATGAGACATCTTTCATTCTCTAATAGTAATATAGTTGGTGGGGAAATTAAGCCAAATACTAGTCATTATTCCATTGCTAGAAGCCAGGTGGTTTATGGATAAAGTGTTAAATTTGAAGCCAGGAATATTAGAATTAGATTCCTGTCTTAGTTTCACAGTGTTCCTCTGGGCAAATTACTTAACCTCTCTTATTAACCTCAGTATCTTCATCTACAAATGATGATAATACCTACTTCATTGGGTCATTGTGAGGATCAGATTAAATTATGCATCTGAAGTGCTTTGCAAACCTTTCTCCTATGCATAATTTCGGAAGGATTTTCAACAAATCCTAGTGAACAAAGATAGAAAAAATGAGCATGTGATTGGAATAAGGACAAATTTTAAGTATGGTAATAAGTTATATTTCTAGCATGAAGCTGATGAATAAGGTGTGGTTTACATTCCTTAAATAAGCAGAAAACCCAAATAACCAGATTGGGAGTGAAATAGGGAAGCAGATTTTGGACTGTAATTTTATGAGATAAATGACAAGTAAACTGATACTGGGATTTTGTTTGAAAAGCAACTTCCAGTTATTCCCTGGAATTTATGCAGATAAAATTTATGCAGCTAAAAATACTGTGTCTTCTGTATCTATTGTAAGAAGAAAGATTCACAACACAAAAATATTATGAAGTGTAGCATGCATATATATATGTGTGTGTGTGCGCACATATATTTGTGTGCTTGTGTGTATACATACAATGCATACACACACATACACACACACATATGTATAGAGAGAGAGACAGAGAGAGACACAGAGAGATAGAGAAAGAGACTACCAATAACATTTTGAATATATAGTGGCAATTATAGAACCACTGAAATTCTTCAATACTTTCTGAATCATCCAAGAAAAAAAAAATCAACTTGTCCAGTATAGATTGGAGTCATGACCCTATTGAATTTATGTTATTTAGAGATTAGCATTCCATATCTGACATGTATTTTAACATTTTTTCAGCCAGAACATTTCTTTTGATCAGTGCATACCTTTCCCCAATTAGTTTGTTTAAATGGAACTACACTAGATAATAGAAACTTTTATACCAAAGGGAAACTATAGTTTCTATCACCATATTTTCTGTATTAGTCTTCAAAGAAATATTTCAATTAATGATTGCCAGTCAGGCCTCTAAAATTTTAATTACCTAGAGATTCTTGATAGCAGTTATTATGAGAATTATGCTAATAATGTATTAGGGATTTATTATTTGAAGACCATAAATCTCATCACTATCATATTAATTAGCACTAAGATTAATCAGATTACTATGATACCACCATAGAATATAGGGGAAGAAATCAGCTTGCTTTCAAATCTTTCATATAGATATAGTCAAAACCTCAGAGTTGCATTCCCAGACTCTGAGGCGTGCACTATATCTCCACGCACAACTGAATTCAATTTTAATAAATGGTTTCATTCACTAAAACAAGCTTTTTGGTTGACAAGATGCCTAATAAAGTTTGCCTGAGATGAAAATGTCAGTCATACTTCACTTTTTAACTGATTATTTTGGCATGGGTTAGGCACATTCTCAAGCAGCCTCACATATAGAATCATTCTGGAATGATTCTCACTGTAACATTCAGTTAGAGACTGATCAGTTCTGGTTTGTCTATTTGGCCTTATGATCCCCAGAAACCAAGAATTCTCTGTGTTCCCTCAAAATGGAATATAGCTAACAACTTCCAGTAAACAAAATACTACAAAGGGTTTGGGAATAGTTGGTCAAGCAGCAGATATTTATTTAAAACAGTAGACAAAAGTCCCAGATTATATAATACATGAGGAAGCTGATAACCCTTTAATTCACTGAGAGTAATCTGGCACTATATTCTAAGTGTAAATTAGATATTTTCACATTTGATTTTAGATTTGGAAGAAAGTCCTTTTCTAGTCATCTTAAATTTCTTAGGATTAGAATAGACCATAGAAACCCAACTTGTTCGATTTACAAATAAGGAGCCCAAAGCCCAGAGAAGTAAAGTGAGCTGTTCTAGGTGATGTGGACAACATATAATAAACCTAAGACTTAATATCACATACTCCACTACTCTTCCTATCATATTGTACTGTTTTGTATACTGAGTAAAAGTATCAAGGTAACTAACAATCAATAGACTTTTATTAAGGGCCCAAATTTCTAAGTTCAATTATTCTTCTATGACATGAGGAAATGAAAACATAAATGGAGTGTTCCTTGTCCTCAAAGAGTTTACATTCTATCAGGATAGACAACAAAACTGGGGATATAGACTAGATGGCCTTTAATGTCCCTTTGAGTTAAAAAAAAACTGAAGACCTTATTATAGTGCATAAATAGGCAGAATTATAAAAAGCATAACCAAAGTAGATAAAAATCTTTTTGATGAGAGTGGGATAGGGTGGGGTGAAACAATAGCAATCATGTCAAAATGAAAATCCTGAAAATCAAAAGAGTGATTAAGTAGATTGACAGAAAAAAAGAATTAATAAATAAAACTAGGAATTGGTTTTATGGGGGAAGACAAAAAAATCAATAAACAATTGAAAAATGATTGAAAAAGGAAGAGATTAAAACAAATTTCTAGCATCAAAAATGAAAAGGGTGAAGGAATCACCAATGAAAATGAAGTTAAAGCAATTATTAAGGGGCATTTTGCCTGTGTTGTTAATATTGACAATATGAGTGAAATGAATGATTATTTACAAAAAATAAAGTACCCTGACTTAATAGAAAATGAAATAGAATACTTAAATAATCATATCTTAGAAAAAATAGACCAAAACATCAATGAGTTCCCTAAGGAAAAAAATCCCCAGAACTAGATGTATTCATAAGTGAATTCTTTCAAACATAAGGAAAGATTAATCTCAATACTATGTAAATTGTTTTTAAATAAGTGAAGAAAGGGCCTTATCAAATTCCTTCTATGATGCAAATATTATTTTGAAACCTAAACCAGGGACAAATAAAAAAGAGGAAGAAAACTATAGATAATTTCCATAATGAACATCAGCACAAAACTATTAGCAAGAAAATTACAAGAAGATATCCCAAAGATCATACACTATGACCAAGAATGCAAGGCTAGTTCCATGTTAGGAAAACTATCAGCATAATTGATTATATCAATAATAATAACAACAAAATAATATGATTATCTCAGTACATGCAGAAAAAGCCTTTGTTTAAATGAAATGCTCGTTCCTCTTAAAAATATTAGAAAGTATGGGAATCATGGAGACTTCCTTTAAATAATAAATAATATCAATCTAAACCAAAGAGTAAGCATTGCTGTGATGTATATAAACTTCAAACATCCCCATGAAGATCAGGGTTGAAACAAAGATATCCATTATCACCCTTTAATAGTCAACATTGAACTAGAAATGAGAATTATGTGAAACACTTGGTTACTCTAATCAAGACAATGATACAAGCTAATTAAAAAGTCTCATGATGAAATCTCACTGAGAGAGAGAGATGGAGACAGAGAGAGACAGAGAGACAGAGACAGAGAGAGACAGAGACAGAGAGAGCTGATAACCTCTCGAATCAGATTGAGGCATACTTTTTTACTCCAATTTTATTCTTTTATTTTGTTTGTGCTTTCTTTTGCAAAATGGCTAATATGGATACATCTTGTATGACTTCATATTTGTAATCAATACCAAATTTCTTGCCTTCTCAGGAGAGGTGAGTAAAGGAAGGGGGATAATTTGAAACTCAATTTAAAAAATCATTGTCAAAATGTTTTACATATAAATGGGAAATATTTAATGAAATAATGCCTTTTTAAGAGAGATTATTACAGTAGTTCAGGAGAGAGGTGATGAGTGGCTGAAAGTATAATGGCTTGTGTGGGTGGAGAGGAGAGGACAAATGCAACAGATGCTGTGGAGGCATAAATAACATGTTTTAGCAATTAATTTAGATATGTAGATTCATTGAATGTTCGGAATTGAGGATGACACCAAGGTTTTAAAATAGGGAAGCAGTAAAGATTTTGATGGCTATAGTAAATTTTGAATAATGGTTACTTTGGAGTAAAAGAGAATGAGTTTTGTTTTAGACATGTTGATTTTGATTATAAAACATCCAGTTCAAAATGTCTAATCGGCAGTTTATGATGGCGCTCAAGAGAGAGAATAGGAAAGTATATATAGACTTGGGAGTCATCTGTATAGAGATGATAACTGAACAAACAGAAACCCAAAACACCAACATATAAGAGACTGTGAAGAGGAAAAAAGTAGACCCAAGGGAGAGTGTTGGGTTCTCTATATAGTTATGAGCATGGTATGACTGATGATCCCTAAATCTATAACCCAATAAAGGGGAAAAGGGAGTAAATTAAGTAGATAGGAGGATAATTTATGCACAAGATTCTAAAACCACCTCCAATGTTGGGGGAGGAGGGACTAGGGGCTATGCTCCCTTAATTGACGCAAGATGTTAGTGAAATTGCAAGTATACCTTATAAGG
>CM053600.1:83573112-83619355 GCA_028646575.1 Pseudocheirus occidentalis
ATTTTATTGACTTGTTTGTTTACTTTTAGGTTACAAGATTCAGTTCTAGAGTCACTTGAGTTTCAGATTTTTCTCCCCTTCCTCCCCACCTCCCATCCCTGCCATGTTGGCATCCAATCATGTATAGGATCTGCAAACTCTTTCACATTGTACAATAATATGGTTGTATAGGTATTATAGCCAATGGAGTGAACAGTGAGAAAAGAGAAACCTATTACCTATTTCAATACTGAAGGAAGCAATATGAACTAACTGCGACTGCTTTGCACTAAGGCCATTCTGACACTTCGAAAAGGCAAAGTTAAACAAATAGTCAAAACTTCATTTCAAAAAATATAAATTCTAATGAAAAAATGGGCAGACATAGAAGAGAGTTCTCTTGGTTGCCATGTAGCAATAACCATTATAAACACATTTCATTTTTTTCAGAATGATGGTTTATAATAACAAAATTTATGGACATTTGTATTGAAGTGAAATATATATTTTATAAAGACTGAAAATATTTCTGTGCTAAATGATGAATGACAGGTAGACAGAGCATTTATTAAAAGCCATGTACTATGCTAAGTGATATAGATATACACCAAGCAAATAACACAGTCCTTGCCCTCAATGAGCTTAAATTCTTATCAATAAGAAAAAGACAAAGGGAAGAATGAAAAGGGGAGGAATTGATATGTCCAATTAAATAATTAAGATTTAAGCATGACTGCTGGCGCTAACTAATGCTTACATGATAATAAGAAGATATAACATTACAGAGCCACAGAATTTCAAAACTGGAAGGGCTCTCAGAGTCCATTAAGCCCAATCTAAATCCTGAAAAATAATATCTACAATATATTTGACAAAATGCCATTTAGTCTTGGATTAAAGCCTTCAAATGGAAGAGAACCCATGACTTCTTGTTGCAACCTTTTATATTTTTAGTGTCTCTTTAGTCATTATGAAATTGCTTTTTTTCTTCTTTGCTTATGCCTATCTTGAATGATCCTTTTTTCAACTGCTGTTCCTTGCTTTGAGATCTATTGTTAGCCTTTCCCCCTCTTTTTATGATCTTTCAAATTTTCAAAGAAAGCTATCATTTCTACTGTGAGTTTTATACTTTCTATTTCCTTCTGTATTCCCAGTTCCTTCAACCAGTCTTCATATGGAAAGAACTCAAGACTTTGCACCACACCAGTTGTTCTCCCATGGACCCTCTCCAGCTTAAAAACACTTCCCTAAAATGTGTTGCTCAGGACTGTAAAGAATACTACAGATGCTATTAAACAAGGGCGGAATATGATGGTATTTTTATCTCCTTGTTACTGGACTAAAGTTTTATCTTAATGGAGTCTAAAGATTGCATTAACATTCTTGTCTGGCATGACATGCTATTAAGTGATATTGAGCTTATAGTCCATAATGAGCTTGCATTAATACTCTGGATTGAATTTAAGAAGGAATTAAATGCCTCTCTGAAGTTCTCTCCTATTCTATAGGAGATACTGTAAGTAAAAGATAATGGGCTGAAGGATAAAAAAAAAGAACAAAGAACATCTATATATGGACATCTAAAGGAGACTTTTTTAAGGACTAAATAATTGAGCTTTAATTGAACAAGGGGGAGCATCTTACAGTAACCTTTCATTCAAATTATAGAATTGATCCTGGTGGACTCCAGTGCTTTTCCTGAAAGCAAAAGACAAGGGTACATTACATTTAGGGCACAAAGAGTTCTGGATGAAGCAACTTGAACTAAAATAATTAAAAATGGTTACTTCCTCCCATCTAAGAACCTCTATTTAAAATGTTAAAAATGTGTTTTCCTTGCTATATAGACATTGCAGATTGTATTGTTCTAGAACAATATCTCTTTGGATTCAATTATAACATCATGTTGTAATCATAAAATTATGATGAATTAATCTTTCCTCCTTCCTTCAGGGAGTTGTCTTTTATGTATTTTAAAATAAATATAGTATTCTATAATATTTCCAGGAAAATATTTAAAGAATCTGTGTGATATTTGTAGATATTTCAGCTAGAAAGGCATGTGAAAGTGTGGATTAGTACTTGTACAAAATTTGTAATATCAAAGGACCTTGCCCCAAATCCTTGGTTCTCTTACCTTTTACAGGTATATTCTTGGTAAAGTCATTAAACTGCTCTTTGTCTCAGTTTCCTCAACTATAAAATGAGAGATGGAATATATGTCCTTTAAAGTCCCTTCTTATTCTAAATTTGTAAACCTAAATTTATGCTGAAAGGTGTACAATATGGTAAAGTGGAATGACCACATTGTGGTTTTTTTTTTTTTTGCAAATTAGAACTATCTTTATTCTACTTAAAGTTAAATATATTTGTGGAGGTGAAGAATAGTTGTTTATACTTGTACCAAAAACCATTATTTGGATATGGGCAAATAGAGTCTATTTTTTTTTGCCTTTTTTGGAGGGGGAGGGCAGGGCAATTGGGGGTTAAGTGACTTGCCCAAGGTCATATGGTTGGTAAGTGTTAAGTGTCTGAGACCAAATTTGAACTCAGATCCTACTGATTCCAGGGCCAGTGTACTGTTCACTGTACCACCTATCCACTCTGAAGGCTGGTTTTCTTAAGAGTAAAGGAAATGGACTGATGAAATGATAGTCCTAGCAATATTCGATAAATCCTTACCCTCATCATTATTTAAGGGATTGCCTATGAACATATAGAATGGGAAACAGTAGAAAATAACAATTCACATTGACTTGTCAAGAACAAGACATAACAAATTACTCACCCCTCTCTTCCCCCCCCCCTTTTTTCTGGCAAGTGCATTAGATCACAAGGGAAATGCCATAGTCATAAAATAACTGAATCAGAAAAGCAAGAATAAGTCTAATGATATCCTTCTGGACAGAATAAAAAAGATATGAAGTTCATCATTGTACCATTTGGTGCTTTCAGAACTGGCCAAGTGGCAGAACTCCCAAAGTGGTGATTAATGGGTCATTGTAATCCTGGAGGGTGATATCAAGTAGAATACCACAGGACTCAGTCCTTGATCATGTTCAGTTCGGTATGTTTACCAATGACTTGCATGAAGGCATAGGTTGCCAGATCATCAAGGTTGCATGTGGCATAAAGCTGTGAGAAATTACTCATATGTCAATTTTCTGGATGACAGAAGCAGGAACTAAAATCATTTCTTCAGAGTGGAACAAAAATCTGATTCTAATAAAATGATATTGAATAGGAATAAATGTGAAGAATAAGTGTAGAGTTGACTTCAGACAATAATTCATGTTTAAAAAAAACCTTGGACAAAAGAGACCAAAATGTTTATATGACTATGCTATGGAATGCTAATATGTGTGTGTGCACACACATTTACACATACACAAACACATAGATACATAGATGCACATATGCATGCACACATGTGTGTCACATATGTATATACACACATGTTTGTGTATGTTATTTGACAGAAGTGTAATATCCAGAACGAGAGTCTCTGGTCCCAAATTTGAACTACCATGTGTAGTTCTGTTACATTTTAGAAAAGACATTGCTAAACTGGAGGCATTCCAGGAGATGATCACCATGAATGAATGAGTTAGATATTACAAGAGAACACATATTTAGAGCTGGAAGAAAACATGGAGGTAATATAATAATTTATTGTTCCTTAGTTGATTTAATCATGTCTGTCTCTTCATGACCCCATTTGGCATTTTCTTGTCAAAGATAAAGGAATGATTTGCCATTTACCTCTCCATTTCATTGTATAAATGAGGAAACTGAGGCAAACAGGGTTAAGTGACTTGCCCAGGATGACACAGCTAGTAAATACCTGAGGCCAGATTTGAAGTCAGGAAGGTGAATCTTCCTGACCTAATAAAGATACCTGCTAAGTATGGATAGAGATGTGATTATATGTAAAAACAATACTAGAAATAATAATATGTATATGGTATGTTAAAGGATGTAAAATGCTTTACAGATGCAATTTAATTTGTCATAACAGCAAATCTGGAAAATAGCTGCTATTGTTATTGCTATTTTATGGAAGAAGAAATGAGGCAGGAAAAGGTTAAATAACTTTGTAAGGTTCATGCAGCAGGTAGGTTTTGAGATTTGTACTCATGTCTTTCTGACTCCATGTCCACTTCTTTATCCACTACACTGTCTCAATATGTTTAAGGTTTACCCTCCCCTCTCCCCCACAAATATTTCCATGCTTTATTTCATTTGATCCCAATGACAACTTTATGAAGCAGCTACTACAACCTCATCATTTTACAGAAGAGATAACTTCAGCTGAGGTCACAGAACGAGTCAGCCATTAAGAAAGCCAGGCCAGGGGGAACAAGGACAGATTGAGGGAATCTGAAAATTGAAATTAAAGGAAGGCCATCATAATGACTTTTTAAAAGCATTCTCTTTATTTGGAAAAGAGATTATATTTGACTTTGTTTTCATCCAAGTAGCAGAAAATAAGAGAGAGAGAATTTTTGAAAAGTTAGGTTTTGATTTCATGTAAGCAAGATTACCTAAAAAGTAGAGCTATCTCACAATGGACGGATATGATTATACAAATGCTAAGCTAAGCTCATGTAAAAGCTAACTAGCCACATGTTCAGGGATGCTGTAGAAGGAGATTCTCTATTAATAACTTCTAATATCCCTTCGAGCATTAAGATTCTGTAGCTCTCTGTAGCTGAACATGCCTTCCAATTTTCTCTTATAGTTAATACCCACACAAGCTCGATTCTTTTCATCCTAAATCAAAGGTCCTATTTTCATCTCTTTAGTCTATTTTGTTTTTTTAATTGGGAACTTTGCCTCCTTCATATTTCTTAAAGACTATTTGCATTGATTCAAGTTGCAATGTAAAAGGTAAAAGAATATACTGCAAAAGGAAGGGAATATTATGCATCAGAGTCATAGAGATAAATTCTAATGTTATTATTTCTTGGTCAAAATTTATAAACAATGACATTAAAAACTATTTAGAGTCCTGTGGCAAATAGAATGCATAGATATTTTTTAATGACTGAACTTCACACGGGAGAATTATGTTCTATTTTGATTTTACACTTTCCATATCTTTTAACACTACAGATTTATGCTGGGCTGTGACATGTCCACTGTTACTACTTTCCTTTATAATTACAGATTTTATGACAACATGGTTCCCCTGTGATTCTTCATTGTCATTTTTTTGTGGTTGGCACCTTATCTTTTGCCATTTTTGGTTTTTATTTTTATTAATTGAATCTTACGTAAATAGAATCAGTTATCCTAAAAAGAACAAACTTTGAACACTGAGACTGGTGAGTCTTTTTATGCAGACTCATAAATTTAGAGCTGGAAGGGATGTTGGACCTCCTCTGGTCTAATTCCCTCATTTGGAGACGTAAATAAGTAAAGTGGCTTGCCCAACATCTTACTGGGAGCCAGTGGAACAGCCTAGGTCTCCTGACTCCAAATTCAGCACTTTATCTACTTCATCATGCCATCTATTACCTTGATGATGACATTTGAACAGGATGAGCAATTTGCTCCTTAGTCAATCATTGGACTTTTCCTATGCAGGTATGGTGGGAGGAAGGTTGTGTCTGACCAAGTTTAGAGCTCAGCAGCTGGGTGTTGTGCTCTATATGGGACATCAATGAGACACAACTACAAACTTAATCTGCAATATAAACAAGTGATTCATACAAATTAAAATGTTGTGGGAAGATATCTACTAGGGTTTGCCAATTTTAAAACAGATCTTTATGGTCCTAGATTGCCTGCATACATATTTTGTTAGGATTTTAAAAAGTAGGTGAGTATCATACCTGTGACCAACCTTACTTGGCAGAGGGATAATCACACACCTGCTGATTTGCCATCATGTGACATAATTTCCTAAAGTACCACCTGTGTTAGAACATATTGTACAGCTACAATTTTTTTAAAAAGAACTTTATGAATATTAAAAGCAAAACCTACTGCTTCCTTCAATGTACTTGGCTGCATATTCTACTCCCAATGCCTAACCCAGGTGTTGATTTAAAATTCAGTGGCAAAAAATGATTATCAGATGATTATACCATTCTAAATTATCTCATATTCTTTTGATTCTTGATGTATCTAAGAGAACAAGCAGCCTGGTGAACATTTCCTTTCCAATTGACCACATCACACATTTTATCTTCAAAGGCCAGAGCTTCATCATTTTGAATTTCATTTTAAACAAAGATTCCTAAGTAAGTGTTCCCACAGCTGCCTTGTCAGGTCTGAAAAGGAGGGGAGGAAAGAATCAGGCTACCGTATTTATATTAGGCTTACTTTTTGACTGGTCTAGGATGATAACTTCATTTACTAGTAGTCTTATTCATTAATCAGAAATAAGTCTTATCAAAAACAAGGCATGTAGATAATTAGGAAAAGCTATTATGAAGATTGTAAACAATAATGGATAGACACAGTGGAAAATCTCTTCTTATTAAATGTATAAGAAAAAGTGGCGTTTGACTCCCCTTTGAGCAAATAAGCCTGTTCAATAGAAAATGCCAATGTTTTCAGGCAAAAGAGATAAAATTTTGATAATCAAAAGTAACCAATGAAGAGGCACTTCTTCCAATTAATTCCTTAGTAACTACATGGAAAATCCTTTCAGATATCATCTTGAAACTATCAAAAATAAGTGAAGTTACATAGTTGATAACCTTCTATAAGAATATTAATTCATCGTTCCTTTCTTTCATTTAAAATGTTTTCTACTTAACAATATTTTATTTTTCCAATTATGTGTTAATATAATTATCAACATTTGCTTTTATAAGATTTTGAGTTCTGATTTTTCTCCCTCCTTCTCCTCTCCACTCCCCAAGAGGGTAAGCAATCTGATATAAGCTAGACTTGTGCAATCATATCAAACATATTTCCATATCAGTCATGTTGTGAAAGAAGAATCAAAACTAAAAGGAAAATGTACAAGAAAGAAAAACAAAAAAAAAGTTTAAAAAAAGAAAATAGTATGCTTTGACTTTGGTCTACATTCAGACTACATAGTTCTTTTTCTCTGGATGTGGATAGCATTTTCCATTATGATTCTTTTGGAATTGTCTTTCATAGGTTCCTGAAGTTGGCAATACTGTCTCCTGATCAGGGGGAAGCTGCAATGATCCAGGGGAGTGGTAGTAGCTTCAGGTCCAATTGGGGAGAGCAACCACCAATTAAGGGGGCAGTGGAAACATAAGGAATGAAGAGTAGAGAAAAAAATTTTTGAAAATCCATTCATACATGTTTCATCTGTTGTGTAACAGAGTTAAAGTTGCAGCCATCAAATTATTTTCCAAATGAACACAGAAAATTCAAGTTATAACCAATCAGTGGTCAAGTCCACTGGCAGGTCTTAACAAGCAACTGTTGGCAGGAGAGAGTGCTTTGCATTGTCAGGAAGTTAGCATGCATAGGCATGAATATGTATGTGTAATAATTTGCTTAAAATATGATATTATATGGTTACTTCATGTAATATTGCATAACCAAAATTTCAATGAAGGAAAATACAAATTTGCAATAAAATATTAAATTTAACAAGTGTCATTTAAATATGTGTTTGTTTGTGTGTGTTAAAAAATTTTCTTTGAAATGATACGATTTCAAAAAAGAAAACCACTAAAGGGTTAAAGAAAGTAGATTTCAGGGAGGAACTGAGTAATTTTCTTTTTTGAAAAGGAGATGGTAGAACACTGTATTGCTAAAAAGAGCTAAATCTATCAAAGATAATGATTACACAATGCAGCTTTTACTATGTACAGTGTTCTCCTGGTTCTGCTCCCTTCACACAGCATCAGTTCTTGTAAGTCTTTCTGAGTTTTTTTTTTCTGAAACCTGCATGCTCACTATTTCTTACAGCAAAATAGCTTTCCACAACCATATACCACAACTTGTTTAGCCATTTCCCAATTGATAATATCCCTTCAATTTCCAATTCTTCATCACTACCAAAAGAGCTGCTATAAATATTTTTGTACATGTGAGTGCCATCGTTCCTTTTGTAGTATATTTAAGGAAGCAGAACTTCAGTCACTGTACTAATGTTGATACACTCCCGTCTATGCCTTTAATTGAGAATAGATGAAAAGAGGAAGCACAGCTAAAATAACATGGAAAATTTAACATTTCTGCTAAGTTATCCAAATCTAACACTCTAAGCAACTTAAAGCTAAATAACTTAGGAGAAAAACCATAACAACAATAGCGAAAAATCGCAGTAACTTTTTTCCATCAAGGGAAAGCTTAGGAAGTTGGAAAAATAAGTGTGCCTGTTGACCCTGGGATACACCTAAGAATGGTAAGGGCACTAAACACTAGGTTAGAAAGATTACAGGAAACAACTGTGTTATCACTGCGTGAATGACTAGACACCATTTGAAAACTCCTTCTTCCATTACCCATTTTGTACCAAAGTTCCAGGATGGAGAGTCATAGAGAGAGTGGAGGCCCTCCCTGAGTAAGGACTAGAGTAAAGAGCAGGAGAATACTGAGGATACAGACCAGAAGTCTCTCCATCACACAATTTTGGAAGCATAGAAAATCCAGAGGCCCCCAGGTCCAACCACAAAAACTCACTTTACCACCTTCCCCCAAATCCCAAATGGTGAGTATAGGTCAACTTTATTGGAAAGTTCAAAGTCAAGAAATAGTTTGGGGAAAATGAGGGAACAATAGTAAGAAGAATTTATTCATAAAAAGCATCTGTGGACACAGGGAATCTCAAGACATAAACAAAAGACAATGATTTGAAAATATCTTCAAACAAAGACTCAAAGAAAAATATAGATTTCACAGAAGCCCAACAACAATTCCCAGAAGAGTTAAAGAAAGAACTTTGTTTTTGAGAGCAAAAGGAATATCTTAAATCCAATGAGTGATAGAAAATAAAGTTGGAAAAAACATGAGAAGAGTGTAAGAAAATTATGAAAACAGAACTAAGATCTTGTTAAAAGAAGTACAAAACCAAACTGAAGAAAATAGCTCCCTAAATATATAGAATTAGTCAAGTGGAAGATAGTGATTCCATGATATATCAATAAGCAATTAAACAAAGTCAAGAAAATGAAAAATGGAAGAAAATGTGAAATAGTTCTGTGGGTGAGTGGGGAGACTGACCTGGGAATAGATTAAGACAAGATAATTTAAGATGTATTAGATTAACTGAAACCCATGATCATAAACAACTGCCTACTCATTGTATTTGAGGAAATACTAAGGAAAATGTCTCAGATATCTTAGAATTAGAGGACATTGTAGAAACTGAAAGAATCCACCATTCACCCCCTGAATGAGATTCTAAAATGGAAACTCCTAAGAATATTATTATCAAATTCCCAAGTTCCCAAGTCCAAGAGAAAATAATTTAAACAGTCAGAAAGAAATGGTACAAATACCATGGAGCCATAGTCACAGTTACACAAAATTTGGCATCTACCGCAGCAAAGAAGCATATGATTAGCATATGATATTACAGGAGGCAAAGAAGTTAGGATTACAACCAAGAATAAACTACCCAGCAAACCTGAGTATAATTCTATAGGGAAAATGAATGCATATTTAATTAAAGAGACTACTTTCAAAAACTCCTGATTGAAAGACCAGAGTTTAATAGAAAATTTTGCATTCAAACATAAGACTCAAGAGGAACATGGAATGGTAAACATGAAAGAGAAATCATAAGGAACTCAGTAAGGTTAAACTGTTTCCATTCCCCTATGGGAAGATAGTTCACATAGCTCCTAAGAACTTATCTTTATTTTAAGGCATTTAAAAGGAGTCTGCATAGATAGAGAGCATGGGTATGAATCTGCTGTGTTAGAATTGTCTCTAAAATAATGATGGAAGACTGAGGAAGAAGGGTAGACTAGGAGAAGGGGCAAGGGAGAGGAAGAATGGAGAAAATTATCTCAAAAAAGAGGTACAAGAAAGAATGTTTATAATAGAGGAGAAAATAGAAAGAGTTGATTTTTTCAGGAAGGGAGAGCTGTTTTCATTTTTTCAACTGCAGATTGTGTTTGACTTTTAAGAAAATAAAAGAATGAGGGGCAGCTAGGTGGCTTAGTATATAGAACACCAGCGCTGGAGTCAGGAGTACCAGAGTTCAAGTCTGGCTTCAGACACTTAACACTTAGGAGCCATGTGACCTTGGGCAAGTCGATTAATCCCAATTGTCCTGCCTTCTCCCTTCCAAAAGAAAAAAAAATAAAAATAATTTAGAATGTCTTATTAAATCAATCACTTATGCAGCATTTACAAATGGAAGCAATGATTTGTGAAGCATTTGGAAATAGAAGTATTAGCATAATTTCAGCCTGCACATACTCTCCATTTCTACTTCTTTTTATTTGTCTTGTATTTTTCTCTCTCTCACAAAACCTCAATTTTTTTTTCTTGGTTCATCTCATTATCTTTTTTGCTCAGCTAGACTGTAGATTGTGGAAATGTCATAGAAAGAAGATAACTGGATTTCCACAAAGAATGTGACAAAGAATTTAATGCTAGCCTTTTCATAAGATGAAAAATGTGTGTTGACTGTGTGTATGGTCAAATCTATTCATAAGTATTTGAGCAGTCAGACCTAAAAATAGGTTTTTAATAATTATGTGTCAATTTAGAAGGAAATATCAAGTATAGAGATCCAGGAATATGGAATTGATGCTGTGTTATTCATTTATAAATTACTTAAAGAAAGAAATGCCTATCAAATATATAGAAATTTTCAAGATAAGAGACATAGTTAACACTTCTGATCAGTTAGGAGTCAAAAATAATTTCTTGAAAGATTAGAATTGGGGCAGCTAAGTGACAGTAAATAGAGCACTGGTTCTGGAGTCAGGAGGACCTGAGTTCAAATCCAGTCTCAGATAGTTAACAATTACTAGCCCTGTGACCTTGGGCAAGTCAGTTAACCCCAATTTCCCTGACTCCGTCCCTCTCCAAAAGGCAAAAAGAAAAAGAAAAAAAAAGATTAGAATTTTAAGTTGAGTCTAATAAAATTTTACTTAATGAAGATAAATGGAAGGTCATATACTCGTCTAGTACAGAGCTAGTACATGCCCAGATCACCTAAGGAGGAGTCCCATAATTTGTAGAAGAAAAAATAGTGACTTCTTTTGAGGACAACATATCCTATGTTTACCTACTTTATGGGGTCAGAGGAATCTCTTTCCTTTGGCTACATAGCCATAAAAAATTGAATAATTAAATCATCTTGAAGGGGGCATAGCCATTCTATCTTTCAAAGGTGAAGGTCTTAGTCACCCCCAAAATAGGTATCATGTACTAAGCTTGAATTGAAGAGGAAAAAACTTTCTAAAATTGAGAGCTGCCTTAAATGAAATGGTTTTGTTTGTTTGTTTGTTTGTTTGTTTTTGCAAATAGGAGTTTCCTCTTTGCTGAGAAGGCTAGAACACACATAGTCTGGAATGCCAATGCTATACATAGGATTTCTCTTCCATTACCATTTAGACTAGATGATGTTTGAAGTACCCCAGCACTCCAAGCGTCTGTCATCTTGTGATTTTCTTTCTTTCTTTTTTTCCCCATAAAGCTTGTTTTTTATTAAGCAGTCAGAAAGCAGTCACCTATAGCCCTTTTGCTGGTGCAGAGACTTAGAGCTCAACAAACTGTAAGCCCCCAGGTGCTGCCCCAAAGTGTGGGAACATCAGAGGTTCAGCAGAGTCCCGGCCTTGCAGGAAGCTCTCTGGTATGCAAATGAGATCAATCAGAAGGCAGAACTAACCACAAATATACGGTTCTTCTGACCCAGACTTGCTGTTCTGGTTTCCGCGGCTATTAGGAAAGAGACTCTCAGCCAGCCGAGCTTTGATACTGTCCCTCTTTCCATACTGCTTCCCGGTGACCAGATTGAAATAATGCCAAAGAGAAGCAGAGTAGAGACTGAGCTCCCCGGGGAAAGCTTCCCTCTTGGGGCTTTAAACTTGGAAGGGTAACCCTCCACCAGAGTCCCTAAGCAAGCCAGTAAGAGCCAGTAGCATTGCAGCCAAGATGATCCATGGCCATTCTAACAGTCATTGTATTAATATGGGAGGTTGGGAGCAAGAGAGAGATAAAGTAAGAAGGAAGTTAGTGTAGGGGTTTTAGCTGTTTGCTGGGTCCAAATGACTACCTTATGGATTCTTTCCTCTTGGAGTTTATCCAGTTTCCGATTTTCTGAACATGAATTTTAGTACATTGATAATTGAATATTCACCAAGTTTATTCCCCAAATTCTTCTCACTTGCTTCCAGGAATAGCCTAACTATAGGAGTGGATAGAAGGCATTGTCAACAGACGTGGGTCCTATCCAGCTTCTACTACTCATTGGCTTTGTAAACATGGACAAGTCACTTTGTCTTGTAGTTTCTATTTGCTTATATGTAAAATCAAAATCTTGTACTTACATTAACCTATGGAGTTGTTGTAAGGTTCAAGTGGCATCTATAATTTTTTCATGGGCGTGCATGTCAATCTAGCTACCAATTCAGATTCTCTCATCCCCTGAATATTCTGCCTTACCTGATTTTCTAAACTTCAACTTTTAGTGACTCTGACAATTCAACTCCTTCACTTAGGTCACCAGGCTCATGAGAGTCACTGGAATCAATAGATCCATTTCAGATGAATGTGCACTGCTGCATAGTCATTCTTTTTTACTCACGCTGACTTTCTGTCTCATTCCCTGGTGTGATTGTTTCATATGATTCCTCCTCTCTTCAATCCAAAGAATCCCATTACCACTCATCACACTTAGAGGGAATGATTTACCTTCTTCACTCCGTATAAATTGAAGCCATCTAATTAGCACTACCTCAATATACCTCTTCCATTACTAAATATTGTCTAAGAAACAATACCCATTCTCTCACTTCCCACTCTTGCTACAAAGGAATGTTAAAGTTCCATCCTTCATCTAGCTTCTAAAGGTCTTCCATGTACTGGTGCCCCACTATTTTCTAGCCTCCACTGATGCTATTTATCTTAAAACACTCTATTTTTCAACCAAAGTGTGTTACTAAAAGTCCCCCATAAATGTTCTGAACTTTCTCTGTGCCTTTGCTCACAGTTTGTTATGACATATCGCCTAATCTCTGCCTCTTGGATGTCTGTCCATTCTTTAAAGCCTTGCTCAACCACAAAAGCTTCCTGAATCTTTCCTGTATTTCTCTAGTTGATACTGATGTTTTTACATTTTCTATCAATTTATCATGATTTTGTCTTGTAATTGCGTACATCATTCACTTCTAGATCTTGAACTTCATAAATATAGTAATGATATTGCATTTAATCCTTGTATCTTTTTTCCCCAGTGCCTCACATAGTTTTGAGCACATAGTGAATGTTTGTTGAAATTTACAGTTATACAATTCTCCATGAGAGACATAAAAAGACAGAGAGATAAATGGCTTTCACACCAAAAGAACTTGGGAGTCACTTGAGGGAATTTAATGTTCATACTAAGTAGCCAAATAGTTTTGAGACACAACCCATTTTTTCCAGCCTCTGCCTATTAACTGATATATGTTGAAGCCAAAAGCTGGGAGAACACCCTTATGCCACCCTAAGTCAGATGAATGGCAACAGGGTAATGTTTAGACAACTTTATTATAATCTTCATAAAAAGATATACCTTTTAATTATGAATTTTTGATTTTAACATGCATTGTCTGGAATGTAAATAGGATGTTTAAAAAATGTAAATGCTATTCTAACAAGGGTCATACTATTTAATAAAATAGTGTATATATTATTATTTGATAAAAATGTTAAGCTATAGAGTCTTTGAGTTAGAAGAAACCATAGAGCTGATATAACCCAAATCTCTACCCAACATAAAGATGATCCTGACCATATAACTAATACTTGCTTTTATGGTACATTTACAGTCATCTATAATTTATTCTCCCATCAGTTCCAGATGTAGAATAAGTCCTTTCTTATACTGAAATGAATTCAGTTTCTCTATATCTTTATCTACCAAGAGTTTATTTTGTTGCCTGCTTACCAATGCTTAGACTCATCCAATAAACCATTCAAAATAAAGTGTGAGGTAGCAAAGGTACAGGCTTGTTAGTAGGCAGGAAACAAAAATGTTCTCTGGGACTTAACCTGAAACCTGAATCTCTTTTCACAATTGTCTTTGTTGTTCTTTCACTCAGTTATATTTAAGAGATCCAACTTTAGATATCAAAAGCTATTGTGGGGCGGGGGTTAGAGTTTATTTTACTTAGAAAACCAAAAAGTCACTTAATACTTCACTATTTTAGGATATGCAATTTCATGTGTGTAGCTATTTTATCCACTAGAAAAAAATTTCACAGATCTGTGAATGGGAAAATGCACTTCAACTTCAACCTTTTGTCTAGCTTCTAAAGGCTCTCCATGAATTGGTGTGCCACTATTTTCTAGCCTACACTGATAATATTTAAGCTACATTTCAAGCCATGTCTATAACAAGAATAATCCTCTAGATATCATAGAACTTACCTAGAGAGGACATCCAATTCACCACCAAGAATACGACTAGAAGTCTTTTATTTCCACATTTGTACAACATACCTTTAGTTTTGCAGGCATTGTCCTCATGAAGTCATGCTCTTTGCCTACTAACAATAAGCCACTGGAAAAGAAACATAGTGTTATTTTATCTTGATTGTTAAAGTTTAGGAGAAAAAATAAGCACCCGGCTAGTTCTCATAGATACAACTTATTGCAATTGAAATAGGAAAGAAAAGTCAGCAATCTATAGTATACTTCTAGTGTGTAAAGCCTCATGTGCAATGAGGCTTTGTGAAACTTGGCTGAAAACCCCTTGTTTCTTCTGATCCAGCCCTCATTGCCTATTCAGTTACTTCTCTGATTCTTGCTTGTGTGATATTTTTCACTTAGATTCTCTTCACTGGGTTACCACTAAGTGATATATGTTAAATAATTCAGGTTTGCCAAATGATTCATGTATAATTGTGTTGCATAACTCTAACACTAGGGTCTCTTTCCTGTTTCAGATTGATTCTGAATGAATTCAAAGATGCGTCATCCTTGGCATGCCACTTTCCCAGTAACTTGCACCCCAGGGAGAAAAAGCAGACAATAAAAATAACCATGATAACAACTCTTGACTTTTTGATTCTGGAATAAGAATTAAATTAGTGCTTGGATTAAGGTAGGTGAAAAAAATTCTACCTCAACACCCATTCTATTTTGGGTACAGAATTATTTCTCTGCAGGCATTACTACCCGGCGCTTCTAACACCCACATTCTCCTATGTGGATTAAAATAGCAGACAGAAAGGTTAGTCCATATATTTGACCTTTTTTCTTCCTTACCTCACCAACTATTGCCCATACCCACACGCAGTCTCTAACATTCCCTTGAAAAGAGAAATAGAGTCACAAATTCAGGAATACAACTCTACTCTGGGCAGAAATTTCCTTTCTTCTCTCTATGCTTGCACTCATGTTTTGACTCTATAGATTCACAAGAGGCCCCTCTGCAATAGTTTTCATGAACTTATTCTGTAACCCAAAGGAATGAGAATAAAGAATTAGCTTCAATGCATGAATTTAACATTGGAAAGAGGTTGAAGCCTATGGTGCACAAAGACTAGAGATCTAAAATATGTAAGGAATCTAGACATAAGGTTTTCTAACATTGTGTAATAAGCATATGGAATACATTGGTCAAAGTGGCCATCAAAGAAAATAATATAAATGAGCTTAAGAAACAGACATTTTTACATAAGGAAGAGGATTAAAGTATATACCAAGAAGTCAGGAGGTGGAATTATGATAAAAGTGGACAGGCTATTTGAGCCACATGCTATTTTTCAATTCATCCAACAATACATAAATACATATGTTAATTAAAACATTCTCCTAAAAGACAGTGCATAGGTTAAACATGCTTAGAATTAAGCTGGCATTTGCCTAGGGCATAATTTACATAGGTGGTTAGAATACATGACTATTTAATGAAAAACATACTTCATAAGTATGAATAAAATAAAAGAATTGCTGAAATGCCAATTATGCCACCATACCCTTTAGTGTCATTTTAATACAAAGAGTGAAAATTCTACTAATCAAGGCCAAGATAAGGTTTTTCTAATTTAATTCAGTCCTGTTTTCAGTGCAAATATTTTGACCTTAATGATCAATTTTGACATTTTTCACCTTTCAGAATATTTTCAGAATAACACTGTCAAGATACACCTATCATTGACTTATGTAAAGTTGAGTCGCTATGTAGTGAATATGAATTAAATAGCTCAGGTACAAGAACTTGTGATTATGCTATAGAGCAAGGTGGAACTAATACACAAGCTTTGCCATACCTACATCCACATGGAAGATGAAGCAATATATCTAAAATTGTATTGCACTCTAAGAATCCCTGAGTTTCAAACCTGTTTCTTCTACTACTAACTGTAACCTAATTTCAAAGTTACAAGTTAGCAAATGGGACATCTCACCAGAATGATAATTCAATAGGAATCCTCTTTATAATATCCCAGACAAATGAAAGTATAATTGCTAATTATATCTGGCTTAGAATTTTTATATCCCTAAAAAGCATGAAAAACTTGAAGATACAAAATTTGGGATTCCTTAAAGAAACCCCTTAGGCTATAAATGTCTTCTGGCTGTTTTGAGCAAAACTTTGAGAATGCCCTTTGTCATCCAATCCAAAATGCTTCTGTTAATATCTATGACTGGTTGATTTTTTTTCACCATGAAATACAATGAGCAATCCTTTGAACAAAAATACAACGATAACAGAAAAAGTTATCTTTATACAGCCCTTTATTACTGTCCTTGATAACTTTTGACCCTTTACCTGATCAAGAGACTCTAATAAATGAATTATAGTGTTTGATTAGGAGATTCTAGTTTCCCCTTTACCTCTTAAATTGTTGATTCTTAGTCACTGAGCACTCTTTTCAGATCTGTGAAGGAAAGGTCATTAAAAAAGAGAACAATAAAAATAAACTCTGATTATTTGAAATTGACTGGAATAGCTGGCAGGAAGGATAAACAGTAGGACAGGATGATACAACTTAGAATAATGAAAAAGAAACAAATCACAGACACTAGCTTAGGAAAGGCAAAAATATATTTATAAATAGAGCAAATGGCAAAGAGTTTTAAAATTATAACCCTTATTTTAATAAATTGGATCACCAAACAAGGGAATAAAATAAAACCAAGACCCAATAATTAAATAATAAAGTATTAAAAGATAAAGGGACATCATCAGCCCTTAGTTAGAAAATAAATGCTAACTTTAATTTTAGGATTTTTGTAAGTGTTGCATTCTCATGTTTAATAGATTTCAGACTATTTCAGAAGAAACATTTTTAGTGATTTATTCTATCTTCTACTGGGCTCAGTGTGACATGAAAAGTTGGGAGTTTTAATGCTATGTTCTAATTATAGGAGACTTTTGCCCTCATCATGATAAGAAAAGTAAGGTACAGCAATTCCTTTATACATGAGCTAAGAATAGAAGTTGCTTATGATATTTTAAAATAAAATAATATTTCAAATTTACCTAATACAATTGTTATGGTAACTTCTGAAATGAAATATTGAGGAATATACATGTTCCAAAGAATCAAGTAGTACCTTTAGAAAATGATAGCCATGTGCTACAGCCTAAAGGAATCATTAGTCAGTGGAAAATGTGAGAAAACATAATCATTCGCAGAAAACTAGCCAATAAAATGACAACGAGGAATTTAAATCTGAACAAAAATAATTGAATATAATTATTAACTCAATACTCTAAATTAAGTCAAAATATTCTGAATAGTGAGCAAATTCAAAGGAAAAACTGTATAAAAACAGTACATATTATGTTAAAGATAATGAGAAGGACTCACTTAAAAAAAGTTATTAAGAACCATCTAAATGTCAGACACTTTACTAGGTTATAGGGATGTAAATATGAAGAAAAAAATCAATAGTTTCTCTATTCTCAAGGAGCAATGAGATGTGTCAGCACAATTAAAGTAAAGCAAAGATGTCCTCAAAGGAAAAATTATAACTCTGAAAACATATTTACAGCATAGAAATTGGAAGTATCAATGAAATAAATATGCAATTAAAAGGACTCAAATAAATTAGCATCTATAAAACAAGTATAGAAATGAAAAAGAGAAACTAGCCAATGAAAGTCAGCTTAGTGTAGTGTATAGATTATTTCAAATAATCAGAGTTTATTTTTATTGTTCTCTTTAGATTCATTAAACTCACTGTCACTTCAGACTGTATTAATATTGGCTGCACAAGTTAGTGCTTAGAAAACTCTTTAAAATAAAATATTGCAGAGAAGGCATTGATCTGTATTTGTAAGACAGAGTTTAAACATTTGGAAGGTTCTCATATCAGTCAATCACAGGTCAAATTCTAAATTCCTATTAAAATGAAAAACAAATCAATTTTGTTTGTAAAAATAAATTAAAACTTATTATATAACCTTTTAAAAAATAAGAAAGGAGGGGCGGCTAGGTGGTGCAGTGAATAGTGCACCAGCCCTGGAGTCAGGAAGACCTGAGTTCAAATCCGACCTCAGACACTTAACACACACACAAAAACACTAGTTGTGTGACCTTGGGCAAGTCACTTAACCCCAATTGCCCTTTCCCCCCAAAAAAGCAAAAAGAAAGTCATCAAAAGGTTTTTCTCTGATATGGTTGAAAACATTTAAAATCAAGAACTTGCATTCCTTGCAGTGGAGAAATACTTGAAACTTTCCAAATACAAATCGCAGGAAAATAAAAATGTCCCTCTTCCCCATTATTATTTTACATAAACATACAAATGCTAGCTTTAGCCATAAAGATGGAGAAGATAAGCAACAAAAACAGTGACAAAGAGATAGAAGTATCCTTATTTTTAGATGACATGATAGTACCTTTAAAATATTCTTGAGAATCATTGTAGTATCTAATTGAAGTAATTAATAGTTTCGGTGAGGTACAGGATTTAAAAACAATCTATGGAAGTAAGAAGAAATTCAGCATAATACTAACTAAAAGGAGGGGGGAAATCTAATAAGATAGATTGCATTCCAAATAACTACAAAATATATATGATACATAGGAGTCAACCTACCAAAATACACACAAAATTTATACAGATATAACTTGAAAATATTCGTAACAGAAATATAAAGAAGCAAATAATTGTAAAGTTATTTGCCCTTCACTTCTAGGTCATGTGAATAGGATAAAAAATGACATTATCTATATTAATTTGCATATTTAGTGTTATGACAATCGAATTCCCTAGAAGATACTTTATAGAATCAAATACAATAATAAGAAAAGTCTTAGGAAGGAAAGAATTATCAAGAATTTTAAGGGAATAAATGAGAAAAAATAGAAATGAATGTTGAGACATAATATTACCAGACCTCAAACTGTATTATTAAAAAATAAATATCGGAGCAATTTCATTCTGCTTTAAAGAAAGAGAGTGAGAGTTAGTGACAGAATGTCAGTAAGAACAGTCAAGTTAAACAAAGACAATGAGTTAGAATATCCCAGATTAGATACTATAAATACTTAGATGCAGCCAGGATGGTTGCATATGTTAAAAATAAACAAACAAACAAATAAATAAATAAGTGAATGAATGGATGAATAAATAAATACATGCATAAATAAACAAATAAGAAAGAAAGAGAGAGAGAAAGAAAGGAAGGAAGGAAGAAAGAAGGGGTAAATAAATAAACAAATAAATAAATAAATAGGTAGATAAATGAATGAATGAAAAATAAATAAATAGGTAGATAGATAAGTAAATAAATAGATAAATAAATAAATAAACAAATAAACAAATAAATGAATAAATAAATAAGTAGACAAATGAATGAATGAATGAATGAATGAATACACAAATACATAAATAAATAAATAAATAAAAAGATTGAGAATATTGACGGGAGTATCTAGATGGTGCAATAAATAGAGCACTGTCCGTGGAGTCCGGAGGACGTGAGTTCAAATCCGGCTTCAGATACTTAACACTTACTAGCTGTGTGACCCTGGGTAAGTCACTTAACCCCAGTTGTCCTGCCCTACTGGCCCCAAAAAGCAAAAACAAAAAAAAACCATTATGGTTGACATTTGGTTGGGGCTAAATGGTCAGAGGCCACGGGAGGAAAGACCATCTTACACTGTTATCTTGGCATATTGCCCTCATAATAAGAACATGTATACAAGCATATGTACAGATACACATATCAGACATATGTACCAAACACATATTTCACGCGTGCATGACTATATGAATATTTTTGTGTATAGAACATCCTAGATGTGAACCATATTCTGAAGTTCCATGTGTAAAACTTTGGAGATTTTTATATGAGCGAAAGAAAGAGATTATCAAGAAGCAAGAAATCTAAATTTGGAATCATTCAGCATAGGCCTTAAATATTGATCACAGATAACAAGTTTATCTTTATCAGTTTGAAGGAGAACACAAATTTTTGGAATAATTTCTTGAAAATTCTAACCAAATCATTTTTAACCAAATTAAAAACCAATTAACCAAATATTTGTAAGTGGATGTTCATTTAAATTCCAATGGGACATATCGTTATGAAATTTATGCATTCATAGGTTCCCAAAGATGATATCAGTGAAGTATAAGACATTATTCTCCTAGGCTCAAAAAGCTTCAGTTAAGAATCCAAGAATATGCTCTTCTGTTATTCAGTGGATACTAGCAGAAAAAAATAAAATAAAAGCTAAGCATTTAAAAGCTAGTCACAAGAAATGGGTAGTCATATCCACAAAGCAACTCACAAAAAATATCAACTAATGTGGGTAGGATTTTTTTCACAATGACGAATTAAGAGATTACTGAATTGCTGAAGAAGTAATTTTAATAAGATATCATATAGATGTGCTGCAAGGCACTGGTCATGGCCTTGTCTTATTCAATACTATTATCAACAAATTAGAAGAAATCATAGGAAGAATTCCTTTAAAATTTTCAGCTCATACAAAATTGGGAGGGATAATTTAGTGCACTACATTACAAAATATTTCAATCTATTTTGTCACTGAGGTTTAATGCTTCAGGACACTCAATATTTCATAAAGCATAATTAATCATGTTAAATGCTGCTGGGCTTAAGGAAGTGGGCACTTTCCACATGCGCTGATTCTCACACATGGTGACCAGGTTCAGGTCAGTTCTAGAGGTTTGGACTCTTTTTTTCTCACTTTTTAGCTTGTTATGACTCAATCTTTATGTTCCTTGAAGAAATAAAATGACTCAAAATTTCATTTTTGTTCATATGTTTCAGAAGGTCTTCAAAGGTTGAAAAAGAAATGGACACAATACATAATATGAATTAGATATGTCAGTTTTTTTTATTTCGTAAATGAAAAAAATGCTTAGCAGAAACAAATGCACATTGATGAGACTTAACCAATCAATAACATAACTTTAAAATTGTCATAACTTCATAAGAGATTAAGAATTAAACCTATTACAATGTAAAGCGTTTAGTAGAACTGCTGAATAGACATAACACCACCTGACCTATGCTATCTAAGCAATTCCTTCTGGGTCTATGTCTTTTGCAAACCAGACCACAACTTGGGCTCTTTCTCTTCTCAGCAGTCATCTTCTTTAGTGGAAAAATTCACTTTTCTGCCAGTTGACTATGATCAATGACCAGAAATAACAAAATATAACCAGAAATAATAACTTCTCTATTTCACCAGGTAGAATTCAAGAAGTATATCAGTATAGAATATAAACAATTCCTTTCACTATTAAAATTCCTTAATATTTTCACATTTATACTGTTGTGGATACAATTGAAATATTATTATTTTTACATTCCTTCTTCCCATCTGGCTGAGTTGGGTTTACTTCCAAAAGTTTATGCAAATCCATTCTCTCAGACATAGATTCAAACATTTGTTTCACTTGGAAGCAGCATGTTATATAGGGCAAAGGGCACTGGACTTTTAGAGACAATAGATGTGAGTCATTATCCTACTTTAATACTTAAAAGCTGTATGACCCTGGTCAAATAATTTAAACTGTTTGAATATCAGTTTCTGTATTTGTGAATTGGAAAAAATAATACTTATATTACTTACCTCATGTTATTGTAAGTAAATTATTTTGTAAATACTACATTTCTATAGAAAAGTAAGTTATTTTTATTGGCCTTCTTTTCCAATTCTTATTAAAGGCCACAGACAGAGAGAAAATGTAGTAAGGAAAGTTTCTGTTGGTTTATCCTGTTGGGGATAAAAAGTAATGATTTTCTCCAAGTTTTTTTGTAATTTTCACAACAACCTGGTTGTTATGTTTCAGGGTCAATTTTATTGGTGTTGTTGATTTAATTTATGCTAAGAAAATATAGGCACATTCAGCGTCTGATTTTGTCTTTACTAATTTTACATTATAGCTCAAAACCCAATTTCAGTAGTTTGAAGATTACAGAAAGTAAGTTAAATTAAGTTTGAGAAATGATTATCAGAGTGTCAAAGCACAAACATATGTATATGAAATTTATAGGTGATATCAAGCTACTTCATGAAATATAAGAAATATCACAGTCAGAGTCTTCTACCTATCTCCATTGAACTATCCTAAGAGGTCACTGAAGATTACTAGTATAGTAATGGCTAACAAGTTTGCCTAAATTTTATGTTCTGAACTGTGCCCTAAAAGCGATTTAGAGCCTGGATTTACCAAGAAAACTATATAGTCACTGCTCTCCTCTTTGTTCTCTATATCAACGAATTTTAAATGTTATTCATCTTAGCTAGTATATAAACATTAACAGAATATTTGTATAACTACTTCCACAATGCTGAATCTTGAATAAAAAGTAAATTAGAACAAATTTTAGTCAATGAAATTTTTACACACTTGCAAGTGAATAGCTCTTATGGTTTTTAGCTCTGATTTTAAAATAATTTTCTAATATGTATGTGTACATATTAATACATAAATATACACATAAATATATGTACATTCATATACAAGTATACTTATATACATATAGATACAAGCATACATACAAACACGTGTGTATGATTTCCCCAACTTTACTTATGGAAAAAGTGAATCTTTAGAAGAATAATTTAGTCACAAAAAATATTCTTCCATGACACAAACACTGTTAAAATCGCTAACCATTAAAGTATCTCATTAAGTCTAGTATCAATATCATCTGTGCCATTAATACAGAAGAAGTAGAGATGGAACAAATGAGTCAGCCAATTAGTGTATAGGTATATCCCACATACATTTATTTCCAACAATGTCACTTTGCAATAACCTTTCTAAAACATTATACCCAAGCCCTACCCTAAGTCAGAAGATGGCATTTGTGATATAATATGGCTATGAGATGAGCTCAGTTCACAGTCCCAAGCCCAATCCTCATGCAACTCTCTCATTCTGCTCCAGTTCCAGTTGAAGGTCACTGTTTACTGCTCTTGAAAAGACACAATTTCCATATAATATTCCAGAATGCAAAGGAGCTAAGATTACAAGAAAATTTTGATAAAACTGAGTATAATCCTTCAAGAGGTAAAATGGTTATTTAACAAAATAGAGGACTTCCAAACATTCCTGATGAAAAGACTAGAACTGAAGACAATATTCGACATTCAAACATAAAACTCAAGAGAAGCATAAAAAAGTAAATAGGAAAGTGAAATCACAAGGTATTTAATAAGATTAAACTGTTTACATCCTATATAGGAAGATGATCATTGGAATTCCTAAGAAAATTTTCTATATTAGGGCAGTTAGAAGCAATGTATATAAACAAGAGAGAACAAGTATGAGTTGACTATAATGGGATGACATAAAAAAGTAGGAAGTGAGCAAAAAAGAATGTACTGGAGAAGAAGGAAAAAAGAGGCAGAATGTGATAAATTATGTAAAAATGTGTATAAAATAATTTTAATATTGAAGGGGAAGTTGAGGGCATGAAGCAGAAAATGCTTCTTTTATCAGAACTTCTTCAAAAGAATGTAACACACAAGCTCAGTTGGGTATAGAAAGCTATCTTTCCCTATCATAAGTAGAAGGAAGGGTGGGGGGGGGGAGGCAGGGCTGATAGAAAGGAGCATGGATTGGGGAGGTAGTGGTCAGAAGCAAAATTATTTTGAGAAGGGATAGACTGAAAGGAAAGGGAAAGAAAAAGAAAAAGGGGAAAAACAGGATGAAATGAGAAAAACTGTGAATGCGAAAGGGACCAACTCACCCCTAAAATAGAAATGGTTAGCAGCGGGGATTCAAAACCAGAATCCCACAATAAGTTATTTACAACAAACTTGAAGCAAAGACAGACACAGAGTAATAGTAAAGGACTAAAGGACAATTTATTATGTTCAAGCTGAAGTAAAACAAACAAACAAATAAACAGGATATAATCATGATCGTGAACAAAGCAAAACCAATAACAGTTCTAGTAAAAAGAGAAGTAAGGAAATTACATTTTGCTGAAATGTACAACAATGAAATAATATCAATACTAAACATATATACACCAAATTGTATAGCATCCAAATTCTTAAAAGAAAAGTTAAATGAGTTATAGGAGGAAATAGGAAGTAGAAAACCATACTAGCAGGGAAATTCCTAGTGTATAAATTTATCCCACAAACAGAACTAGATAAATATAATGAATGCTCATTCAGAACTAGATAAATTTTATGAAAAAAAAAACCAGAACGAGGTTAAGTAGTGATTAGAAAAGTTAGAAATGATAGACCTATGGGGAAAAATGAATGGGGATAGAAATGAATGTATCTTTTTCTCAGTGGTACCATGGCACCTACACTAAAACTGATCATGTGTTAAGTCATAAAATCCTCATGATAAAATGTAAAAAAAGCAGAAAAAATAAAAACATTTTCAGATCATAAGTTAATTAAAAAATTCATTCAATAAAGGATCATGGAAAAATAAATTAAAATTAATTGGAAACAAAGTAATCTGATGATAAATATGAGTGGGTCAAAGAACAGAATCACAGAAACAGTCATTTTATTAAAGAGAATGTTAACAAAGAGATAACAAACTAAAATTTGTTGAATGCAATCGAAGCAGTATGTATGGGAAGATTTAAACCTCTGAAGATATTCATCAATAAAATAGAGAAAGAACACATTAATGATTTATGCATTTAACTAAAAAAATGTAGAAAAAGAATAAATTAAAAATCTCCAGGTAAACACCAAATTGGAAATCCTGAAACTCAAAGGAGACATGAAGTGGATTGAAAGTTTTAAAAAATAAATATACAAAACTAGGGGCTTATTTTATGAAAAAAAAACACAGTAAACTACTGGTTAATTTAATTGAAAAAAGAAAAAATGTAACCAGTAACATCAGAAATTAAAAGGGTGAATGCCACACAATATCAAACAGATCATACATTACCAGCAAGTGGGATTTGTACCAGGAATCAAGAACTGATTCCGTAGTAGCACTAATTTACTACATCAATAACAAAACCAACAGGAGTCATATGACTGTCTCATTCAATGGGGAGATAACTTTTGACAAAATAAAATACCATTCCTATTTTTAAAAAAAAAACAAAGAAAGAATAGGGATAAATGGAATTTTCCTTAAAAAAGAAAGAAAAGGGAAAAATAAAGCATTATCTATTTACAACCACCAGCAAGTATTCATTGTAATGAGAATAACCCAGAAGCCTTCCCAACACGATCAGGGTAAAGGATGTCCACTATCACCACTATCATTCAGTACTGTACTAGAGTAAGAGATTGAAGGAATTAGTACAGACAGTGAAGAAAAAATAAATCAATTTTGCAGAGGATAGCATGGTATATATTTAGAGAATCGTAGACATTCCACAGACTGTATAAATCTCTAAAGATATTCTAAAAGACTAGTTGAAATAATTAACAGTTTTAGCAAAGTTGTAGGATATATAATGAACCCACATAGCATTTGTATATATTACTAGCAAAGTCCAGGTACAAGAGCTGTCAAGACATACCTAGAGACTATATGAACAACTTTTTTAAACTAAAAAAAAATTGTTTATTTTTAGTTTAGTTTACAACATTCATTTCCACAAGATTTCGAGTAACAAATTTTCACCCCATCTTTCCCCTACCCACCAGCCTCAAAGAGCCATCCCACTGAATAACCCCTCGCTCAATCTGCGCTCTCCTATGTCTTCCCCCAATCCCCCTCCAACTTTCCTGTAAGGCAAGATGGATCTCCACAGTACAGTGCCTGTATATCTTATTTCCCAGTTGCATGTAAATAATAATAATAATGAAATAATAATAATGAATTTAAAAGTCATTTTATTTTTAAATTTTGAATATAAGATTCTTTCCTCTTTTCCATAGGCACCCATCTTTACTAAGAAGATAATCAATCAAACACAAGTTGTACATGTGTAGTTAGGCAGAACAGTTCCATAGTGGATATATTGTATAAGACTGACTATATTTCCATCCATCCCATCTTGTCCCCCCACTTGTTCTATTTTATACTTTGAACCTGTTCCTTTTAAAATGTGTGTGCTTCTAACTACCCTGTCATCCCTCATTATGCCCTCCCATTAATGATCCCCCTTTTTATGCCCTTCTCCCCTACTTTCCTGTGGGGTAAGATACCCAGGTGGATGAGTACATTATTCCCTCCTGCAGCCAAATTCAATGAGAGTAAGGTTGACCCATTCCCTTTAGCTGTCCTATTCTTCCCCTCCATTGTAAGAGTTTTCTCTTGCCTCTTTTATATGAGACAATTTACCCTATTGTATCTCTCAGTATCTCTCTTCTCATTATATTCCTCTTTCACCTCTTAATTTTATTTTTTAGATATCATACCTTCTTATTTAACTGATCCTGTGACCTCTGTCTATGCATACATATACACATATAAACAGACATTCAGACATGTATTTATACACACATATATCCTCCTACGTAAACATATATGCATATATATTTATGTATATATTTATATTCTCTTCAACTTTCTTCATACTGAGAAAAGTTTCATAGGTTACAATGATCATTTTTTCCATATAAGAATGTAAATAGATCAATTATAGTAAGTTCCTCATCATTTCTTCCCCCTGTTTACCTTCTCATGCTTCTCTTGCTTCTTCTATTTGAACATCAGATTTTCTGTGCCACTCTGGATTTTTCAACAAGAATGCTGGAAAGTCCTCTATTTCATTGAATGACCATAATTTCTCTTGAAATATTATACTCAGTTTGTCTGGATAGGTGATTCTTGGTTTTAATACTAGCTCTTTTGACCTCTGGAATATCACATTCCAAGCCTTTTGATCACTTAATGTAGAAGCTGCTAGATCTTTTGTTATCTTGATTATATTTCCACAATATTCAAATTATTTCTTCTTGGCAGCTTGTAATATTTTTTCCTTGATCTGGGAAATCCAGAACCTGGCTATAAAATTCCTAGGAGTTTTTGTTTAGGGATCTATATCAAGAGGTACTTTGAATTCTTTGAAGTTCTATTTTGCCCTCTGGTTCCAAAACATCAGGGCAATTTTCCTTGATAATTTCTTGAAGGATGATTTCTAGGTTCTTTTTTTGATCATGACTTTCAGGTAGTCCAATAATTTTTAAATTGTCTCTCCTGGATCTATTTTCCAGGTCCATGATTTTTTTTCAATGAGATATTTCACATTGCCTTTAATTTTCATTTATTTGGATCTGTTTAATAGTATCTTGATTTCTCATAAAGTCATCATCTTCCATGTACTCCAGTTTAATTCTGAAGGAATTATTCTCTTCTGTGAGCTTTTGAAATTCCTTTTCCATCTGGCAAATTCTGAATTTTAGGGCATTCTTTCCCCCACTGACTTTTTGGGCCTCTTTTGTCATTTGAGTTAGTTTATTTTATAAGGTGTTATTTTCTTCGGTCAGTTTGTTGACTCTCTTTTCATTATTTTCTTGCATCATTCTCATTTCTCTTCCAAATTTCTCCTCTACTTCTCTTATTTGGTTTTCAAAATCCTTCTTGAGCTGATCTATGACTTGTAGGAAGTCTACATTTTTCTTGAAAGCTTTTGGTATGGGAGTTCTGACTGTGTTTTCTTCCTGTTGCATGCTTTGATTCTTTTTGTTCCCAATAAAGGATTCTAGAGTTTGATTGCTGTTCTTACTTTGCTTCCTTTTCCTGCTCATGTTGCCAGTGAATTACTTGACTTTTTAGTTCTGTGGAACTCTGCTTCCAGAGGGGAAAGCTCTGTCCCAAATTGCTGGGGTTTTGCAGGTGCTGAAGCTATTTGTTGGGTACTTTTTCTGCTGTCCCCATAAGCTCTTGCTCACTGGTTACACACTCCTGAACCACCACCCAAGACTGTGATCTAGATCCAAGCAGGTCAAAGCAAGACCAATTACCCTCTGAATGTACTTTTGGTCACCCTACAATCTGCAGGTCAGGAGCTCTGGAAGCAGCCACATGGTGCAACCACCACATCTCTGCTTCTTATTCTTGGGGCAGTGGGCAGACAATGCTCTTCAATCCCCCGCACCCCAATTCCAGCAAAGTTCCACACTGACCTTTTACTTTGTGTTTAGTATGTATGTATTGAGAAGTCTGGAAGGTGCCACAGCTGCTGGTGATTCACTCTCCTGAAGTCTGCTCCAGCTGCAGCTGGTCAGGACCACCCTGAGCCTAAAGCTTGGACCCTCATGAATCTTGGCTTGGCTCTCAGGGTGCTGTGATGGAACCTTCCTGTGGCCTGTCAGACTGCCTTTAGTAAGAGATTTGTTTCTCTCTGTCACTTTGTGGGTTCTGTTGCTCTAAAACTTGTTTAGAGTCATATTTTATAGATATTTGAGGTCATTGTGGGGGGAGCATGCAGAATTTTCCTGTTTCTACGCTGCCATCTTGGCTCCACTCTTTTATGAACACTTTCTTTACAAATAAAGTCAGATCCAAACAATTGGGGGAAAAAAGAAAAAGAAAAAAATGCTCATTGGTAGGTCTTGTCAACAGTAATAAAAATGAGTATTCTGCCTAAATAAATTTACTTATTTATTGCCATACCAATGAAACTACCAAACATTATTTTAAAGAGCTAGAAAAAAATGACAAAATTCATCTGAAAAAAAAATGTCAAGACTATCAAGGGAATTAATGGGAAGAAAATATGAGAGAAGGTGGTCTATTTGTACCACACCTCAAACTATGTTCTAATACAATAATCATAAAATAATTTGATACTGACTAAGAAATAGAGTGATAGATCAGTGAAATAGATTGGGTACACAATAAACAGTAGTAAATGATAACAGGAATCTAGAGTTTAGTAAACCCAAAGACACAAACTTTTCAGAAGCAAACTTATTATTTGACAAAAAATTCCAAGAAAATATCTTTTAAAAAGGTGAGAGAAACTAGGTATAGACCCACATTTCACACTGCATATAAAGATAAGGTCAAAAGGGGTCCATTACTTAGACATAATGGGTGATTCCACAAACAAATTATGAGAGAATAGAATAGTTTACCTCTCAAATCTATGGAGAAGAAAAGAATTTATGAGCAAAAAAAGGATGAGAGCATTAATAGATATAAAACATATAATTTTGATTATATTAAAATCAATGATTTTGTTCAACAAATTTAACGAAGCCAAGATTAGAAGGAAAAAAAAGAAAACTAGAAGGGAGGGAGGAATAATAGCAATTATTATATTTTTTGCACTTATAGGATTTTATTTTTCCAATTTCACATAAAGATAATTTTCAACATTCATTTTTGTAAGATTTTAAGTTCCAATTTTTTCCCTCACTCTCTTTTCTCCCTCCTCCCAAGGACAGCAAACAATCTGATACATGTTGCACATATATAATCATTTTAAACAAATTTCAACATTAGGCATGCTTGAGAGAAGAATCAGAACAAAAGGAGGAAAAACACAAGAAAGGAAAAAAAAGTGAAAATAATGTGTTTCAATCTGCATTCAGATTCCATATTTCTTTCTCTTGATGTGGTTAGCATTTTCCATCATGGGTCTTTTGGAATTGTCTCCAATCACTGTATTTCTGAGAAGAGTTATGACTATCACAGTTGATCATCTCACAATGCTGCTGTTATTACATCCCAGCTATATAGCTTTCCAGTTTTCTGGCACTTTTTTGCTTTTGTGTATTCTACAATCCACTTACAATGGCCTTCTTGCTGGCACATGACACTCTACATCATTATTTTGTGGTCTTTACATTGGCCAATCACATTTCTCTTCTGGTTTCCTTCAAGAGCTTGAATCCCACCTTCTTCAGGCAATGTCTTATATGGCCATTCCCCTTTCCCCGCCAACATCCCCCACAGAAACACTGCTTGTACCTCTACTCTCAGATTGCCTACTTTCTAATTGTATGTGTATGCATATGCACAGTATATGTATGTATATACTCACATATATGTGTATATTTGTATATATACTTGTTTATATACACATATATTATAGGTACATAGTTTTTTATGTATTGTTTCCTCCATTAGTAAAGCACTTGAAGAGAGGGATGGTATTTTCGTCTTTCTTCATATCTGCAAGGCTCAGCACAGTTTCTGAAGTACAGTGTTTAATAAATCTGAACTTTCTGGGTATATTTTGATAGGGATTCTTTCTTACTCAGTTATAGATTATGTATGAATATGAATCAACCCTATCCTTTGGGATATCCTGCCACCTAAATAAATATTCAATGAAATAAGAAATTCGTATTAGAAAGTAAAAATTCCCATTTGTCTTAATAGTGTGTAGTGTGGAAACTGAATGACTAAATTTTTGTGGAATTTAAATCCAAATGGTTATGTGTCTTCTGATTATCATGTTTGTGCTCTAAGTACTTTATGTGACTCCATCCTCCAATAATGCTAACATTCGCATCAACTAACATGTCTGCTGTTAATGTTTTTAAGCACTTTCCTCACAATGACGCTTTGAGATAAATATTTTAAGCACTATTATTTGCATTTTATAAATGAGAAAATAGAGGCCCAGAGATATAAATTGATTTGTGAAATTTCACTCAGTAAATGAGTGTCATTAGATTTTATTCCAGGTCTCTCAACCTCTGTGTTCTTTTCCCTACACAAATCAAGCAGGCTTCCTCATCTTCTGCTCCTTCTCAATATTTCTACTCTGCTTAAGTTGTACTACTTTACATTGAATACACAATATTTCATCGTATTTCATTATTTTTCTGTTGTTCCATTTCCCCACATCACCACTTGTGAATATTCTATGTCACTTGGCATGTTATTTTATGCCAATCATTTACCAACTTATTTCAAAGCTATTGGAACCAGAAAACCTCTTCCTATCTAGATGGTATAAAGTCTCAGCTCTATCCTGGACACAACTTCTGGAAAACACTTTTAGTTTTACAAACACGCGTTTGAAATCCATATGTGGCTCTGCATACTATTAAGACCATTACCTGGGCATCTGAACTCTGAGTTCTGGATTTACTTTAAACTTGGGTGACATCTTTATTTTGTCTTATGCACTTCCAACTCCTGTCTAAATGTACCTCATACAGTGTCCTGTGCACAGGGTGAGTGAAAAGAGTAAATATTAATTGGAATTAAATTAAGCTGAATTTCCTTTTTATTGAAAGGTATTTTGTAATGATTAGAGTGCAATTGTGACAAAGTAATAGATATATTACTTTATTTTGTCCTTTAAACCGTATAACCAGCCAATGACATAGATTCTACAATTAATTATATCTCCATTTCACAAATGAGACTCAGAGAAGATGTGAGCCTTTGTTCCGTCACCCAGCTGATTGCCTTCAAATCTACATCTCTTTTGATTCTTCTATCCAATGTACTCTTTCTTTCTTTAACCTATTTCTCTATCCATCTTGGTCTCTTGATTTTTTAATGATAAATTTTAAAAATGCAATTTGGACAGAGAGCAGATAAAGCAAAAAGGCTTGAATGGTCTGTTTTGTTGTGCTCTTTTAATTTCTGATTTAGGGTCTGAATATCTAGGCTCAGTAAATGTACAGCCTTTCCAGTTATCTTTAGTTGGTAGTAACCTTTGGAAAAATGATTGTAAGATGAATCTCTTAATGTAGATGCTACTGATGTTTCTAAGTTTCTTCCTGCTGCTCTAATTGATTAAGTCTTTGGCTATTTCAGAAGCCATCAGAGCTGTTTTCTTAATTTCCCATTCCCTATTGTTGTTGGGTTTTTTTTTCCAGTTTAGCAAACCTCTTGGTGCTTTTACCTTGCTGTTCAGTTAAGATGTATTCAATGTATTTAATATCCTTGACCATGTTTTCCATTGATTCAGCCTAGAACAAATTCCTTAGTATCTTGGTTTCTCATAAAGTCATTTGCTTCCATTTACTCCACTCTAATTCTGAAGGAATTATTCTCTTTAGAAAACTTTTGAAATTCTTTTTCCATCTGGCAAATTCGACTTTTTAAGGCATTCTTCTCCTCATTGGCTTTTTGGGCCTCTTTTGCCATTTGAGTTAAGCCATTTGTTAAGGTCTTATTTTCTTCAGGCAGGTTGTTGACTCTCTTTTCATGATTTTCTTGATCATTCTCATTTCTCTTGCCAATTTTTCCTCCACTTCTCCTATTTTGTTTTCAAAATCCTTGTTAAGCTTCTCTATGGCTTATAGGAAGTCTAAATTTTTTTTGGAAGCTTTTGGTGTGGGAGTTCTGACTGTCTTGTCTTCCTCCAGTTCCATGCTTTGATTCTTTTTGTTCCCAAAAAAGGATTCTAGAGTTTGTTTGCTCTTCTTACTTTGTTTCCTTTTCCCGCTCATGTTGCCAGTGAATTACTTGTCTTTTTAGCTCTGTCGAACTCTGATTCCAGGGGGGAAAGCTTTGTCCCAAATTGCTGGGGGATTTGCAGCTGCCAGAGGTATTAGCATCTGGTGAAGCCCCCATCAGCTTTGGTTCACTGAAAATGCACCCCAGGGTCACCACCCAAAACCACAATCTGGATCCAGGCCGCTCAACACAAGAGCACTTGACCTCTGAACAATCACTTGGTCCCCCTGCAGTCTGCAAGCTGGGTGCTCTGAAGCAGCCAGGTGGAAGCCGCTGCAGGGTGTCTGCTTCTGCTGCCTCCTTGTCCTCGAGGCAGTTTGGCTGGACTGCTTTTCTCTCCCAAATGTAGCTGAGTTCCACTGACCTTTCACTTTGTCTTTATTTCTTTTGGCTTGATAATTCTGGAAACTGTCACAGCTGCAGTTGATCCACTTTCCTGAAGGCTCCAGCTTCAGCTTGTCCTGTTCCTCCTGCTCACCCCAGGGCCATGCCCTGGGTTTCAGGTTGGGCTGGTTTCAGCTCCCAGCCCTGCAATGAGCCCCACCTGCCGAGTTACCTTCAGAGGGATGTGTATTTTTGTGACTTTTGGAGTCCTAAAAAATTTTTAGAGTCATATTATATGGGTATTTGAGGTGTTCCTGTGAGAGCTGTGGCATTTTCCTGCTTCTATGCTGCCATCTTGGCTCCGCCTCCCCAAACCTAGAACAAATTCCTTGATGGCTCTTTCAAGAAAACTGTAAGATACCCTGAGTTCCCAGGAGACTTCACCTAGACAGTATCTGCAAAGGTCATATAGTTTATTGAAAATTTCCTTTTCTTTTGTCAACTAAATCTTTTTAATGTTCCTGTTAAGAACTGTGAGGGTCTGGTTTTGTGTGATTCTCATTAGCATCACTGAGGATTATGAATTAAATGGGTTTCCTTGGTGAGAAAGAACTCTTCCCAGAGATATATCTATATTGGTTTTTGACAGATAGCATCTTCTGGTGAGGCATCCCATCTCAGTGAAGCCAGAGTTGCAGTAATACTATTGGGACAAACAAAACGCTTGGTACTAGGAATCCCAGAACATGTTCTGCCTTAGAAGTGGTGGAGTGGTGGAGTGGAGAAAGTCAAAGTCATGAGACAGTATTTGGGGAAAGTATTTTTTGAAGGGAAAGAGCTAGCCAGTCTCTTATCATTGTTTAATTGTCTGACTGTGACAATGTAATAATGATGTTCTCCAATGCTTCTGTCACTAAACCACACTGTCTCCACTTACAGATATGATTAAGAACTCAGTTTTTCTTTCAGGAATTTGAATTATATGTTTGTCATTACAGTTTTGTCAATTATTGCAGAATTAAGACTAGGTAGTCAGAGGATAGAGGGTCAGAAGTAGAGCAGAAACTGAATTGAGAAAGAGAACCCATTTGGGAAGATCACATGTGCCCCAAGTTTAAAGTGAAAATCGTTAAAATTGTACCTTGTTCTGGCCTCCCTAACCCTGCTACACACATATACCTTTAGTCAGAATAGTAAATGAATTTTTAACAGAAAATAAGATTAGAAAGGAGAACCTGAGAGTCATATACAAATTGTCCCAAAGATCAAAGGAGCCTGAATTGCAAATTGTATCTTATATTAACTAAAATTCACATCCTGGTAAAATGGTGCCGAATCAGGAAACAATTCTCAAGATTTCTCAAGGCTTATGGTCCTATGATATGTAAATTCCAGACCAAATCCAAACCTCCACAGATCTAGACCAGCAAAACATCAAAAGGTGCTTGCTGATAACTCTGGGATGATACCTTTGAAGTTTTGCTGATAAGTTTGTGATGAGGATTTAGATATGTAAATGAACTAACTCCAAGGTGGCATAAATAAGTCTATTTCCCTCAAAACCCTATAAAAATAAGACATCAAAGTCCTAACTTCTGAACACTGCCATCTCCATTGGTTTTATGCTACCTAGAGCCCCCAATTTTAATCCATGGTTATGTGGGTGATATTCACTGTGCCTCCCCCTCCCAATCCTCTTCTGCATGCTGCCTTTCTACCTGCACCATCACATTTCCTATCCCCAAGCTGCCATCTGCCTCTGTACCACTTTGGCTGAATGTCTCTGTGCCTTATTAATGGGTGACTGCCTCCCTGTTTCCTGCTGCCAATTGTGGTCTTTCTTGCAAGTACCTAAAGAACCAGGCATGTCTACCCTTATTTCATAATTTCACAATTCAATTATCAATTCATTAGGCAATAGGGCCTAAGGCTAATCTGGGCTAGTATGTTGAGGAAGTAACTATACTACAAAGGGCAAATCCAGCTGGTAACAAGTTGCCTAAAGGAGTTTCTCTTGGGCAAACAAACCAAGAACCAGAAGTGTCAAGAGAGTTTGTGTGCTGTGTTCTCTGTGTGTGCATGTGTGCATGTGTCTGTGTGTGTGTGTGCGCACGTGTGTGTGTGTGTGTGTGTGTGTGTGTGTGTGTGAGAGGGAGAGAGAGAGAGAGAGAGAGAGAGAGAGAGAGAAAAGAGACAAAGACAGAGAGACACAGAGACATAGATCTCAGAGACAAAGACACACACAGACAGATAGAGACAGCCAGGGAGAATTTATCATTTTGTAGGTAGTCCAGAGAAGGAAGAAGCTGTTTTGTTGTTGTTTTCCTTGTCTAGGAAGTCAGGAGGCAAAGTTTTTCCTAGGTCTATGTTTAATACATGTGGGATGAAATATGTCCTGCGAAGTGGGTGTAGTTGAAAGGGTTTGTCTATAAGGGAATATTGTAGTGAAAACTTTCTGAAAACCCTGGGCTCCCAAAACTATAATAAGAGGGATTAGTAATGTAAAATCTGGAAGCCTGAGATACAAAAAATAAAACCATGCCAATCAAATTAATCAGAGAGCTAAAACTAAACTAAGATCATGAAACGTTACTACTACCATTTACTCCCCTTTTATCAACTGCTACCATATGCAAACAATTGTCCAGTCTTCTGGAACCTAATTCTAAAATATCCCTTTAATTCACCACTTATTTCCTGTTAAGACCAGTTCTCATTATCATCCACCTGGGTTACTGAAGTACTCACTGCTAGAGGCTTCCATTGTAATATGCTACAGTGGAAAGAGAAGTTGTGTTCAAATCCTGACTGATATTTACTACTTTGTAAATAACCTTAAGCAAGCTATTTATCTTCTTTGGACCTCAATTTCCAAATCTGTGAAATGATTAATTTAGACTAAGTGGCCTCAGAAGTCTGTGAAGTTTCCCCATATGATAGTTTCCCCATCAAACTGTTACTGTTGAGAGAATAATCTTTCCTAATGCACAAATCTAATCATGTTAGTCCTTTGTTCAAAACTAGTCAGTGAATTAATAGTATAACTCTTTTAAAACTCTGATATCTGCTATCTCACTACCTTTCCAAACTTAAAATACCTCATTCCTCTCTATGTCATGCTACCTTCCAGTCAATTTTTTTTCTTTTTTTTTTCTTTTTGGAGGGCAGTTGCGGTTAAGTGACTTGCCCAAGGTCACACGGCTAGTTTTTGTGTTAAGTGTCTCAGGTCAGATTTGAACTCAGGTCTTCCTGACTCCAGGGCCAGTGCTCTGTTCACTGCACCACCTAGCCGCCCCTTCAGGCAAATTATTTAATATCTCTTGCACAGGGTCACTATCTGGAACAAGAGGGGTACTGAACTCTTGACTGATTCATGAGCAAGACACTCCATCTCTCAGTTCCAGGAATTTTCTCCAGCTGTACTGCATGACTAGAAAACTCTCCCTCATCTATTCCAAGTATTTACTTTTCTGTCTTTCTTTAAGTTCCAACTAAAATCTTACCTCTGATAGGAATCCTTCTCCAAATACCTCTAAATTCTAGTGCCTTCCCTCTATTATTCTATATTTTTTCCTGTGTAGAGTTTACTTTGTGTGTATGTATGTATACATATATATATGTATATGTGTGTATTATTTTTCACACTGTCTCACTATTAGTAGACTTTAAGCTACTCCATGATGAGGTCTGTCTTTTGCCTCTTTTTTTTGATACTCTCAGTGCTTAGCACCATGCCTGCAACATTGGAGATATTAATAAATGCTATTTCATTGACTTGTATTCAGCAGTATGAATCCTGATCCTGTAACTAACTACGATGTTTTTGGCGAATCATTTACCTTTTCTGAAACTGTTTCTTCATCTATAAAAAATAAATGCTTCAACTAAAGGACCTCTGAGGTCTAAATATATGACAACTTTATGCCTAGCCCTTTCCTTCCAAAGTGCCTTTGTTCACACCATTGCCTATGCCTTGAATCCCATTGTTCCCCTCCCATATGTGTTCTGAAATCCCACCCATCCTTCAAGATCTATCTGACATGCCAAATCCCCATGAATCCTTCCATGTAATAAATAATCTTCCTTCCTTCAACCTTGTATAACATTTTACACTTCCCATCCTCTTATTCTATTCTATTCTATTCTATTCTATTCTATTCTTCACTATAGACATGACATTGTCAAGTAGATTTTCAATTTTTGTTTGTGTTCTTTATTCCTCATCCTTTAATTTAAGTTTCGGGTGAGAACAGTACTTTCCACATAGTAGGCCAGATGGTTGGTGAAAGAATGAAGAAATGAATGATTATAAATAACTTCTGAATGTCTAAATGGATTATCAAGACTGGACAGAAAGGGAATCAGTGAGGATAGAGGAAAGAGCTAAAAGACAATAAAACCTAGTTTCTAATAGTTTGCATAAAGGAACAAGATTACACCATAGGGATTTTGTAATTCATAAACTTTCCCCTTCAAATATGTCACATTTCCCCATAATAGTTTGGAGACAACCCTTAAACAAACAAACAAAAAAAGCATATAAAAAGACTATTTTAGGAAGGCAGAGCAAGGGAAGAATGTCAAAATGGATGCTTTCCCTCCCACAGTTTAAGCTGAGTGTTAGGAAACCTAATTTAGCAAGATGCTTTGGCAAGGAAAAAACAGTATGAGGTGCTGGCAATTCTAGACCTTAAGCTTAATGGTGACAGGGAAAAAAAAACATAGGAATGCCACAAAGGCATGCCCCAGTGTTATTTTGTGCTGAATTGCTGGCACATATGAGTTTTATAATTTTTTAATCCTCCTATTTATAAGATGTAACAAGAACAAAATATATACTACACAGTTCACTGCCACTTATCTGCAAGAAAAAAAATTTTTGACTGAAAAGAACCACCATATCCTTTAAGACTTAAAATGAAGTTTTCCTAAAAACAGGTACAAAATAAGTATGCAATTATAGTATTATCATTGATAATGGTAATAATTACTATGTTATTTCATTTATTGGATTCAAAATATTTCAGATACTATAATAATCATAAAATAAAGTCCTCCTATTTGTTTAAGAGGGAAGGGCACAACATACCAGAGTTTCTCAATAGGACATGTTTGTTTTTCTTAGTTGTTTTTCTTTCGTACATGTAGAAGAGGTGTCTGTTTATCCTGATTTTATTTGGGAAGGTGCATCACTCATTGTTCCATTTGTCACAGGTTAACCTTGAGAATAAATTATGTGGAACAGATTCGGTATGTCAAAGGAAGTTGATTTAAGGTATATTTTCAATTATTAGGGGCTTGCAAGTAGTGGGCTTTTTAGTCTTATGAGGCAATGAGGAAGAGACCATGGAAAGATCTTGAATAAAGGAACATGAGAATGGAGGGATAAGGATTTTTGATAATGATATCAAAAAATGTGATTGATTGTTTATTATAATGAATTCCTCTGGGCAGGGAGTTGTTCTCTGGTGGTAGTAATATGGATATAAAAAAGAAAGTCAAGACAGAAAAGACCATGAATGAAATACTATACAGATCAATTTAGAAAGACAGTCACATTCTCTTCTTGTAATCTAGCTTATAAATCACTAATATCTTTCCAAATTATGGCTCTAATAAGTATGTATCCTCTGAGGATATTTTTCTGAGTTGAAATAGGACATAGCAATTTTCTCCACTAATCTGACAGAATGGTAAAAATCTTTCTGAATTGCCTGATAAACAAGTGGCAATTCTAGAAATCAATTATCTGAACATGGTGCAAAAAGAAATAGAGAATTACTAATAACTTTATATTAAAATACATACTGCACCATCAATACGGCAGAAGAAACCTGACCCAAAATGTTATTGGTACTATTGGGAGAACTGTAACTGGAGACTAGTGTTGATTATAATCATAGAATTATTGACTACTATGACAAGGAAAATCAGTTTGTCCAAATGACTTCACATTAGTGACATTAACCACAATAGTCAGTAGTTTTTTTCCTCAACAAGAGTCTCAAAATAGAAACCAAAATAGTGTAAAAAAAAAAAAAGACTAAAACAAGGCATTTGAACCATGTGAAAAAGATTATTGTCAGGCAGAAAAGAAAGTCAGGTGGCCGACCAAGTACAGTCATTCAAAGTTATAAGAACAAATGAAAATCTCAAGAAATATTACTAAAAGAATAGGGTGATTTAATAACTTATACATATAATTTTGTTAGTTCTCTGTTGATTGACTCACTTGGCTATTATGTAGTATTAATACAGCCAATGTCACAGGTTTAATGTCTATAGAAAGTTTTGTTTTGTTCCAGAGTTACATATGGTAATCCACTCTATTCTGTCATCCTCCACTTGTTTCTCCTAGGATTACATGAGAAAATGTAGTGTAAAACCAGTACAATTCTATTTCCAATGCCAGCCACAAAATCTGCACCCTACACTTTGCCAGCTATCAGTGATACCACTTTTGTATATGAAACATAAGTGGTGATGATGAGGGAGGATGTGGAGTAGTGCTCCAGACCTATGCTTTTATCATTGTACGTAAGGAACTACCAATGTAGGGACACACTAAACATCTTTTTTCCAGAAAAGAAAAAAAAAGCTCTTCATCTTCTAACCTGGAGCCCTCTATTCCTAATAGGTGAGAGTTTTTTAATAGCCAAATCAATCCAGACTCACCACTTTGCTGGTCTACAGAAATTTTCACTAAATTAGCTATTGATTATCTCCTCTGTATATGGAAACAGTAATGAAATTAGCACCAATATCTTTGGAATGTGCATCAGATTTAATTGCCCTATCCACTAACTTCCTTGAACTTCTCAGTCTGAAACACCCATCCCTGACTACTAATCTTTATATCCATTGACTTATTTTATAGAATGCCATCACCTTGAAGAAAGAGACTGTTTCATTTTTTAATTTGAATCCCTGGTGCTTAGTACATATGCTTAGTACACAATAAGCACTTAATAATTGCTTCTTTATTTAAAAATCCATTCATATATTTATTCATATTGGGAATTTCTCTGTAACTTTAGATGACTGACTAATTGCCTGAGACACTGAGGCACACATAGCTTTGTAGTATTATGAAGGGCAGAATTTAAGTCAATTTTTTTTCCCCTGACTCCAAAAGTAGCCTTCGTATCTCTCATATGGAATACATGCCATATTATTAAACTCACATATTGTCCTTTAGGCAGCTAAGTGACTAAGGGCATAGAGTGGTGGGCTTATAATCAGGAGGACATGAATTTCAATCCTCCCTTAGACACTAATTGACTGGATGATTTTAAGCTAATCATTTAACCCTTTACAATCCAGTTTCTTCATTTATAAAATGGAGGATGTTACAAAGCTTTCACAAAGACCAAATGAGATAAAATAAGTAAAGGGTTTTTTAAAACTTAAATATTATATAGATGTTAGTTATATCATTTTGTCTGCTAGCACAATGCTGCCAATTGTACAAATAAGGCTGCAACAAAGAGATCATCCTGTCAATCAGCATGTTACTAAATGAGAAAAAAACGAATTATCTTTCTGGCTTTTTTGTACAGTTCTTTGAATCATCCTCAGCTCTTTTTACATTACTAAAACCAGTTTCAGATAAGAGTTCCAACAAAATAATACTGAGAAACATTTTTTTGGGCCACTGATGAAAATTATGCCCTTAGCGAAAGAGCAGCACATTAGCTCTGAGTTGATGGAGAATAAAACAGATGCCAACAGCAGTTGTGCAGATGGTCTGTACCACTGAAAGTTCATCACCTAACAACTCTGAATACTGCTTTTTAAGCACTAAAACTCTGTGACTCTAGGACATTAATTTTAAGATAATCATTTACTGTGGTTATATTTAGTTCTCTTACTAATTCTAATTTCAAGGGATTATAGAAAATCTGTTTTGTAGTTGTTTTTTTTTTCATAAGATCATTTGAATTTTGTCCACGATACATTTGAATTGAGATCAAGGCTGAGTGCTGTGGGAGTGTAAGGCATTTCAGGGTTCTTCCCTCTAAATATCTCCTTCAGCTTAAAGATACTGAAATGCTATTATGAATATTTTCTAGATTCCTTTAATGGAAATTGTTGTGTTCAAAATGTAAACGTCTCCAAAAAAGATTAACTGCTAAAGAGTATTCTGCTTTTGTGTTCCATAAATTCAATAATTTTTTTAAAAATTAGTTTTCACATATCCCAGGAAATTAATAATTATATATTATATTTATAGACATTTGAAGTTTCAAACTTACTTTCAAATGAATTATTTATTTTTTTCACCATTTCACAGATGAGGAAAGTAAATTCCAAAAAGTTTAAAGAAGAGTTAAAATTAAAAGCCAGGTCTTGTGACACAGGAGTCTTCTTTCGACTAAACATTATGGTTTCTAGCAATGAAAGGCATACATGAATGTGGATTTAGAGCTGAAATCAATCAAGTGTTTAGTGTTTATTATATATCAATCACTGTTCTTAGCACTAGGGATATGAAAAGAAGCCAAAACATACCCTGCCTTCAAGGACCTTACATTCTAATGTGGAAAATAGAGCATATAATTATAAATACATACAAATATATATGAGTACATATACATATATGTATATATACATACACCCATATGTGTGTATATATACATACACATATACATACATATACACATACATACATACAAATATATAATATATATATATATATATATATGTGTGTGTATATATAATTTGGAGTACATGAAAGTTAATCTAAGTGGGCAAAGGAGTAGTGAGGGAGGAAAGCAGGAAAGACCTCTATGCCAAGGGTCTATTTGAGTTTTCATAAAGAAAGTGAAGGAAGTCAGAATGCAGAAGTAAGTCAGCAAAGCATTCTGTCATGGAGGACAGACAATACAAAGACAAAGAGTCCAATGATGGAACAATGTGTGAGGTAGAACAAGGTCAGAATGACCCAATCATAGGGTACAAGGAAGGAATGGAAGTTTAAGAAGATACAAAATAAAGAGCTAGATTGTGAAGAACATTAAATGACAGAGGACAGCATATTTGACCATGGAGATAATAGGGAGTTTTATTATTGTTAGTCATTTTTCAGTTATGTACAAATCTTTGTGACTCCTTTTGACATTTTCTTGGCAAAGATACTGGACTGGTTTACCATTTCATACCCCAGCTCATTTTACAAATGAGGAAACTGAGGCAAACAAGGTTCAGTTATTTGATTAGGGTCACATGTCTAATAAAAGTCTGAAGTTAGATTTGAACTCAGGTCTTTCTGACCCCAGGTCTGACATTCTATCCACTGTGTCACTTAGCTCTGCCAGTAAGGAGCTATTAGACTTTATTAAATAGGAGAATGAAGAGTCAGAGCTAAGCTTTAGGAAAAACCACTTCAACAGCTGAATAGATGATTGAGTGGAGTGAGGAGAGACAAGGCAAAGAGACCACTTAGAAGATTATTGCAACAGTCCAGACTATAGGTGATGAGGCTGGGACATATTGGACAGTGTGGGAATATTGTCTAATTTTCTTACTTTCATCAATAATGGGGCAAGGTAGTACAATAGCTAGAGGAATATTTTGGTCATTAAAAAGATGTAGGTTCAAATACTGACTGCAACAGTTAAAATAATGTTCTAACAAAGCACCTATTAGTAGGATAGGCTGTTTTTACTCCTACCCTATTTGGTGGTTCCATTAATTCTTTTAAAAATAAATGTTTGGGGGCAGCTAGGTGGGGCAGTGAATAGAGAACCAGCACTGGAGTCAGGAGGACCTGAGTTCAAATCTGGATTCAGATACTTAACAGAAAACTAGCTGTGTGACCTTGGGCAAGTCATTTAACCCCAATTGCCCTACCTTCCCCCCTCCACAAAGAAAAAAAAGTAAAAAAGAAAATAAATGTTTTAAATATATGTTTTTTTAAATTTTCACATCACTTAGATTTTTATCTCATTTTTATCTCCATCCCTGAGAGCCACTTTTTATAAAAATAATTTCTTTAGAAATAAAAGTGAAGAGGAAAACATTCACCAAAACTGAATATTACATAAAAATAAAAACGATCTGATATTGTACTGATATTACACATATTTCTATTCTTTACCAAGCAGTAGAGGTGTGGAGAAATGAGTAAAGCTCTCTACTTTTTTCGAGGAAGACAAAAATATTCTTTTTTTATTAATTAATTTGTTTATTTTTAGTTTACATCATTCATATCCACAAGATTTTGAGTTAAAAATTTTCTACCCATCTTTTCCCTACCCACCTGTAATGGCAATGTAATTTGGAGATGACCCTGAATTGACTTGGCTTTTTGGGTTGAGCATTAAGACCCAGAGCTTGTGAATCCCACTTGTGGGATGGACTTGTTGACGCAAAGAGAGAGGGCTGACCTGGGAGGAGCCATGAATGGAAAGAAAGGCTCAAGCCCAAAGAAGGCCAGAAGAAGTACTTTGGGGAGAGCAGTGTCCAGCATCATGAAGCCTGAGTTGCTGTTGAGAGCCCATTGGAGCTGCCCAGGACTTTTGAGGACTGCCACCTGGAGCTGCTGAGAACTGAGGAGGCATGGCTGTGATGCTGGTATTCTGTCTGTCTGCTTTGATATTGTTTTTCCAGATTCACCTGATGGTGGAGAGTGCTGCTGTTGTAGAGGTCTTGGAACTTGGCTGTTGTTGCAGAAGCCATGAAGAAGGACTTTCTTGTTGTATGTTCACAGGAAACCTGGAAGGGGGCCTTGCTGATACTTTCAGGGGTTCTGGGAATGTTCTACAGGCAGAGTGTGACTGGATGAGAACACTGGCTTTGTTGAGCCTTGTCTCCCCAGGAACTGGGCTTGCTGAGGGTTTGCCTCAAGTGAAGATGAAAGAAGGACCCTTCCTTGGCCTTTCCATGCTGAGATGTTATCTTGATCTTGTTATGGTTTAAGGGTGGATGGCCTTTTGTGCTCTCCTGCTCCCTTTTGAGAAAGTACTTAATGTTAATGGATGGTATTGTAATTACTTTGAGTCCAGGGGTGGAAACCTTTGGCCTTTTTGTGAGTGTACTTTGTTTATGTTTGGAAACTGATCTCCATTTGAGAAGAGACTTTGACTGACTAAAAGACTGTACACTCTAGGGGTGGAGTAGTACCTGGACTGAATGAAGAACTTACTAGTGAAATGTTTGAGTTACACTGTATTTTGATTTTCCTGTTTTGTGAATGTTGGCTGAATAAATGGGGTTTGCTATGCTGGTAATCCGAACCTTGGAAGTTGCCTTTGCTTGGCATTACACCACCACCCCAAAACAGCCATCCCATTGTATATGCCCTCCCCTAAGGTGCTCTCTCCTATTTCCTCCCCTATCACCCCACTGGCTTTCCAGTAGGGTGAGATGGATCTCCTTACCCTAGTGCTTGTATATCTTAATTCCCAGTTGAATGCAAATAATAATGATAATGGTAATAATAATAATAAGAAGAAGAATGATAATTATCATATATACATATATATGTATATATACTTAACATTTGATTATAGAACTTTAAATTCTAGATTCTTTGCTTACCTCCCTTGTCACAACCCCCCACTGGAAAGACAAGCAATTCAATGCAGGCTGTACATGTGCATCTCCACATAGAACATATTGTGAAAGACTGACTATATTTCCCTCCTTCCTATCCTGCTTCCCCCTTGTTCTATTCTCTACTTTGTCCCTGTCCCTTTACAGAAGTGTGTGCTTCTAACAACCCCCCCCCACCACCAACCTGCCCTCCACTCCATCATCCCCCATCTCATCCCCATCGCCTCTGCTCTCCTGTAAGGCAAGACACTAAATTTAGAGTGTATGTCATTCCTTCCCTAAGCCAAATTCAATGAGAGTAAGGTTGATCCATTCCCTTTTGCCTTCCTGTTCTTCCCCTCCATTGTAACAGTTATCCCTTCGTTCTTCTGTATGAGATGATTAACCCAATTCTGTCTCTCTCTGTCTCCTCTCATTCTATATCTCTCCCACCTCTCAATTTCACCTTTTAATATCTTTTAATATATCATCACTTCATATTAAATTGATCCTGTGCCGTCTATGTACACACACACACACACAGGTACACACTAGCATATGTATTCATATGCATATATACTCTCCTATATAGACATGTGTATGTATACACACATATATACATACATATATATATATATATATATATATATATATATGCATTTATATTCCCTTCACCTTTCCTCATGCTGAGAAAAATTTCATAAGCTACAATTATCATTTTTCTATGTTGGCATATAAATAGTTCAACTTTGACAAGTTCCTTATGATTTCTTTTCCATGTTTATCTTCTCATGTTTCTTGCAAAGAAATATCAAATATTCTATGCAGTTCTGTTTTTTTCAGCAAGAATGATTGAAAGTCCTCCACCTTACAGAATGACCATGTTTTTCCCTGGAACATTATACTCAGTTTTGCTGGGTAGGTAATTCTCGTACATAATCCTACTTCCCTTGATCTCCGGAATATATTCTAGGTCCTTTGATCCCTTAAGGTAGAAGCTGCCAGATCATGGGTCATCCTAATTGTGTTTTCACAGTATTCAAATTGCTTCCTTCTGGCAGCCTGTAAAATTTTCTCCTTTGTCTAGGGCCTCAGAAACCTGGTTATAACATTTCTAAGAGTTTTCTTTTGGGGATCTTTTTCAAGAGGTGGTCGGTGAATTCTTTCAAGTTCTATTTTACCCTCTGCTTCTAAAATATTAGGGCAATATTCTTCTAGAATCTCTTGAAGGATGCTTTCTAAGTTCTTTTTTTGATCATGGCTTTCAGGTAGTCCAACAATTTTTAAATTGTCTCTCCTGGATCTATTTTCCAGGTCGGTGGTTTCTTTCAAGGAGATAGTTCACATTGCCATCTATCTTTTCATTTGTTTGTATCTGTTTCATAGTATCTTGATTTCTCATAGAGTCATTTGCTTCCATTTGCTCCACTCTTAATTCTGAAGGAATTATTCTCTCCAGAAAGCTTTTGAGATTTCTTTTCCATCTGGCAAATTTGACTTTTTAAGGAATTCTTCTCCTCATTGTCTTTTTGAG
>CM053600.1:83619855-83639782 GCA_028646575.1 Pseudocheirus occidentalis
CCCCCAGAGGTGGTTTTGGGATAAAGATCTAGAGGACTGATTAACCTTGGGCTGAGGTCGAGGGATGGGCAAGGCCTAAGATGCAATCACCCTTGAAAATAAGGAATATAAGCCCTATGATTTTCTTGTATCATGGGATTGGTATGGAATAGCTCTGGAATAAACAGACTATGAAATCCATCCCCGTCTCTCTGTCTCTTTCTTGTAATCCAGCTAGCTTTAAGCTTTTCTTACTCTTTCTCTCTATTTTCCTCAACTGGTAGCTAGGCCTAGACTGCGCTGGCCACAGCAGACATTGTATTTATATCAGGATATCTCATGAAATGCCCTGAGTTGTATTTCAGATTAGATCCTCTCAGAGTAATATCAACAGATTAAATAAATGAATCTCTTCCTTAAGTGGTAACCAAGTAGTTAAGCAGTTTAAAGATAATTATCATTTTCAGATTTCTTATAAACTGTAATACTTTAACAGTAATTATGATTATGTTTGAGAACTGATCGATTAAGAAAACCATTTCATAGCCAAACCATGTTAAATGGCCATTTGTAGCTTTTAAATGTCTTTGAATTCCCATGGCAATTCCCTTGGCTACATTCTCCATTGCAATGAAGTCTGTTCATTACACAAAATTAAAGTTTGCTCTTTACAACTTTAAGCCTTAATTATGCTCCTTTTTTCTGTTGTAGTATACTGCATACCCCTCACCTTTGTGGAATAGTTAAATAGACTTGCCAATTTTCTTTGATAGGCCAGAATACTAGAATGTTAAAGCTGGAAGAAAATTAAGAGATTAAGAGGTAAAACCCACTAAGTCCAGGAAGCCTTTAGCATGAAGACTAGGCTATTTTCTCCTCAATGGGAAAATAAAAATATCATTGAATCCCTAAGCGGTCCCAGATACAAAGGCTTATACTACTAACCTAGCAAAAAGCATAGCCCAGAAACAGGTATAGAAGGTACACTTCAATCTTAATGAATTATTTTCTGCTGTGTCACCGTATCCTCTTCACTAATCCCTTTTCCCAGTGGAGATGAATGGAGCTGTGGCTATCTGGACAAATCCTGCATTTTTACCTCATGTTCCTTCCACACTCTGGATAAGCAAACTTTTATAAAATGCTATGCAGTCTATAACATATAACATATTTTATTTCAAATAAGTCCTGAGTTTGAAATACTGAACCAGCTTGAATCACTCCTAGATAAGAACCTGGTGATTTGTGGAAATAACAGAGTACAGAGATTCAACCTTCTGAGTTTAACACTAATTTCATTATGATAGGAAAGTCACATAGGTACCGTGAGCCTCCATTTCCTCAACTGTAAAATAGAGATGATTATACCCTAACATATTAAGAAAGTTATTGCAAGGAAATAAAATAGTATAGAATATCACAAATATGCAGTCTGAGTTCCGAATGTTACCAACAAATAAATTGAGCCCCAAAGAGTCATGGTCAAGCATTTCTCATGGTCATGCATTAAGTGAGTTGGAGTAACAGTTTAGAAATCAGTTTTTCCAATTCCTTTACAGTTGGGTTCCTGCCATATGGTACATCCCTCACATATATAGTTATTTTGGTTTACTGCCTCATGAGAAAATGTTGATTTGAATGAACTTGTCCAGTTTTATAAGGCCTTCACTATACAACCCTGTTCATTCAATTTAAAGACAAAATTCTGATTTGATTAGGTCAGTTGGCCCCCAGCTCCAACAGGAGAGGAAACCTGGAGGTGTGGTTTGTAAGTAGTGAAAGTTCTGACTTTTGTTGGAATATCCCACATGCTTATATCAAATAGAATTTTTCAGCTCCAAGTCATTTTTTTCATCCCAGAGACTTGAACACTCTAGTATAGTAACCCAGCAAGATTATGCAACCAAATGAATACAAAAGCATCCTCAGACTAAGTGATCCAACAGAGCTGGTCTGTCATAAAATTATTCTGTGATGAAAAGAGATAACAGGTAAAGTAGATTTAAAAAGTAGGGAGACATGAGGTTTTTCTGTAATAGTTTTTTATTCAGAGTCTCATTTCTTAAAGTGTCACTGTGTTTCAAGGTATCTTGGTAGAGCAGACAGCTGGAATGGATGATAGGATTTTTCATTTGTTAGTTCTGCAATATTAGCTTAAAATTAGGATGATGGAGAATGTAAAGTTCATACAGATTTTTGGTTTGGTTCCTTATAGAACACAAAAGGTAAAAAATAACCAGTTTAGTAAAATATTAGGACAAGGTTTTTCTGCAGAAAAGGATAGTCTTAGTCTTTAACAAACATCCTTTAGAAACTATGTACACATTGTCTACAGGGACAGGGCTAAGATGGTAGAGTAAAAGCAGGAACTTGCTTGAAGTTTTGCTACAACCATGTCTAATACCTATAAAAATGACACTAAACAAATTTTAGAGCTACAGAACCCACAAAGGGACACAGAGAAACAAATCTCTCACTGAAGGCAGCCTGGCAGGCCAACAGGAAGGGTCCTTCACACCAGGCTGGGAGCTGAGCACAGTCCCATCTGAGCCTAGGCAGCTCAGACTCAGGCCAGGACAGACTTTTGAAGAGTGAATCACCAGCAGCTGTTGTGGTTTCCAGACTTCTCAACCCATAAACACCAAAGAGAAAGTAAAAGGTCAGTAGGGAACTCTGTTGGAGAGTTCTCTTTTGGGTGAGAGAAGTGTGCAGTCTGCCCACTGCCACTAGGGTGGATGAGATGACAGCAGCAAAGAGGCGGCAGCAGCTTCTGCCATGTGGCTGCCTCCAGAGCTCCTGGCCTGCAAATTGTGGGGGAATCAAGTGAGCATTCAGGGGGTAATAGCTCTTGTTTTGTACTGCTAGGATATGGGTTGCAGTCTTGCATGGTATTCCTGGGGTGAGGAACGCTACCGTGTCAGAGCTTGTGGTGGCTATAGAGAGGCTGCCCTCCTCATAGCTCTGGCAACAGCTCTGACAACAGATGCAAAAACAACAGAAATTTGGGACACAGCTCTCTCCACTCTGAAAGCAAATTTCTACTGTGGCAAAGAGGTCAAAAGTCAACTAGTTGACTGGCAAGATGAGCAAACAGAGGAAATGCAATCAGACCATAAAACCTTTGGGGGAGGACAAAAGGGTCAAAACATAGAACTAGAAGAAGACAACAAAGTCAAAATCCCTGCCTCAAAAGCCTCCAAGAAAAATATGAACTGGTTGCAGATCAAGGAGAAACTCAAAAAGGATGTTGACAATCAAGAAAGAGAAGTGGAGGAAAAATTGGGAAGAAAAATGAGAATGATGCAAGAAAATCATGAAAAGCTAGATAACAAAAGCTGCTAAAGGAGACCCCTCAAAATACTAAAGAAAATAACACCTAAAAAAGAGACTAACTCAAATGGGAAAAGGTGCCCAAAAAGCCAAAGAGGAGAATATCTTAAGTAGTGAAACTTCCCAGATGGAAAAGGAATTTCAAAAATTCACTAAAGAGAATAATTTCTTCAAAATTAGATTGGAGAAACTGGAACCTAATGACTTTATGAGAAATCAAGATACTATAAAACAGATGCAAAACAAATGAAACAATAGAAGGCAATGTGAAATATCTCATTGGAAAAACCACTCACCTGGAAAATAGATCCAGGAGAGATAATTTAAAAATTATTGGACAGCCTGCAAGCCATGATCAAGAAAAAGAGCTTAGAAATCAGTCTTCAAAAAATTCTCAATGAAAATTGCTCTGATATTCTAGAACCAGAGGGCAAAATAGAAATCAAAAGAATTCACCAATAACCTCTTTAAAAAGATCCCCAAAAGAAAATAAACATCGAATATTATAACTAAATCCCCAATCAAAGATCAAATATTACAAGAAGCCAGCAAGTAACAATTTGAGTGTTGTGGAAACACAGTCAGGATAACAGAAGATCTAGCAGCTTCTACATTAAGGGATAAAAGGGCTAAGAATATGACATTCCTGAGGTAAAAGGAGCTAGTATTAAAACCAAAAATCACCTACAATACTTCAGCAAAACTGAGTATAATGCTTCAGGGTAAAATATGAACATTCAATGAAATAAAGGACTTTCAGGCATTCTTGATGAAAACACCAGAGCTGAACAGAAAATTTGACTTTCAAATAAAAGTATAAAAGGAGCATGAGAAGGTAAACAGGAAAAATAAATCATAAGGAACTTTTTAAAGTTGAACTATTTACATTCCTACATGGAAAAATGATAATTGTAACTCATGAGACTTTTCTCAGTATGAGGATAGTTGGAGGGAATATATCTGTATATGTGTATATAAGTATGTATATGTGTGTGTATATATACATGTATGTATATATGCACACATAAACACACACATATATATTTATGTGTGTGTGTTTCCATAGGATGGTGTATGTGTGTATAGACGTGTACATGTATACCTATAGAGAGTTCCCAGAATCAGTTGAATAGGAAGGGATGATATCTAAAAACTAAAATTAAGAGTTGAGAGAGGAATATAATGGGAGAAGGAGAACGGGAGAGATATAATTGAATAAATTATCTCATATACAAGAAGCAAGAGAAAACTGTTACAATGGAGAGGAAGAGCAGGAAGGTGAAAGGGAATGGGTCAACCTTACTCTCAATGAATTTAACTGAAGAGGGAATAACATGCACACTCAATTGGGTATCTTACCCTACAAGAAATTAAGGGGGAAGCGGTAAGGTGGGGATGATAGAAGAGGGGCAGAATGGAGGAGTCTTGTAGTTAGAAGGAAACACCTCTGTAAAGGGACAGGGTCAATGGAGAAAATAGAATAAGTGGGGGGGTGGGATAGGATGTAGGGAAATGTATTTAGTCTTTCACAATACAACTACTATGGTGATGTTTTATGTAACTACACATGTATGACATATATTGAATTGCTTGTCTTTGAGTGGGGATGGGTGAGGACGGAAGAAGAGAAAGAATCTGGAAATCAAAGTTTTCTTTTTTTAATGTTAAAAAACTGTTTTTTTACATGTAGCTGGAAATTAAGATATACAGGCACTGGAGTACAGAAATCTATCTTGTCCTATTAGAAAGTTAAAAGTGTTATTGGGGAGGATATAAAAGAGAGCAGATTGGGGCAAGTTACATTCAAGGCTTGCTATCTTGGGGTGGGGGTTAGGGGAGTGATGACAAGAAAATTTGTAACTTAAAATCTTATGGAAATGAATGTGGAATACTAAAAAAAGAAATTAATTTTACAAAGAAACTATATATGCACACACATGCATATACATATATATGTATCTGTATATATTTGTGTATACATATATATGCATGCATACATCTATATACATACACAAACACACACATATCTCTATATTCATATAGATGGACATATAGGAATAAACCCAAATTTTCTGTCATGCTTTGGACCAATTATCAAAAGATTAATGTTTTATCTTAAAAAACTTCATTTTGAGTACTTTTTAAAATTAATTTTAAGTAAACATTTTATTTCTTCCAAAATATGTTTATCAGTGAGACACAAAGTAAAAGAGTAAATAACACTAATACTCAGCTGCACCACTTTTGACCAATTATTTATCATTTTTAACTTCAGATTCCTCATATACAAAATTAGGGCAATAAATCAAGGTCAGACCATTTAGAATTAAGGAAGACCTAATTGATCATCTTTTTCCACACTTTCATTTTACAGATATGAAATTCAAGACTTAGAAAGTTTATATGATGTTCACCCAACTACTGAAGTGTAGAGATAGGAAATAAATCCAGTTCTTATGACACCAAATATAATCAATCAATCCATCAATAGCCATTTACTAACATCTATTATATATTAGTGCTAATTAAATAATCCCTTCAAACAAATGATTTAAATTCTTGCATGGGAGTCGACAGGGATATAAGTATTTCCTTTATATTGGAAATATAATTTTGCCCATCTTCTAAAAGGCAAGTTGTTGCCTCTTTATTGAATATAAGATATTTTATAACACTAAAACAATATGCCTACCTTCTGGGAATATTGTAGTTTATTCCCAGAAGTTTCCATTTTAAATGATGCTTATTCATTAAAGGTCTATTGTAAACCTCTTATTGATATGATTTCAAAGAACATATAGTCTCAATCTTTAACAAAATAATTTCAAAATTCCTATACGTTTTCCTTTAGCAAGGTGACTTTAATGTATATATTTAAATCATGCATGATTCTATAATAGATGAAACCACAGAATAACTTTGTTCAATATTCCTCTGAGCTGTCAGTGAAAATATAAGCGTATCAGTTACAATGGAAATTTCCTCCAAGTTGTTTTTTTTTAATTCTTTGTACTTCTAACCCCCAATCCTAGCATAAAGCAGCTGCTTAATAAATATTCTTAGATAGTTGATTGCATGACTCAGTGTTACCCTGGTAACATCAACTATTTGAAAATCCAGGGGAAGGTCATCACTGCATCAGATAGCTCTTTTCACTGACGTATCATAGAGGAATATGAACAAGGATCACATATAAGGCAATTAAGTTGCACTGTATAAGCTGGGAGAAGGGAGTACTCCCATCAGTGGAATCAAAGGTTTGTTGAACTGCGAATGTGGCTTACAAACATATAAATCATAAAATGGATACAAGCTATTTCTATTTGTTCAGGGACAGAAATGACCATTGGGGCATTTTCACCACAGTGGCTCTTATTTGCTGCCAAAACAATTACATCTCTTCTCATAGAGAACTAAATTTGATATTCCCTTTTGCCAACTGCACGTCCAGGAATCCTGATTCTTTCTGACACCTCCCCTACACTAAAAACCTACTAACAAGATCATTGATCTATCAAGCTTTTCCAAAGCTTTTTTCATGAGTAAATAATTTGAAATTATTAACAAACTTGATTTTATTTAAATAAACAAATATGTATTAAGAACATTCTGGATGCAAGAAATACTACCTACTGGAAGAAAAAAAAACAGTGGAAACAGTTTCGTTCTTAAAGAGTCTACATTATAGTCGAGACAACACTGGGTTCCCAAAACTCATTTGTTTTAAATGCAGAGTATTTATTTTTACTTGCTTTGAGATTGTGAATATATCTTTCTTCCTTGTAGGAAAAAAGTGCAATCAACAGTAATTTTAAATAACACCATCAAATATTTTGACTACACAATTGTACTTTTTCTTCAAAACTGCCACTGTTATCTCTGAATCTTGAAAAATAAGCCAAGATTCCTTTTAAAAAACTGATTGAGAAACCATCCTCAACAAACCATGGATAGAAAAAGAACCTTGATAAATTAATATTTTTGTTTTACAGTGACTCCATGATGAAATATACTTACATCAGTATAAATTGTTTTTTCAATTTGAATTAATTTATTTTCTTGTTTACATCACTCATTTCCATGAGATTTTGAACTACAAATTTTCTCCCTGTCTTACCCCTACCCACAACACCCAAACAGTGATCCCACTGTAAAGCCCTGACCCCAATCTTCTCTCTCCTATGTCCTCCTCTATCACCCCTCTAATTTTTTGGTATGGAAGGATGGGTCTCCCTACCCCAGTGCCTGTATATCTTAATTCCCAGTTGCATGTAGTTAATAAAAATAATTATATATACGTATATATTTTTAACATTTGATTATAGGACTTTAAATTCTAGATTCTTTCCCTTCCTCCCTCATCACCCACCCCTACTGGAAGGACAAGCAATTCAATACAAGCTGTAGATGTGCAATTACACAGGACATCTCCACAGTAGACATATTGTGAAAGACTGATTGCATTTCTATCCTCCCTATCCCCCTCCCCCTTGCTCTGTTCTCTACCCTGTCCTTGTCTCTTTACAGAAGTATGTGCTTCCAGCAACCCTCCTTCCCATGTTGCCCTCCCCTCTATCATCCCACCTCTCATCCCCATCACCCTTACTCCCCTGTGTGGCAAGATACCCAGTTTAGAGTTTATATCATTCCTTCCCTAAGCCAAATTCAATAAGAGTAAAGTTGACCCTTTCCCTTTTGCCTTCCTATTCTTTCCCTTCATTGTAACAGTTATCCCTTGCTTCTTCTATATGAGATAATTAATCCCATTCTTCCTCTCCCTGTATCCTCTCATTCCAAACCTCTCCCACCTCAGAATTTCACCTTTGAAAGTATCATCCCTTGCTATTCAATTGATCATGTGCCCTCTATGAACTCATATATACACCTACTCAGTTATGTATTCATACGCATATATATGACCATATTTTCCCCTGGAACATTATACTCACTTTTGTGGGTAGGTGATTTTTGGTTTTAATCCTGCCTCCCTTGATCTCTGGAATATCATATTCCAGGCCCTAAAGGGGGTCTCTGAGGAACTACCCTGATTCATCTCGTCAAAAACATGCTACCACCCCTGGTCCCAAACCCCAATCTTCCTCAGAAAACTGTGGAAACAGACCTTCTCCAGGACACTGGGGAAACAGGCCTTCCCCAGGAGACGGGGGTAACAGATAACCCTAAAGGAACAAACAAATAAAAAGAGAAATACTCACTTCCACAGACATGGAATGAACAAAAAGTAAAACAATCACCTCGGGAAGTGTTTAGAGATCCATTAGGGCCAAGTAAAGGCAAGTCAACATCAGGCAGGCAGGCTAGACCCAGGCCTCTCCAAAGTCCAGAACCCTGGAAATCCAGGGGCTGGCTCCTCTAGAGGCAGAGAGGTCCAAGATGCCTACTTGCCGAGGCTGAGAGCCAATAAAAGCCCAAGTCTCGAAGGGGGTGGTCTAGGGCCCTAGAAGGGCTTCCAGGACCCCCCCAAATCTCACTGGGGCCTCCAAAAGTGTTGTGTAGAGAATAAGAATGAGCTGAGACCTGGGTTCAAGATAAATTTTGATGTGGATTTATTAATTAAGCACGTGACTACCTGAGTGTATTCACTCACAAGTAATGATCTTTGGGCTTTACAGACTTGATTATATAGGCCAAAACCACAAAACCACAATCAGGGAGGGGAGCTAGCAGAAGCATGATGTACAGAAGAAATAAAAAAACAGCCATTAGTCAGATCCATAGCTCAGGGCTAATTTGGGAACATGGTGCAAGTGTACAAGGGTGCAAACCTCCTGTGTCATGGGGGTCCCTCCTAGAACAGGGTGGAGGGCACAGCATGGCGAGCCATAGTCAGTGCATTCCAGAGCAGGATGGAGGGTCATGGAGGTAAAGGGGACTGAAATTCCCCAGAACAGGCTAGGGTCATGTTCTAGGTGAAGAAGGTGGGGGGGGCCTTGTTTGGTCAGCAGGACAGGACAGGGTGGTCCCTAGATAAGATCCTTGCACCATAATGAACATTATACACTATAATAATTCAAAGAGAATATATAAAATGCTGATTAAAGAAGAAGGGGACAGGGGACTAAAACTTGAGCAACTTTGCCCAGACTTGAGTAATGATGTCCAGACAAGCCTTAAGCAGTTTCAAGCTATGACAGGATATAGAATAGGGACAAAGACAAAAATATAAACGGGGCTTAATGGTGGGTCACAAAGCAGAAGACCTGGGATTTTGGTATCTGTATTACTATAGTATATTATTTCTTTACCTTTATAATATTGGAATTAACTCATTTCAGATGAGTTCTGGGAAAACATATTTTGGAAGATAACAGTGAGGAGAGGGTCAGGGGAAAAATTCAAAAAGTATTTTATTAAATGGTATGATAAAATATCAGTTTTCTCCTTTCTTCCTTTTATTGATGAATTAATACATGCATAGATTATATATGTACATATACATTTGTGTGACTGTTAATAAGCGTAATTCACATATGCTCTACTATTCAATGGTAGTTGGTAACACTTGAAATCTATTACTTAATCTTAGACAGAGGCAAACCATAAAATGTAGTGGGGTAAGAGATAACAGTGCAGCCCAGTCCTTTCCACAGCTACGTCAACAAAAATTAACAAGAGCACCAGAGAGGTGGTTTAAACACATGGATCTATAAAGATCTATATAAGATTTTACTTATTTAAAAAAAAGAAATGTATAATGTCAAAACTACAAAATATGTTAATTTTTTCTTATAAGTAATTATGAATAAAAAAGTACCTTACAAATTTGTGAAAATGAATTTTCAATATCTTAATACATCATTAATATATGATTCAAGAAAATTGCTTTTCACAAATGTACCAGTGACGAAGGAAATAAAACCCTTTTGGAGACTCATTAAATTTTTAGGGTCCAATGATGCACTGAAGTAAGTAATAGACTAAGCAGAGTCCCAAAACATTAATGTGCTTCCCCAAAGTGATTAATTTACTCCATCCTCATGGCCAAGATTCAGGACCATTTTTTTGTTGTTGTTCTTCCCCCAAACCCAACTCCTTACAGTAATTTTAAATAGCTAAACGATGGAACTCTTCTACAGATTTACTGTGCTCTGCACATAAGAAATGCCTTGTTGTATATCAGAACAATGGGAAATTTGAATTCTAGAGCAAATTATGCAAGATGGTTTATATAAACCTGATATTAAGAAAATTGACCATGATTGCAAAAAACACAGAAATCTATCTGTAGCAACAAAAATATAAGTAGATATATTTTCATTTGATCTAATAATTTTCTCTGAAAAAATTTATTTTGATTGAGTACTATTTTCAGAACTATATTATTATTTTGCCTATGTAACCTGTCAGATGTGATCACAAGATTCCTTATATCAGGTGTTGATATAGATATAACTAACACCTTTCTTTTAAATGGAAGTTTTTTCATATTATCTTATTACAAAGATTCATCAAACTATTTTGTCCTGAGACTTTCTTTATGAAGTGACTTTATTTTGTGTTCATATTTTTTTCTTTCAATAAGATATAAATCATTCTGAGTAAACAGCATTGAGTCATGTTTTTTGTTTTGTTTTGTTTTGTTTTATTTTGTTTTTGCTTGTTTGTTTCTTTGGTTTGGTTTTTGTGTAAGAGATTGCTGTAAGGTCACCTGTTTCCTTGGGCAAGTTTTGTGTGTTATATTTAAAGTGTGCTATATTTAAAAAGATATCTTGATGATAGCAGGATCTTATTCCTGTGGACAGCCCCTGCACCTATTCACAATACAACCCTTCCACTTATTTGCATTTTGAGTAATTCTCATTTATGATTTTCTCTAAAACCTTCATATAGGAGTTAAAAAATTATCAGAAGAGGTAACTCCCTCTTTCTCATTCCTTTCATTTCTACAAGACCTTAATAGGCAACTGCATTTTGATATTCTACTTTGAATACTTCCTTAACCTATTTTGGCATAAATGTATAAGATAAAGGTATAGATACAGATTGGTCAAATAGGTGACACAATAGATAAAGTGTCATGCTAAGCTTGAAATTAGGAAGATTCATCTTCTTGAGTTCAAATATGGTCAAAGATATTTATTAGCTTTGTGACCCTATATAAATCAGTTAATTCTGTTGCCTTAGTTTCCACATCTGAAAAATGAACTATAAAAGGAAATGGCAAACCACTCCCACAGCTTTTTCAAGAAAACCCCCAAAGTGATGCACAGTCAGACATAACTTAAACTACTAGACAAGAATAATAATATGGCTGCAAACGAAGATATAAGTATAGATCTAAAGATAGATAAAGTGATAAAGACACAGATTATATATGTTTATATGTATGTTTATAGATGACATAGAGATACAGGTGTATAGATAAATATAATGTAACATTTATTTAATACATAATTAATATGAGAAATCAAATAACATTGACTGATTGAATTTATAGTCAATTTTTTTGATATAATTTAGATATGATCTACAATTTAGGTGGCCTACTTTAACCAATCTGAATAGACCAAACACTATCTACAGTCAGAGGAATTCTGAAAATAATTTGCCTATTTGTTCCCACAGCCTCTTAGTCCAAAAATGAAATGAAGTATAGAAGATTCAGTAGTTATTGAACCTCATGAAATCAGTCATTACAAAGTCAATATTTCTAATGTTTAAGAAATGTTCAGAGCCAAGATGGCAGCATAGAAACAACAAGGTTCCACAGCTCCCACATACCTACCTCAAATACCTATAATATAGGACTCTAAACAAATTTTAGGGCTCCCAAACTCACAAAAATAGAGAAAAACACATCTCCTGCTGAAGGCAGCTCAGGAAGAAGGGCTCATCTCAGCATGCTGGGAGCTGAAACCAGCCCAGCCTGAAACTGTGGCTAGGCCCTGGGGCAGCCAGGACAAGCCACATCTGGAGCCTTCAGGAGAGTGGAACAGCAGCAGCTGTGGCAGTTTCCAGAATTATCAAGCCATAAGAAACAAGGACAAAGTGAAAGGTCAGTGGAACTCAGCTAAATTTGGGGGAGAAAAGCAGTCCAGCCCAACTGCCTCCAGGGCAAAGAAGCAGCAGAAGTGGGGGCCCTACTGCTGCCTCCACATGCCTGCTTCAGAGTTCCTGGCCTGCAGACTGTAGTGGGGGCAAGCAATCTTTCAGAAGCTAAGTGCTCTTGCAGTGAGTGGCCTGCATCTGGATTGCAATCTTGGGTGGTGGTACTGAAGTGCATTTTCAGTGAGGCAGAATTGGTGGGTGCTGCAAAAAAAACCAGCTGCCTCCCAATAGCTCCAGCAGCTGCAAAACCCCCAATGATTTGGGACAGTGCTTTTCCCTCTGAAAGCAGAGTTCCACAGAGCTAAAAAAAAATCAAATAATTGATGGGCAACACGAGCATTCAAAGGAAGCAAAATAAGAACAGCAAATTAAGTTTAGGTTCCTTCTTTGGGGACAAAAACATCAAAGCATGGAATGGGAGGAAGATAACACAGTTAGAACTCCCACACCAAAAGCTTGCAGGAAACATGAATACTGCCTACAAGCCATAGTGCAGCTTAAGAAGGATTTTGAAAACCAAATAAGAAAAGTGGAGGAAAAATTGGGAAGAGAAATGAGAATGATGCAAGAAACTCATGAAAAGAGAGACAACAACTTGACTGAAGAAATCAACACCTTAAAAAATAGATTAACTCAAATGTCAAAAGAGGCCCAAAAACCCAACGAAGAGAAGAATGCCTCCAAAAACCTAATTTGCCAGATGGAAAAATAATCTCAAAAGCTTTCTGAAAAGAAAAATTCCTCCAGAATTAGAGTGGAGCAAATGGAAGCAAGTGAGTCTATGAGAAATCAAGATAGTACTAAACAGATCCAAACAAATGAAAAAATAGAAGGCAATGTAAAATATCTCCTTGAAAAAAACCACTGACCTGGAAAATGGACCCAGGAGAGACAATTTAAAAATTATTGGACTACCTGAAATCCATGATCCAAAAAACAACTTAGAAAGCATCTTTCAAGAAATTCTTAAGGAAAATTGCTCTGATATTTTAGAGCCAGAGTGCAAAATAGAACTTGAAAGAATTCACCAATTACCTCTTGAAAAAGATCCCCAAAAGAAAACTCCTAAAAATGTTATAGGCAGGTTCTGGAGTCCCCAGATAAAGGAGAAAATATTACAGGCTGCCAAGAAGAAGCAAGTTGAATACTGTGGAAAAACAATTAGGATAACCCAGGATCTGGAAGTTTCTACACTGAGGGATCAAAGGGCCTAGAATATGATATTCTGGAGATCAAAGGAGCTGGGATTAGAACCAAGAATCACCTATCCAGCAAAATTGAGTATAATGTTCCAGGGGAAAATATGGTCATTCAGTGAGGTGGAGGACTTTCAAGCATTCTTGCTGAAAAAACAGAACTGAACAGAAAATTTGACATTCAAATACAAGAAGCATGAGAAGGTAAACAAGGAAAAGAAATCATAAGGAACTTACAAATGTTGAAGTATTTACATGTCTAGATGGAAAAATGATAATGGTAACTTATGAAACTTTTCTCAGTATGAGTATAGGTGAAGGGAATATATATACATATATGTATACATACACATATGTCTATGTAGAAAGGTTTATATATGCGTATGAACACATATTTGAGTATGTGTATGTGAATTTATAGAGGACTCAGGATCAATTAAATAGGATGGGACAATACCCTAAAAGGTGAAATTCTGAGGTGGGAGAGAATTAGAATGAGAGGAGACAGGGAGAGACAGAATGGGTTTAATCATCCCATATAGAAGAGGCAAGGGATAATTGTTACAATGGATGGGAAGAACAGGAAGGCAAAAGGGAAAGGGTCAACCTTATTCTCATTGAATTTGGCTTAGGGAAGGAATGATATAAACTCTAAACTGGGTATCTTGTCACATAGGAGAGTATGGGGGATGGGGGTGAAAGGTGGGATGATGGAGGGGAGGGCAGGGGAGGGAGGAGAGTTTCTGGAAGTACACAGTAAAGAGACAGGGACAGGGACAAAGTAGAAAATAGTGCAAGGCAGTGGGGATAGGAAAGAGGGACATATAATCAGTGTCTCACAATATTCCTGCTGTGGAGATGTTTTGCATATAATTTTTATTTATAATTTTAAGAAAATATATATATTATGTATGCATCCATGTACATATACTAGAATAGGCATACAAGAAGAAAAACTTTTGAATCTTTAATAAATGAGTATATAGTCTGTATAATTATGATGATAATAAAATTATGAAACAAATATTTATTTTGGTTAAATGTCCCTAGAATATTGTGCTTTTTAATACACATTTCTGAAACAAAAAAAGGAATGAAATGGCCTTTAAGTAAAGTGTATCTTTACTTATCTATATGATACATATATATACATATATATATTTGTATATATATATATGCATAAACACATACACATGTCTATATACATGCTTGTATATATATACATCTACATGTATACACATACATTCATACATATATACTATATCCATAACATTATGCCAATAATAGCATACGGTCTTATAAGTAGAGAGTTTGGAGTGCCAATTGAAATGGTTAACTCACACTTGATTCTCAATTCATATATTATGTTAACAAACTGGTTTTGTGGGAGAAAAAACAAATAAAAATTGTACTTCATACTTTCATTGCTGTTACTTAGATATTTTTGGTATGTTTTTTTTATTTTAGAAAGAGGATAGTTGTGTAATGAGGAATGTATCTTTATGATTTAGCGTTTGTCATATCATGTGTTTTTCTTGGATTTAATGATAATTCAACTTAAATATATTTTACATTTTTTTAATACATTTTCTTTTGAGAGCTGCTTTGACTGTTGAAAGATTAAGTCATTTGGTTAGGTTTACCCAACCTGTATTTTCAGAAGTCAAATATAAACCTAGGGAAACAGAACACTGAAGTTTGGTCTTTAGCTACTACATAATGCTACATCTTTAAGATTCTAAAACAATTCTCTAAGAATACAAGTTTCAGAACACGACCTGATGGCAACTGAAAGAAACAATTTCCTCATCAGTTGTTACCTACACCTCTAAAATTATTGGTCTAGTACAACATAAACAAACAAAAATAAATCAACATACCTATCTGTTTTTACTAAAGTAAAACAAACAAACAAAAACCTATGTTCTCATTTGCTGAATATTTTTTTAACACAGGCATACATTACCATATAAATGGCTTAAGGGATAGGGAAATTTTTCTCTTCTCTATCAGTATCTCCATGAGTCAGGAATCCCCACCTTATCACTTAAAGAATCACAGATTTAATTATAAGGATATTTACAGGGCTTCCAGTTCAATCATCTCATTTTGAAGAAAAGGAAAAAGAAAGCTATCTAGGTTATGGACTTGCTTAATTTTAGATAGGTATTTAGTCAAAGAGAGAATTTGAACTATCTTTAGATACAACTTAGATTCCACCACCTGATTATATAGAAGAGAATAAACCTAAGTATTATGATACACCTTTTTGTGGTGATTTATCTGGCTCAGCAGGAGAGTTACCAAGTAGGCAGTAACATGGATTGTTATACCTAGGGTATAGCTATAATCACTCTAAGTTAAGTACATGTCAGGAGAGATATGGTTAAAGCTTTAGGAGACATTTACATCATCACTCTGAACTCTGGAATATAAGAGACAGACTCATAGAAAGAACTACAGGGGCTCAAACTATGTGCAAACATTTTCTAAAGCCAGGCAGTCTGTTGGTATTTTTTTTTGCCACAGTATGGAAAAAATAAGGAAATAGAAAACTTTTTTTCAACTTTGAAAAACTTCTAAAATATAAACTAAGCTACAATGAAGAAAATGAAGCTTAAGCTAACTTTAAGAAACCTGTTCCTCTAATTTTTTAGTGCTAGATGCAAACTGAATTCCTTTGTTAATCTTTGCATGAAACTTTGGGTATGGATTTAATGAATATTAATTATAAATTATATATTATTCATTAATTATAAGATTCAAATAAATTTTAGCATTTATTCATGTTTCACAAAAGTAAAGTGTTGACTAAAAATATCTAGGCATGCATGTATTTATAAGCTCAATTACTTCTAACAAAATGATTTTGGTAATAAGACTTGCCTGATGTTATCAGTAGTCACTAATGGGTCTGTGTATGTCTATATGCATTCATGTATGTATGTATGTATATGTTAATATATATGTGTGTGTCCATAGGCTATAGCCATATATTATTGTATGTACATATAGAAATATATATTTTATAAATATATAATATTATATAAATATTAAAAATGCACCTATATCCAAAAAATAATTATCTTACTTAGATTATGTTGCCACTTTTCTCCATTTCATCATTATTTAGGGTGAAACAAAACAAATGTTCCATTTAATGTATGGGCAAAAATGCCCTTTGATGGAAATATGTATTCACTTGGCTAGGCTAGGACTTAGAAAGTTAGTACTTTATGGTGCAGCTGCATTACCAGAAGCAGGAATGCCCATGTTTCTGACAAACGACAAAAAAAAATCTAAGTTTTATCAGTAAGGCTATTGTTCATAGCTACTAATTGGAATGATTTGAAGAACTTGTAATGAGCTTGTCAATATAAAGATTTTTAAAGTATCTAGTATATACACATACATATATTCACATATACATATATACACACATATGCGTACATTTTTATAGCACACAAAATTAACATATTTAAATGGCATATCAATCAATAGTCATTTATTAAGTACTAATTCACTATTTTCCATGCATTTTCTTTATTGCTTAAGATAGATAGACAAAAATGAGACAGTCTCTGACTTGAAAAATCTTATATTCTAACAAGGGAGAGCAATTGCACCTATCTAAGAATAAATAAGGGTTATTATAGCTTTCCTTACAAAGTACATAAAGGAAAATCATGTGTTAGAAAAATATAAATGTAGAAAGGGATCAGATTGTGAAGGAAATTAAATAACAAACTTTAGAAATCGTGTTCTAGAGGAATAGGGAGTGGTTGTAATAGGGAGATGACATGATCTCACCTATGCTTTAGGAAATGATTATGAAGGATGGGGATAGATTGTTGTGTGAAAAAAAGACTGAAGTAGGAGGATGAAGAAGAAGGAGTAGGAGGAGGAGGAGGAGGAAGAGAAGAAGATGAAGAAGAAGAAGCAGAAGCAGAAGCAGCAGCAGAAGAAGAAGAAAAAGAAGAAGAACAAGAAGAACAAGAACAAGAAGAACAAGAACAAGAAGACTATTACAATAGTCCAAGAGGAAGTTGGTTAATGTCTCAACTAAAGTTATGGCCCCATGAATAGAGGTTAAGGGATGTATCCACAAGGCATTAAGGAAATAGAAGTGGCATCATTATACAATTATTTGGACATGTGATGTGAGTGAGCTTGCAGGATGAAGGATGATATAAAGGTTGTGAAGCTCAGAGAATGAAAAGTTGATGCTTTCCTAGAATTTAATAAAGGAGTTTGGGAAAAAGTGAATTTGGAGGGAAAGATAATGAGTTCAGTTTTGGACATGGTGAATTTAAGGTGTCTGTAGGAAAATATAATCTGAAACATCAAACAGGCAGTTTGATTTGCATATAAAGATCAGGAAGTCATCTGTATAGAGAGAGAGAAAGAGAGAGAGTGAGAGAGAGAGAGAGAGAGAGTGAGAGAGAGAGAGAGAGAGAAGGGTTAGAGTGTAGAGAGAATATAGTTTAAGAAAGGGACTTGGGGTTTACCTAGCTTAAATGGGAAAATGTGGATGATAAAATAGCAAGGGAGACTACTCTGGAATTATCAGAAAAAATAAGAGTAAAAGGAAGGAAAAATGTAAAATCTAGAGATAAATATTAAAAAGAAGAAAGTGGTCAACAGTGTTAAATTGCAAAGTGAAGACTGAGGACTGAATAAAGGACACTCAGTTTAATAATTAAATAATCATTGGTAATAAAAAATAATAATTTAAAAAATTAAATAATAAAAATTAATTAAATAATTAATTAAATTAATAATTAAAATGCTATTTTAATATAATTATATAATAATAATTAAAAATAATTGGTAACTTTTGAAAGAGAGAACTTTCAGAGTGATACATCAGAAGTTAAATGTAAGAAGTTAAGAGAGTGACTGAGGAGAAGTGGAAAGACAATGCTTATTGCTTTTTCAGGGATTTTGGTTCAGAAAAGGAGTAAGATTGAACCTGATATAAATTCAGTAAGGAGGGTAGAAACTAGTGAAATATGTTGTTTTTGTTTCTGTTTTCTAATTTTTAGGATGGAAAAAAACATGGGTGTTTTTATTAGGCGAAAGAGGAAGATGTAGGAGGAAGGAATAATCAAGGTTAGGCAGAGATGGAAGACAGTGAGTTAAATTGTTGGAGAAGACATTGAAGTATTCAGATCAAAGGGCCAGGTAGAGAGGTTGGCCTTGTGAGAAGGGTCATTTTTTCATCACAGTACATTTATTATGAAATATAATTTTTATGTATAGATTAAAAGGTTCAAGCAAAGTATAAGAGTTCGCTAGTATGATGACACGGTGGACACGGTAGAATGATTTCAAGGTATTGTAGGTAGATTTCTGTCAAGCCAAAGAAACACAATTTTATTAAATCTATTTTTTTGTGCCAGGCACTGGTGATAGAAAGGTAAAAATAGTCTCTGCTTTAAATGAGCTCACAGGATTCAAGAAGGCCTGGTTTTAAATCTGACGGTAGACACTTGCTAGCTTTTGAACCCCAGGCAGGTTGCTTAATATCTCTATGAAATGTGAATAGGAATACCAACAGCATCAACTCCATAGCGTTATTCGTTTAATCTACCTACAATACCTTGGAATGCACTTACTTAGCCAAGTTAGCTCTGACCCAAGTCCAGAGTTTGAATGGTGAGTGGAATAAATTCCCCTTGGAGGGAGAAAAGGGCATGATTTTTGGCATTCTTTGGATATTTGATATAATGGTCACAAAGTAGGTAAAACTCACAACCTGTATTTATAAGACTTTGCAATAACTTTTTTTTAATAGGGAAAAAATAGAAAATCTAATTATCTTAAAACAATGCAAAATTCCTATTTTAGAATGATTCTTCTATGCTGCCTGGCCACAATGGTTGTTTTCATGCTGTTGAGAAACAGCCTAAAAATAATAATTGGCAAACCAGATAATACAAATAGCTGCTAATTATTTACTGATATCTAGTGTGTTATAGTACACCTCCTCCCCGCAGTGATGGCCAGTAACACAAATGTATACTTAAGTGAATAGTTATCACTCTACCAGAGTCCCTTGAGAACTCAAGTTTTACAACATTGTTACTTAATATGCAGTTTCATTAATATGCACTGATAAAATAGCATGCTTGATGACAATAGAAATGGGCAAATACAAGGATATGCTTGTTCCACACCATTCCAAGGTATTCATAAAAGGAAAAAAAAAATTTAACACTGCGTGTGTGCAGGGGTGTGTGTAAGCTATGACACATAGGTGTGCTAAGCAAAATGATAACATTCAAAATGGTTATCTTGAAGAATCTGAGCACAGCAGTCTTCTCTTTGACTTATGTAATATCCCCAAACAC
>CM053600.1:83640282-83657192 GCA_028646575.1 Pseudocheirus occidentalis
GAGAGAGAGAGAGGTAGAGAGGGAGGGAGGAAAGAAGGGAGAGAAGGAGAGAATTTTCCTATTTGGTACTTCTGTAGGCTATTGCAAGTACACAGTAAATTGAAAGAGGCTATTTTCCACCAACATGGTAGGGAAATATATAATGTCTTCTCTGAGATGCATGATCCTATCCTGTCGCTCATGGATACCTCCATCTTAGAACATCTTGAAGTACACAAAGCCCAGTTACAAGCATCTTAACATGGACAGATCAGTTCATGTCTCTGAGCCTCAGTTTTGACATTTATAAAATGGGGATACAAATGTCAAGCTTTAGTAGCTTCTTCATAAGTTGGCTGTAAGGATCAAATGAAGCAATTAATGTATGTAAAGCACTATTATTAGTCTTGCTGAATTCTCTTATAGTAGTATTTATAAATGGATACTGATATTGGCCCCAGTCTTCCTATAAAATACTCTTTCCTTTCCATCGTCTTTACCATGTTTCTCAAAGGAGACTTTTTTTTTTTTGCTTATGCTCCTACTTAACAGCAGTCATTAATTTACTGATACCCTGTCTATCAGGCCCACATCATCTTGATTAGAGCTGTTATCCTAATCAAAAGGCTGATAATTAAGACTATCCATCTGTAGAGTTCTAAGTGCTAAGATGAGCTGAAGATCCTAATTAAGCTTATTTAGGTGTTACTTAAATGCCATTATTTGATTCAGCTAATCATACCAGCAGGTATGTTAGATTTGCATTAATGTTCTGCTGAAGCCAGCAGCTATTTAAGCAGATCAAAAATGGAGATTACAGACACTGTTTCAAACATCTTTATTTGAATGTGATACTGAGACAATGCATAAAGGTAAGCAGAATGCTAGAACAACCAGGTTATTTCAATGTTTTTTTAAATTTACCTTATGGTAATAAGTGGAGTATTTAAAATAAACAGTCTATTTATTGAATTTGCAATGATGTTGTATTCATTTCTTTCTCTCTCTCTCTCCCTTTTCTGATTCACAGCACACACACACACACACACACACACACACACACACCCTTAAAAAACAATAACTAATTTTTGTACATATACACAATTTTATCATTTTGTGTATTTTCAGTGGCATGGTTAAAGACTATTTAAAGTTAGGTTCCTGCACTAAGAATGGTTAGAAAAAATAGATTTTTCCCAGATAAATATTTGTCACTCTTAAGATAGAAAAACGCCCTTGAATGCTTATTTTTATCTTAAATATTCTCATTAATATCTAATAGTTCATTTTAAAATAGAGAGTGGTGAAATATCCATTAATAGTGTGTATTTACAATGGTTATATCATGGATAATGAGAAATGTTTCCTGTGGATATATAGAACTTTGCCATTTAGATGTAAAATAAAATTATAGATATAAATTATAGTACTTCCACCAATACATTTTCAGAAGACTACAGTTTTTCCCTATGGAATTACCATATGTTCATAATACCTAATCTCATGTTTTGAAAAATCAATCAGCCAATATTAGTATATAAATACAGTTGACTTTTGAAAAAAATTGAACCTCATATAGACTTCTCAACTATTAGCAATACTGTATTGAAAATATTTTACAATATTTGTCAAAAGTTTATTTTGTCTTTTTTTTAAACTTGTGGACTTTTGAATATTAATAAGCCATACTTATAGTGCAATAATTTGATGTGATGCCCTAGGAAATATTTACTCTAGTGGTACAAATCAAAACCCATCTATACTTTCCATCATTCTGGGATTCCTGTCCAGGTTCTCTTGATCAGAGAACTCCTTGTGACTCCCCTCAAGAGCTAGTTAATTCAATATACTGGATAACTTTCTAGATTGCATGGCACTGAATGGACTTAAATATGACACTTAAGCCAAGTCTAATGCTCTTGCTAATAACAAGCTCACCTTATTTTCCAGACACATCTCTTGGAAGTGTTTTAGGAGTCTTTTTGCTAAAAAAAAGTAATAATAAAAATTAGAATCAGTCTACTTCCAACTATCAAAAGAAGACCATTAACTAAGAGACTTTTTCCCTTTTCTCCTTATCTCACATCATTCATGCATATTCCAGCAAAATATCCCTCATCATTCTGGCCTTGGAAGTAGAAATTTCCTTTCTTCTTGGCAAGACAAATCCCTCTTTATTCAAGCATTATCTATCCAAATATGACACCTCCAGCAAATTAGTTGTACTCTCATCCCATTTCCCATTGTCAGTCTCTCCCTGGTTGTTGTCTTCTTATCTGTTAACTACAAACATATCTTCCCTCTCTTAACAAAAAAAAATCGTCTGGATCTTAGCTATCTTATATGTCTCATGTTTGTTACTAGACTGAGAAAGTCATCAATACCTGGTTCTTCTATTTCATCTGCTCTTACTCACCCCTAAAACTTGTTTAATTCAGTTTCCAAAATCTTCATTAAACTGCAACTGCCCTCTGAAAAGTTATGAGTGATCTCTTACTTGCCAAATAGAACGGTCTTTTAATAATTCAAATTTTCTTTAACTTTTTGAAATATTTGACATATCAATCACTGTCTTCACCTAGATACTCTCTCCTGGATTTTTTTTTACACTTTCTTCTATTTAAAAAAACATCTATCTGAGCCCACCATTCCAGTCTACTTTGCTATTGCTCTAGTCATGTCACACCCATTCATTGTGGTTGTATACCCTCTTCTTTTTTACTCTTTCCCTTGCTGATGTCATCAACTTCAAGGACATTTACGAACAAGTACATATGGATATCTTACCATCTCTAGAGTATCATGTTTCAATTTAGTTTGATGCTGGATATTATGATGGCTAAAACCTTCAATTAACATTTCTCCTAGTTTTATTTCTCTCTTGATGTTAATAATTCAAGTTATCAAAATATATTTATTTCCCTATGAATTAAACCTAAATGTTCTTATAAAGATAGTGCCTTAGTAAGTTTTTTTTACTTCCTATAGAGTAAACATGAATTTAGTTATCTATACTCTAAATGGAAACACATGTTTATATAATATATTTTAACTATTAAATATTCACTGATACACAGCCTGGAGGATATTTGAAAGTTAAATCTTTACAAAATATCTGTGTTATTATTAAGGAGTCTGCACATTTCTGCTTGTGTCCTTTCTTTTTCATACTAAGTGGGGTATATATTTGCATTTGTCAACATATTTTGTATTTATCATCTACTATAATAGGTTATTCAGTTTGCATTCTTTACAAGCCTGGTTTCATATTTGAAAATAATTCTGTTTTTCACGGTGACCAGAGATAACACCATGTAGCCTGAATTTTAACCATCTCCTCTAATACATTATTAGAACTCTCACTAATTAACAGAATTGTTCAATTTAATTTTCTCTTAATTGCCAATGATGAGGGTGTTGATAAGTCATGAGCTTAGTCACTGCTTTGACCACCTGAATGAACAGGGAAGCAAAATGAGAGGTTAGTATTATTTGAAAATCTAATAACCAATTTTGTTATAACTTACTTATTGGATGTATTTTAAATCATTATGACATTATGTTTCTAAGACTGTTCTCACATATCTCATATAATATTTTCTTGAATTATAATTAGCAATTCATAACAGATTGCCCTCTAAGAAATGTGTCCAGCTTATTTTCTTACTCAAGTTCCTGAAAATTTCTTGCATGATTTATGAAAATAACTGTAATTGTACTGAATATATATAATATACATACACATATATGTATACATATGTGTATGTATACACACATATATAAATATATATGCACGTGTACATGTATGTATATACACATAAATGCATATGTGTTTATACATATGTATGTATGTATGTATGTATATATGTATAACATTTTTTGGTCAAAGGTACCCAGTAAGGCTTCATGTAATTTAGCCATTATACATATGCTTTATTGTAACATTTTCTGTCTGAATGATCATTTCTACCATCTTGGTGACAATTGCTCCCCAGGTACCCTCTGATCTGGATTATTTGATAGAATGTTATAAAAAAGACTTTTCAATACTAACTTTTTAAATAAACAGACTATAAAACATGTCACAAAACATTTGAAGCAAAATATTTTCCATAATGATAGTTTTCTATTTCTGGTTCTATTGATTATCAGTGCTATCAGTATAAATATCTAATGATTGTAGCAATGAATATTGAATTGTGGTTTCAGTGATCTTTTATTAATGGATTTGTGTTGTTATAAAATAAAGCATATTCTGAATAAATATTTTGTTCTTATTATTTCAAATTCCCTGTTGCTGTGATTTTAGCCAACAGTGCTTCCTTTTTCTATTTGCTTCCCATAGCTAATGTCCCTATGAAACTGAAACTGAAAAAATAGAAGTTTAACTATTTGGATTTGTAAATAATTTTTCATACAATACAGGTCATAGTTTGGGTAATGCATACATTTAGTAACTTAAAATAAATGTGGCATTTCTTCCTTGACAACTGGAAAATTCGGGTTTTCTATTTTGTTTCATTATGATTGAGAAGAAAACTTTCCATCTGATTTTCATTTATTATTAATCAATTCAAATGTAATGTGAATTATTTTTAAAATATGTTTATTGTGGAAACACTTGGAAAATTGTGAGGTTAATCAATATAACCTAATATATAATTTATAGCTTTAACTTCATATAATGATAGACTTTTCAGATTAGCAGAACGTAAAACTATGCATAGGTTTTTAGACAGAGTACACACTAAATAGTTTAGAAATTACTATACTTACGGCTTTCATTTAATACCATATCAATCAAATCATGAAATTTCAGTTTCCTCAATTATTACACGAGAAAATTCTCAAAATGTTCATCTAATTTTGAAATACTCTTCATTCGGACTTTTTTTGCATATTATTTAACCTTTCCACAGTGATCTGGAAGCATGAGGACAAAGGCATAGGCTCTATCTTATCAAATGAACAGAGAAATTGTCTGCTACCTAAGACTTTGATTTCTGACACATGCTGCATTGCACATCCCTAGAACCTAGACTTCTAATACTCCCATTTCAAAATTCCTATCCCTAGGTTCAAAATAGATCATCCCAATTAGGAAGTGTAGTACAGAATTTTTATTTTCTATTCTCAAATGGTACAAATGTTTCTCTCCAGACTTTTGGGAGAAAAAAATGGGACACAAAAGGAAATTCCAGGAATTTTATCACTTAGAACTTTTAGGAATGGTATGTGGTGAAAGTTATATGAGATTAACCACCTGAACCAAGTATAATGATATAAATCGGTGATTAGTTGAATAGAAGTTCTAATTAAAACTGTACTTGAGTGAGAACAATAATCAAAGTATCCCCAAATGCAGAGAACTGTGAAGTTACTGTTCTTTCCCTTTCCTTCTTTAGCTAGATATGCACAGGAATGTGTTTTGTTTGATACCTACTTTCTCATTGTTCAGCCTGTTAATTATAATCTTTTACAGCATGATTAACGTTCAACGTGAAGGTATTTGTAGAACCTATATTTGATTACAAGCTGCTATGGGGAGAAAGGGGAGAGGAGAGGAAGGGGAAAAATTTTGAAACTTAAAAGAGATTGTGGAACTGAATGTTGTAAACTAGAATCAATAAGTTTAAAAAGAAAAAAAAAGAAATCTGCCCAATATTTTAGAAGGACTTTGAGGTTTCTCTATATTTCATAGATACAAGTGAAACAATTAGATTGTTCATTTTGTATCCCTTATTTTTTTGTTGAATTCTTTAAATAGCCCCTGGTTAATGTTTGCTTTAAGCTTGTATAACTATGTTTATAGGTGTAATTGAGAAATATAATGCTAAGATATCCATAGTCTGCTGAAGATCATAGGATATAGATCTTCAAGGGAATTTCAAGACCTCCCAAGAACCCAAAACTCCTTAGAATCATTTTATGATTTGAGATTCAAAGACAAAGCCAAGATCACACTTGTAGTAAGCAGTGGGATTGGAATTTAAAGTACTCTGACTCCGTATATAATAACCTTTTTGTTAGGGCTTCCTACTGATAAATAAGAAAATAAACATTCTTGAAATATTTGTGAAGGTCCAGGGGGAAAATATGGCTTTCAAAATTTTGTTTTAGCTATACTTTCTTTTTTTTCTAGTAATACCTCTTTATTGATTAAATTTAGATGCAAGTGTAATTTAATTCCATGTCCCTTATTTCTGTTTTAATTTATGATATTAGGAATTATTTCAAGGGGAAAAGAGGGAGTATTTAAAGGACATTTTAATTAATTTTACTGGTAATACATATTTTAACTAGACCCAAGGGCCAGTCAGGCAGGAAGTGATCAACAATAGCAATGAAAGCTTTTGAGTACTCTGAAAAACACATAATTTTGTATGAATGGGGTCAAAATTAATCTGAAGAGATTTATAATATTAGAAGACAGACAAAAAATCAATTCAGAAACAAGGATGGAGGTTTTATTTCTTAGATTTTTAATGTCCTTTTCAAAATAGCTCACATTTTGGATGCTACCCTGCATATTTGCATAGAAATAGCTATTTTCAAAGTGGTTCATAGATTCATAGACTTTTGAAGGTAAAAAGGACCTTATAGATCATTTAATTCAGGACTCGTTTTACAGATGAGTAAAAGGAAGCCTAGAGAAGGAAAATAATTTGACCACAAAGTCATAAAACCTGTTATTGGAAGAACCTGGACTAGGAAGCACAATATCTATTTTGGACAGTTTCTCATTTTTGATACAATATTGATCCTTATGACTATGGACCAGTATTATATCTTGTGTACAGATCTATCTATATGTATGCATGCCTGCATACATATCTATGTTTGACAATTCTTTCTTAATTTGTCTGAATGTGTTGTAAACTTTTCAAGCAGCAGGTTTGAGCACCTCCTCTTTGTATTTTCTCTGCATATTTATTTTCCTAATTACATCTATTAGTCCTAGTTAAGAACCTTTGTACAAACTCAAACAGGTCTTCTCTTCCTTGGATGTTTACAAATGATGTACAAATATTTGCCAACTATGCTCTTGCCCACATTCTTTACTTATTATTTAGTCAAAGTCAAACATAATTTAGTTGCAGACTCTGTAATCATCAAGGAAGGGAATTTCTATTTTATCTCACCATTCATTTGTATAAGTGAACACACAGGGAATATCAACTTTAAACTGACATATCACTGTATCTATAAGCATCATAGTGAAGATATCTTAAGTATGTAACATGTAAAAACAAATCAACTTAGAAGCAGAATTATGTAGTAGATAGTGACTTGGGCTTGGAGTCAGGAAGATCTGGGTTCAAGTCTTCATTCTGACACATATTAGCTATATGACTCTTGGCAGTCTCAACTTCTCAGCAACATAGGAACCTCTCTTAGATTATGAGTTACATAATAGTTTTCAATCTTCATTGGTTTAGGGAATTTCCACACAGTGAGTTCCTTTTCATCATTTAAATTACTGGACTGATTGCCATTCCTCTACGACTCTTCCTGCCTTCCTCACCTCCAAACAACCACACAGATCTCCTAACAAGCATATGATTTTTTGAGAGGAACAACAAAACAAGAATCTCAGTGGGAATAATGAAAGAAGTAGGGCTAAAGGGGATCTAAAATATTAGATCTATAATTATATTATACAGCAGTATTGTAGGAAAGTAAAGGATTCAGAATAGTTGTCCATCAATTGGGGAATAGCTAAGAAATCTTTTGTTATATGAGTTTACTTTAAAAGTAATATAGCAACAAATAAATTATGGATATGATGAATTTATAGAAACATGGGAAGCCTTTCATGAAGAGATGATAGTGAAATCAAAAAGTAAAAAAATGACGGGGGGAGATTGTCATGATTAAAATAATGTAAAAGGAATTAACTTTGAAGGACTTAACTATAATCAAAGCAGTGACTGATAGATACTTTCAAGGCCTTATGCAAAAGTTTGCCACCTTACTCTTGGCACACAAATGATGAGCTAAAGTAGGGGTTCAGAAAATTAGGTAAAATCGTGCTTGCTGTCTTATTTAGGCATGACTCATGAAGATATTTTAAAAATATATAATATTATTGTATTCAGAAAAGTTGATTTAAAAGCAAAAAAAACATTCTTGACTGCAGATAATTAAAAAAAAGTCAAAAGCAAAATTCAGGCCTCAGGGTATGGTTTGAGTCACAGGGCTAGAAGTTCAGAGGGAGATAGGCATTTTCAGAGACAGTCAATGTGTTGATTTGTTTTGTGTCACAGTATATATTTATTGCAAATTAGCATTTTTATTTTGGGGAAAATCAGTAAGTTAGAAGTGGTAATATAAGTGTAAAAAACCCTACTATAAATGAAATCTTTGAAATACATACAGAAAAAAAGTGCAAAACGGGTCACTCCCAAGTATTTTGTTACTTTTATTAGATTTGACTATGGATATGCATATATACATATATATTACACATATACAAAAATTCACAATTTCTTCAATTTATTTTTATTTTCCTATTTATTTAGCATGTAATTTTCCACCAGTTACATGTAAACAACAATTTTTAACAACTGTTTTTAAAACTTTGAGTTACAATTTCTCCCCCTTCCTCCTTCCCCACCTCCACTCCTAATGAGAAGGCAAGCAATTCCATATAGGTTATACATGTGTAGTCATGCAAATATATACCCATAATAGTCATGATGTGAAAGAAAGCATACATTAAAAATATCAAGAAAAATAAAGAGAAAAAAAGAAAAAAATTTGCTTCAATTTGTATTTAGACACCATCAGTTCTTTCTCTGGGGGTGGATAGCATTTTTCAATCTAAGCCCTTCAGAGTTATTATGGATTGTTATTTTCCTGAGAAGAGCTATGTCATTCACAGTTGATCATCCTAAAATATTACTGTTACTTTGCACCCATTACATTTCTCTTTGCATCAACCTATGTAGGTTTTTCTATTTTTCCCCACAGTTACTATTAATAGCTAGCTCTATTTCCTTCCATCCTATTCCCCCTATCTCTGTATATTCTATTCTATTTCTTATTTTATTGTCTCTCCTCAAAAGTGTTTTGCTTCTGATTGCCACTTCCCCCAATCTGCCCTCCTGTCTATCCCCTCCTTCCGCTCTCTTATCCCCTTCCCCTTCTATTTTCCTGAAGGATAAGACAGATTTCTATACTGCATTGCCTGTGTATCTTATTTCTCAATTACATGTAAAAAAACAATTCTTATCATTCCTTTTTAAAATTTTGAGTTCTGAATTCTTTCCCTTCCTCCTTCTCCATCCACCCTCATTGAGAAGTCAAGCAATTTAATATAGGTTATACATGGGTAGTCATGCAAAACACTTCCATCGTAATGTTAAAGATTAGCTGTATTTGCCTTCATCCTATCCCACCACCTTTTATTCTATTCTACCTATTTACCCTGTCCCTCCACAAAAATGCTTGCTTCTGATTACACCCTCCCACAAGTTGACCTCCCTTGTATCATCCCACCCACTCTTATCCCCTTCTTCCAACTTTCTTGTAAGATAAGATAGATTTCCATATCTGATTGAATGCATATTTCATTCCCTCCTTAAGTCAATTCTAATGAGAATAAGGTTCACTCATTCCCTCTTACATATTCCCCTCCACTGTAAAAAAAATCCCTTAATGTAGAAACTTCTAAATCTTGGGTTATTTTGATAGCAGTTTCACAATACTTGAATTGTTTCTTTCTGATGGATTGCAATGTTTTCTCCTTGACCTGCGAACTCTGAAATTTGGCTATAATATTTCTGGGAGTTTTCATTTTGGGATCTTGTTTAGGAGGTGATAGATGGGTTCTTTCAATTTCTATTTTTCCCTCTGGTTCTAGAATATCAGGAAATTTTTCTTGACAATTTCTTGAAAGTGGATGTCTAGGTTCTTTTTTTTATCATAACTTTCAGGTAGTCCAAATTTTTTTTAAAAATTATCTCTCCTGTTTTCCAGGTCAGTTGGTTTTCCAATGAGATATTTCACATTATTTCCTTTTTTCATTCTTTTGGCTTTGTTTTGTAATTTCTTGATTACTCATAGAGTCACCAGCTTCCATCTGTTCCATTCTAATTTTTAAGGAAGGAATTATTTTCTTCACTGAGCGCTTGGATCTCTGTATCATTAAGGCAATACAAACAGCTACTAAGGTGTCTATCTATCCTTCTATCCATTCATCTATCCATCCATCCATCCATCCATCCATCCATCCATCTACCTACCTATCTATCTATCTATCTATCTATCTATCTATCTATCTATCTATCTCTATCTCTATCTCTCTATCTATCATCCATGTGTATGTATATGTGTATTTGTGTACATATGTACACACATATGTATATATATACATATATATGTATGTATATATGTATGCATGCATGCATGTATTTTTGGATCAAATCACATAGTATAAGAAGCAAACTTCAAACCAAAATAAGATTAACATGACATTTTTTCTACTCACAAAGATAAAAGATAAGGTTTAACAGAGTAATAGAAATATTTACATATGTCTCCAAACCAAGAAAGAGGCAGCATCTGGGTTTTGTCAAGTCTCTTGTCAGTTGCAGCAAACAAAGATTCCCTCCAGGCCTTGATGGGAGCCGGTCAAGGCACACACAGCTTTCTAGCTTGTGCATTCAAATCTAAGGGTTCCCTCTATACTAACAGCATCTACTTGTTCAGGGAAAAGGTCATCACCCTGAAAGTGGAGTAAATACATCACCAGACTAAAAGAACACCAACATCTGCATTCACATTCACAGCCAGTGGAACCCTTAAAAATGGCTACCCAGAGACCCATCTGGGAAATTTAAAAGGTCTCAGGTGAAGCTTCCTTCCTATGAGCAAGTTCCAAGGCAAAGTATTAATTTCCCAGAATATATAGTTTTGACTGATAGGCTCAGAGTCCGAAGGTGTGAAAGCCTATGTGAATCAGCACTTAATTGGCTTAGTGCCAAAAGGTGTGTAAGCCAAGTGACCCACCACCTGTTTGGTTCTATGTGACTCAGCACAGCTGTGAACTGGGCTAGAGTTCAAATGAGTAAAACAGCTGTAATTGATGCTCTTACCTTTATATTGCTATGGTCATGGATCTTGGGAAACTGAGTTCCAAGAAATAATAACAAAAATCCACACACTAAAATCCATCTTACTTACACCAAAATTCACCCTGCTTGCAACCTCCTTTTCCATTTGACTGATTCTGCTTTTTAAAGCATTCATCCCTGCATTGGCTTTTTGCATCTCTTTTTCCATTAGTTTAGTCAATTTTAAGGTGTTATTTTCTAAAGTATATTTGGGGTCTCCTTTGCCAAGTTGTTGACTCATTTTTTCATGATTGTCTTGCATCACCCTCATTTCTCCTCCAAATTTTTCCTCTACTTCTTTTGCTTGATTTTCAAAATCCTTTTTGAGATCTTTCATGGCCTGAGACCAATTCATATTTTTCTTGGAGGCTTTGGATGTAGGACCTTTGATGTTGTTGTCTTCTTCTAAGTACATATTCTGATCTTCCTTGTTACCAAAGTACGTTTCTATACTCTCAATTTCTTTTATGTTGCTTGCACATTTTCTCAGCCAATTACTTGACTTGTTAAATCTTTTTTAAAGGTAGGGCTCTGGTTCCAGTGTGGAGAGCATACAATGCCACACTTTAGAGGTTTTATGCAGTTGTTTTCAGAGATATTTCTAGGGACCTGTAAGTTTTCAGTTCTTCCAATGTGGTATGATCTAAGGAGAAGTGTTTACTCCTTTCCTTGCCTGTTCTTTTGTCTGTGAATGACCACAAGTACTTGTTTCCATCCCAGAACTGTGAGGAGAATTCCCTCTTCACTGCTGCCATAAGCTCTTCTATGCCAGTGCTCCTCTTTGCCCCTTAACTGCCACCAAAGACTGCCAACCAGATCCAATATGAACAAAGCAACAGAGTCGTGCTTCAGTGCTAGCAAAAAATCCCTGTAATCTTCTGACCATTTGTTTGATCCCTTTACGGTATGTGAACTGAGAACTCTGGAAGCAGCCATCCCTGCTCCTTCTTCTAACTCAGTCACTCCCAAGGTCTCCTTCTGGTTTTCTGAGGTCAATGCAGTGCTGGAGCTGGGACTGGAACTAGACTGCACTCCTTTCTCACCCAGGTCTGACAAATATTTCCTATTTATCTTTTAAGTCATCCTTGTTGTGTGCAGGCTGAGAAGTCTGGAAACTACCACAGTTTCCAGTGATTCAGTCCCCTGAGGCCTGCTCCAGGTTTGCTGGGGTCTGGTCTGTACTGTCGTGGCCTGTGCTGGACTGTACTCCTCTCTCAGCCTGCTGCAACAGATGTTTCCTGTAGACCTCCCAGTTTGTCTTGGGTTGGTTTGTTTCACTCTGTCTTTTTGTGGGTCCTGCTACTTTAGAATTAGTTTAGTTATTTTTACAGGTATTTTGCAGGGTTTGGGGTAGAGCTCTAGTGAGTCCCTGGCTTTACACCACCATCTTGGTTCTGCCCCCCCTGTCCCATTCAACTTCTTCCTGAGGGTTGAAGGAACAAAGGATTTGAAAAGACAAAAGTGAGAAGGAAGAAGTGAAGGAGGAAAGGAAGGAAGGAAGGAAGGAAGGAAGGAAGGAAGGAAGGAAGGAAGGAAGGAAGGAAGGAAGGAAGGAAGGGAACATTTACTAAGTGTTTCCTACGTGTCAGTTAATATGCAAAGTACTTTACAAATGATATAGATCCTTACAACAGCCCTGGGAAGTAGGTACCATTATTATAATAGTACCAATTTTGCATTAGGCATTTAAGCAAATAGCAATTAAATGAGTTAACAAGGGTCACACGCCTTGTGTTTATCTGACATCTTGTTTGAACTCGAGTTTTACTGACTTCAGGTCTAGTTTCCTATCAATTGCACCACCCAGTTGGCTTTGTATTGTGAAATGTTTCTATTTGTTGATAGTTTTAAAGGTCCTTATGGAAAGAATATTTTAAAATCACAATAAAAACGTTGCTCATGCTATTTAATCAAGGAAGAAATTTGAATTTTATGAGATATATCTTAAGCCAGACTCACAATACTTTTACCTCATATTTATGTGAAGACACAACAAGGAAAATAAATCAACCAATATAAGCAATAGTCCTAAATTCCAAAGGAATTAAAATCTGTATATGTATGTATGTATGAGTTTAGACAGAATTTCCTACTAGCTCAACAGACTCCTCAATAGACTCAACAGAAAAGGAAAATAAAATAGCGAAATTATCAATCAAGCAATCAAGCAATTAATATTAATGAAGTGCCTACTAAAATTTTAGACCCTGTGCTAAGCACTGGGAATACAAAAAAAATAGTTCTTGACTCGAAAAATTCATAATCTAAAGGAAGAAACAAAAACAAATAAATATATACAAATGAGTTATACAGAGAAAAAATTTTAAAAATTAACACCAGAAAAGCCCTAGAATTTGGAGACATTAGAATTATTTAAATGTACTAATATTTATATACATCACCTCTCAGAATAGAAGGTTGGTAGGCTTCTTCATCATTGATTCTCTGGAATCTTGTTTGACTATTGTCTTGATAAGAGTTTTTGATTTGTTTTTCTAAATTGCTTGCCTTTGCAATGTTGTCATATAAATTATATTCCTGCTTTTACTCACTTCACTCTGCATTAGGTTATACAAGTTTTTTCAGTTTTCTTTAGTCATTTTGTTATTTCTTACATCATAATAATCCTTAATTACATTCATATACCATAATGTGTTCATTCCCCCAATTGATGGGCACCCCATTAGTATGCAGTTATTTTACATTACAAAAGTGCTACTATAAAGATTTTTGTATGTATAGCTGTAGTGCCGCTGCAATATTTACAGCACCCATGATCATGATAAAGACCGTCACTATAAATATCACATTATGTTTGATCACAAAATATAACAAACTCTCCATATAAAGGACAGATCCAGAGCATTTATTTAGACACCAGAGAAACAAATCCCAAAACCAGTAAGCTGATTCCATCATAGTACCATAGATACTCAGAAGCCATATGATTCCATCATAATAGTAAAGAAATTAACAAGTTGTAGTAACTATGCAATATTTACAACACCATGATCATGATAAAGAGTGTGACTGTAAGTATTGCATGACGTTTGATCACAAAATATACCAGATTCTCCAGGTAGAGGAAAACACTGAAGGACTTATTTAGACACCAAAAAACCAAATCTCCAAACCAGTAAGTCAGTTCCATCATAGTACCAAAGACATCCAGACGCTATAATAATGCTGAGAGCCACAGCATCCTTCAGCCTTCCCACAAACCAATACAAGATCAACACTTACTCACAAACCTCTCTATCTCTTTGCCTCAGCTCCTCTCTCTTCTATCATCTCACTAGCTCTGACTCTCAAGTTACTGTTGCTCTGCTCTACCCTTCAGCAAACTCCTCCCATCACAAGCTCCATGTGAGTAAATTCAGCCTATCAGAGGGCAGAGTTTACTTTCAAATCAGGGAAGGTCTTCAAATTCCCAATTGGTCTATTAAGGGGCAGGAAAGACCTTCAAATTCTTCCTTGGTCTCTTTGAGTTATAGGGATAGTAGTCATAATATCTCTGGGAGAAAGAAGGGGCACACCTTGGTATCTTTAGGGGCACAGTTCCCAATTTCTTTCCAGAATGTTGCATCAAGTGAAACATCCAAAAAATATTGCAGAATTGCAATATCTATTGTAGTACCTTCAACATGGGTCATTTACTTTCCTGTTAACTCGATAGATTCTATTCTGCTTATCTTATAGAAAAGGCCCAGAGACATTGAATGACTAGCACAACTTGACACAGTTAGTAAGACATCAGAGGCAAAACTGATCCTAGGTCTTCTGACTTTTGAATATTCAAAGTTCTTTATGCTAGACTATGGAAAAAAATAGAGAAAAGTGCATTAAAGTATAATATGAAAACACAAGAAAAAGGCTCCATTTTTAAACAAATGTTTTCGTAATAAATTATTCTTCCCTATTTATTTTTTCCTATTACCTTTTAAATTTAGTAATACTTTATGTTCTCTAAATAAGTAGAATGTTCAGGGGAGGGAAGTAAAATGAACGCACAACAGATAAGTAGAATAAGAAAGATTGATTTTAAAAATGGTCCTACTCATAAATTTTTTCCCAGACATCTATATTCTTAACTTATGTTAGATACATTGAACTGGAAAATGGTATTAGAAAAAATGCATCAACTATGAGTTATATGTTGAAATGACCCTCTGAGCTGTGTTTTGGTGATGAAAGGAATATATCTTTAGTATCAGATGATCATTGGGAGTTTAAAAATATTGACAGAAAATATAAATCTTTGGCATATCTTTGGTTATGAAACATTGACTTTCTATTAAAGAAATGGAATTTAAAATAGTTGCTCTTATACTGAGATGAAGAAAACTGAAGTCCATTGTGAAAGATTTCTGAATAGAAGCATTATAGGCTTGAATTGTCATGCTATCCCTTGGAGAAAAGAGGTATTTCTTTTACCACCACCACCCCCCCCGAGTAATTAGTTCATTCTCTCCATCTGGTATATTAGGAACTCTAGGGACAAGCTCAGCTTTTCTTCCTGTGTAACCTCAGGATGTGCTTCTGTGTTCTTGAGGGAGACACTCGCCACCTGATCCCTGTGCCCCTGTATCTTCCTCACCCTGTTTCTGGATAGCTGCAAAAATACATTGGCAATCATCCACGTACGCTGCATGCCATGTGGGAATTGTCACTATTGAAAATACCCCCTGCTGGTAAAGACAAAGTAGGCAGCTAGTGTGAGGATTCAAACGTATTTTCTAGAATTCTCAATGGGATCTATTCTGTTTCTTGCTGAGCAATGTTCATAGAAATGACCTTCTGGTGCTAATATTTTCACACTTTATGTAGTTAAACAGATGGCACTTAGACACACTAATTTTGATTCTAATTGTCTGGGATGTATATAAATTATACTTTCTTCAAAATGCTTCATATACGTGGTATCTAAGCTTGGGTGAAAATGTCATTTCAATTGAATCTAGTCTTGGGAATTTTTCTATGAAGGGATCACTAAAAGTACTAGTTATGAAAATGGAAAAGACAACTCTAACATAAACAGATTATCTTATTCAATTATGGTGGGAATGTAACATCAGATAATGGAAAGAAAACTCTTCCTGGATGTAGTGTATCGATTCAAATCCCTGCTTGACTTGTAAGACCTCAGGTAATCAATTAACTTTGTGTCCCTGGGAATCACTCTTATCAGCTATATACAGTGTCCTCAAAGTCTAACTGTAGCTTTAAGCTATTAAAGTTTAAGATTATTTTAAACTGTTAAAATTTAAAATTGAAGTAAGCCTTGGGGATATCAAGTAAAAATGAAGAGTTGGTTGGATTGTTGGTATCTAAAGGGCTTTCTAGCTTTAACTTAATTCCATGATCTTAGCTTCTGTTTAATCAGGTATCCTGTAAATAATAGTTATAATATTAGAAGATATATGTATAGCCTCCTTATATGCTAGTAAAGTTATATTCAGAGATGATTTGAGGTTTTACAAAAATTTACCTTATATGAATGTGGAGGAATCTTTACAAATTGATACAGGTTAAAGTAAGCATAACAGAAAACAATTTATGTAAGAATAAAAACATTTGAAAAGAGGATGGAGAGAATAATCATTTATTAAGCTCCTACTATATGTCAGGAACTGTCATAAGTATTTGACAATGTTATCTCATTTGATTTTTAACAACTCTGTTAAGTAATTGCTACTATTGCCACCAGTTTACAGTTGAAGAAACCAAAACAGAAAGAAGCAGCTTGCCTGTGAGAAAATAGCAAGTAAGTGTCTAATACTGGACTTAAATTCAGATCCTCCTGACTCCAAGCAT
>CM053600.1:83657692-83681475 GCA_028646575.1 Pseudocheirus occidentalis
TAAATATCCAACAAATTGATTACCATTACAAAGACAGACACAAAACATTTATTTACCCATCAGAAAGCCAAATCCCAACAGCAGAAAGTCACATTCCAACACAAGAAAACCTAATCCATCATAGCAAGAAAGAAATTAATACACATTATCAGTGCAGGAAGCAACACCATCCCAAAGCCTTCCCCTTGATAGGGCCTTCCCACAAACAAACACTCACAACCCTAGCTGTCTGCTTGCCCCCATGTCTCCTTCCTCCATTCTAACTGCTATGAGTCCCAGCTTCCTCTCAGCCCTATTCCACCCTTCCTGCTCTGTCCATTCAGCAAACATCTTCTACCACAGGTTCCATGTGATTATATTTGGCCTATTAAGGGGCAAGGAAGATCTTCAAATTCCCATTACCATCACATGTGGGCAGGGGAAGGAAGTTTTGTCAAGGAAGGTGGGGGTCATTTGTATATGCCTATAAGGTACCAGAGACAGTTTTGTCTTCTTTTGAGTGCAATCTCCTCATGTTGTGGATAGGAGGAAGGAAGCCATCTCAGGGAAACACTGGTCCTATTGAAGTCCCCATTTTAAAGATGAAGCAATCAAACATGAAGCCTGTTAATGGCTTACATATGATTTCACAGGCTTGAACATAGGTACCTATTCTGTCTTTACTCCAGATCAGTGCTTTTCCCATTTCACCATGTTCAGTAAAGGAATAGTGTGAATACGCAAGCACTATTTGCACATGTGATTTTAAGGCCATAGTAAAAATAGAGACAGAAAGATAGAGAGATAGATAGATGAAATACTTAGTTGTCAGATATATGACTGATAGTGAAGTATATAGTCAGATTCTCACAATGCTCTGCCCCATTTTTCATCACTTCCCCACACAGTGGGAAGAAAGGCTTAAGTATAATTTTGTTTTGCTTCCCCAAACACATACTGGTTACCAGTGCAAAATCCTTTGTCTTCTAATAATAATGTCTCCTGTACTTAGCTCAATTGATCTTCAGATAGCATATATAATCAGGCCTTGGAACTTTTCTAGTTTGATCAATTTGCCAGACTTTATACTGCACTGGCATTGAACTGAAGTTTTCTGTGGAAACCTAAAAACACAAACAAACATTAAGAAAGGAGGATAGGATTGATGAAAAATGAATATTGTCAGGATGGTAACCCAAATGATCTTTGCTTTGTACTCATTCATTTCACCTCAGCCTCTCTATCGCATTCAAAAATTTTTACCATTTTCACTCTAGACTTTTGAAACCGCTTCTTACTAGTTTCCTTGACACTATACTCTTTTGCTTCTACCTGTCTAGTTACTCCAGTTCTCTCTTTATCTAAAGGTCACTTCTTCTATCCACCCACTAAATATAGAAAATGCCCTAAAATCTTGGATATACCCTCTTTAACCTGTCAAAGCAATTTCCCCTCTGAATGCCCAAAGAACTTTCAGTGGTGCCATTATTTTCTATGACTTGCAAAATTTATCCTTGATTCACTCCCCTTTCCTTCCTTGAAAACTTATGTATCACTAGTCAGTTTGATATATTAGAATTAGTATTATTCTTGAAGTCCAAACATCTGAATTTTAATTTGATCTTTGCATCCAATTTATTTGACTTTGAATATATCATATTTTCTTGATCCTTATATATATAAAACAAGTGACTTCAAATAGAATATCATTCAGGTTTGTTCCATCTCAAACATATTATGAATTTATATACAGTGATCAATTTGATCATAATATCTCTCATATCTTTCCATTCTCTCCTATTCTTACTGTCTTATAACTTATTCTAGTCCAGAGCTCCATCAATTTACTCTTGCTCTCTCATCCTCAGTGCAGGAGTAATTAACCTTTATTTATGTCATGGATCATTTTGACAGTCTGTTGAAGCTTATGGACTCTTCAGAATTATATTTTTGCTGCATAAAATAATATCTGTAGGGTTACAAAGGAAACAAATAACATTATTACTTAATTATCAAAATACGACAGCAGCAATATCATAATCATCATTATCTCATTCACCTCATTTATTATGTTCAACTATAAATGATTTGAGGGAAATTCATTTTTTAAAAATATATTACATAGTAGATTATATTATCCAGGTAGAGGTATGGTCACTGCTCTGGTGGTCTGCTCTCTCATCTTTAGCCAGTAAAGGCCCCTGCAGCTACAATCATTAGTAATCCTTCAGGCCCCAATCTGTGACCAGTGCCCTCCTCCCTTGCCAGTGACCACAAGTGCTCTTCTTCATCTTGGGACTGTGACCAGGCCCCCTGCTCTTCTGTGGCTGCAAAGCCCTACTGTTCATCTCTGCCTTGAATTCCAACCAGGGACCTCTTTCCTTTGTGACAAACCTCACATATTCCTCTCCATTCTGGAGCTATGATCCAAACCATGGGCAATAGATTTACCAATCAATATGATCTGCACCCAGTGTCAGCAGAAGGTCCTTTGTAATCTCCTTCTATTTGTTTCATTCTTATTGTCCCTGGACGGAAATCTCCTAAAGGTATTGCTGCAGCTTCCTTAAAGACTCACTGGATGGTGATTCTATGGGCTGTACTCTTGGATGACTGAAACCCCTATGGCACAGTCCTCTCTTGCAAACCTCCTCATTTGTTTTAGGCTAAAAAAAAATGTCTCACTCCAACCTTTTGTTATTTTTGTTACTCCAAAATTGGATTTGAGGCATTATTTTTAAAAAATTAATTTAATTTATTTACTTCTAGTTTACAACATTTAGTTCCACAAGCTTTTAAGTTCCAAATTTTCTCTCCCTACCTATCCTCCCCCCCTTCCCTCCTATGGCACCATGCCATACAATAAAGATTCTAAAAATTCCTTAATATTAAATGTTAATCAAGTTGTAAAGCAGGATTATACCCAATGAAATGAAATGAGAAAGTAACAACAACAACAAAAACAAAAACGAAAGAGAGAGAGAGAGAGCAAGTAGTTTGTTTCAATCTACATTCAGACCTCAAAAATCTTTCTCTGGATGTGGATAGCCTTTTCCATCAGGGGTACTTGGGAACTAGCTGTCTTCTTTTCATTATAGAGAAGAGCTCAGTCTATTAAAGTCAGTCATCACAGATATGCTATGTCTGTAATTGTGTACAATGGTCTCCTGGTTCTGCTCTTCTCACTCAGCATCAGTTTATATAGGTCTCTGCAGGTTGTTATGAAGTCTGGCTGTTCCTCTATTCTTATAGCACAATAGCATTCCATTACATTCATATACCACAACTTGTTTAGCCATTCCCCAATTGATGAGCATTCCCTTTATTTCCAATTCTTTGCCACCACAAAAAGAGATACCATAAATTATTTTTGTACATATTTTGTATGATCTCTTTGGGATACAACCCTAGAAGTTCTATAGCAATACCCAGAAGGGTCAAACGGCATTCATTTTTTATAGCCCTTAGGCATAGTTCTGAGCTGCTTTCCAAAATTGTTAATTGAGTGTAAACTCCAGGAACCATGCATTAGTGTTCCAATTTTTCCACATCCTCTCTAGCATTTATCAATTTCCTGTTTTGTCATGTTAGCCGATCTGACTGGTGAGATATGGTACCTAAGAATAGTTTTGATTTGCATTTCTCTAATCAGTAGTGATTTAGAGTATTTTTCATATGATTATAGATACCTTTAATTTCTTCCTCTGAAAACTGCCTGTTCATATCCTTTGACCATTTATCATTTGGGGAATGACTTACATTCTTATATATTTGACATAAATCTCTGTATATTTTGGAAGTGAGGCCTTTATCAGAGATACTGGTTATAAAAGTTTTTCCCCCAATTTTCTGCTTCCATCCTAATCTTGGTTACATTGGCTTTGTCTGTACAAAATCTTTTCAACTTAATGCAATAAAAATTATTCATTTTTAATTTTGTAATGCTCTCTATTTCTTGTTTGGTTGTAGATTTTTCCCTTCTCCATAAGTCTGACAGGGAAACTATTTGCTCTCCCAAACTGCTTACACTATCAATCTTTATATCTAGATCATGAGCCATTTAGCCTTTATTTTGGTATACCGTGTAAGATACTGCTCTATGCCCAGTTTTGACCATACTATTTGAGGCATTATATTAAAGTTATTTGAACGGGAAGACTGAGAGAGTTAAGCTGCATTGCTGTCTCTCCTCCCTTATGTTGGCTCTGCCATTCTATGTTGGTTCTGCCATGCTTACCCTCTTTATTTTGAAAAAAAATCATTTAATATGGTTTTAAGAAAATGAACTTTTAGTATTGTGGTGCCAATGAAGAAATTATATTCTTACGTTTGTATAGATCAATGTAATTTCCCTTTTTTTTTTTTGGTAACAGTTCAGTCAGTATTAATGCTCGAGTCATGATAGAGTTTATTTGCTTAATTTAGAAGAATTTTGTATTTGTACATATTGTGTAACAATTTACTGTCTTATGGCTTCTAAAACATAGTGAAATCCTGGTGAATAATTCTAACCACCTAATTTTATATTTCTATGCATTCAGTTGGTAAGTTTTTCTTGTCTACTTTTGTTTTCTTTTGTAAACAATAATGTGATCACATTTCTTTCATATTTAGTCAGCATGATGCTATGGAAACAACAATATATTTCCTGAGAAAGGACTTGAATTTGAATACCAGTGCTCTATTTCCTAAGGTGTAATGGTGATTAACGTCTCTCGGCCTCAGTTCCCTTACTGTTTAAAATGAAAGGAATTTATTATATCATCTCTAATGTTCCTTCTAGCTCTAAAGCTTTTAATCCTATATTTATTCAGGGAGATTATCTGGGTTTTAGTTTATACTGACCCTTTATTTTCCTCACATCTCTTCTTTTTACTAGATACAATTTGAATTGTTTTCTTATTATTAGTATGTTAACCAGGGGATAGAGGAAACAAACATAGGGATTCTGAAACAAAAACCCACAACAACACAAAAGAAGCTACTGCTGTTGGTTCTTATAAAAATATGCTACAAGGAAGAAGTGAAAAACAATGGCTAGAAAGGTAAATGGGACAGGAATGATTCTTTTACCTGTGCCTTAACTACAATGCTTTGATAATCATTATAGATATAAAAAGTTCAACTGGGATTGTTACTTGAAATGGAGAATATTTGATGTGTGAGAGCCTTTGTTACTTATTCAAAACTAATGATGATAAGATTTTATTGTTTTTTATTTTTTCCTTCAGTTAAATCTTACTTATTTAGTGTATCATATAGTCTTAATGGAAGTGACTTAGCTTCCAGTAGCCACAGATCAGGAAAAGATTATGCTCTCTGATCTGTTCATTCACTTTCATTCTTCATACTTGCCAATCTACCTTAAGAATTATACTGCAGATTATTATTTTGGTATTTTCAGTGGTCTCTAGGCAATCTCACTCTTGACAAGAAAATTAAAAGTTTCTAATGTGAAGAAAAATATATGGAACTACATCATTTTTCCCTTTCTTAAACAAGAATAAATTGACTGGTTAGGCAGTTTTAGGTCGTTTTTTAAAATTTTGAGATGCATGATTGCTTCCAGTAACACACATGATACATTTGTCCTAACTAATAACAAATAACAACTGAACAACAACATAGAGTGCTTTGAAGTTTCCAAAAACACTTTAAAAACATTATCTCATTTTGTTTTCGCAAGAACCCTAGGAGGTAATTACTATTATAATACACAATTTACAGACTAGAAAACTGAGGCAAAGGAAATTTACCTATTGCCTCACACAAGTATCTGAGGTCAGGTGAAACTAAAATTTTCCTGACCCCAGGTCCAGCACTCTAGCCATAGTATCATCTAGCATGAAACATTAAAACATAAGATTTGTTCCTCCTCACAGAGGCACACAGTACATAAATCCACATGCAAACACAGAAGGCCTACCTTATTCTACCTATCCCCTGGAATGTACATGTACTTTAGAAGAGTTGTCCAGGACAGGGAAAGTAAGAGGTGGTCAGCATCCTACTGAGGATGAATGATCTGACATGTTATGGAAACAAGAATGAATTTCCAGAAAAAGGCTTGAATTTGAATTTCAGTGTTCTGTTTCCTACTGCGTAAAGGTGATTAACCTTTCTGAGGTCATATAAATAACAAAGTTGCACAGTAGTAGGCATTCTTTATTTTTACAAGAATATAAATTTTATGAGAGTTCTGGAAGGGCACTAGAAAAATTGCAAACAAAATACAATGCAATGAAGATAATAAATAAAAATTCTTAATCAGGGAAAATTTTGGGAAAGGAAAATTAAACAGAAAGTAAATTGAGATCCATAAGGAGAAATGCATATTAGATGGTGAATAGTTACTTGGTAGAAGAATAGAATCAAGTATTTTAGTCCATTATAATCCTTTCAATCATATCATGGATTGGAAAACAATATGTTTTTTACTTATAGAGAAGTAACAAAGGAAAACAATAGGAAATCGCCTAATGGGTTTTAGGAATTATCCTATTTTTAATTTATAAAGTAGATTTTAAATACCATTCTTTCTGATAAATGTCTTTCTGATAAATAGCTACAAGAGTCTTAGTAATAGATGCAATCCACTATAATGAATGAAAAATATTTTTGATTGTCAGGGTTGAGAAGGTAAGTGAGCATTTTTCAGATATATCCTCAGTTAATTGTGGCAGTGAGAGATATCCTAGGAAAATTACAGAGACAGATTGATGATCTCATCAAGTCTGATGGTTGATAAGAGGTTCATTCATAACAGATGTCTACATTTAGCCTCAGAGAGGAAAGCAAGCAGGGAAGGATAGCTTCTTGACGTTTAGAGGCATATATTAGGGGAAAAAAAAAAGAACCAAGAAATTTAGTACAGAAGGTGGTGATGAGAAAGAATACAGATGCTGAACTTAAGGATGGAGGGGGAGTGAAGCTAAAGTAATAAGGATAACTAGACCAACAAATTTACTTATATCTATTTGCATGCATCTCTGTACATGTATATATGGACACATCTATACAAGTTTGCATGCATGCATACATATAACAACTCATGTATGTGCTTGTGGCTTTATATGTGTCTTCATGTATGTATTCAGGCATGTGTGTGTGTTTATGTATGCATGTATGTAGCATATTGATATTTAGAGGAATATATTAGAAAAAAAAAGACCCAGGTATTTCAGGATAAAGCAGTGGTTCTCAACCTTCCTAATGCCACAATTCTTTAACACAGTTCCTCATGTTACGGTGACGCTTAAACATGAAGTTATTTTCATTGCTACTTCATAACTGTAATTTTGCTACTGTTATGAATCTATCTGATATACAGGATGTATTTTTATTGTCACAAAGTGAACATAACCCACAGGTTGAGAACTGCTGGGATAGAGGATGATGATGAGAAAATATACAGATGATGGACTTAGGGATGGAGGGTCAGAGAGGCTAAAGTAATAAGGATAACTAGACCAGCACTTATATCTACATCCATTTCTATATATTCATATATACACATCCATGTGTGTACATATGCATGTAGACACAAACATACACACATGCATATTAACCTATACATGCATGTGTATATTTACATACACATACTTAAGTGTGTATTTGCATGTATGTGGCTTCTCAATATTTAGAGGCATGTATCAGAAAAAAGACAAAGGAAATTCAATATAGAGTATAATGCTCAAAAAGAATGCATGTGCATGCATGCACACATAGGCATAATATATACATATGCATACATGTACACATGTATGCATGCATGCATGTGTGTATACATGCATGTATGTATTAAAATTTCAGTTTCAAAGCTATGGGGAACTCCTGATAGGGAGAATTAGTTGGCCAAAGCAGATCAGCTTCAATTTACCATTGTAGAGTGTTGCTGGGGGTACAAAGAGTTTAGGGAGAGGGCAGAACATAAGAGATTTTAGTCTGAAGCATTATCTTCTTGACTTCCAGGCCTGTTCTCTTAGCATTACACCATTCTGGCTATTTAACAACAACTTACAATATCCAATAACAAAAAATGACTAGAATTTATACAGCATTTAAGGTTTGCAAAATGCTTTACTAATATTATCACATTGTATCTTCATAACAGATAGCTAGGTGGCACAGTAGATATAGAACTGGGCTAGAATCAGGAAGATTCATCTTGATAAGTTTATCAGCAAGCACCCTAGCATATCCAGGAAGTCTGCTAACGCAGGTTCTTAGATCTTCAAAAAGAAGGCAACTCAAAATGTGTTAAAACACTTGCTTTAATCAATCAAACATATGTCATTTACTTAGTTCAGGGGGAAAAGGTAACACCCTGAACTTCGAAGAATACAAACAGAAGTTACAAGCAGAGAAAGAAACATATCAGCAGATGGGCTTCCAGCCATCTGACCACTACAGCCATACCTAGTTAGTTACCAGAGAGGGAAACACCAGCATCTGGGTTTTGAAAGCCAGGGGGCTCAACAGCTACCCAGAGACTCGTCTGGTCAAATCATACAACTCTTTCCAAAGTGAGCCCCCAAACAAAAACTCACATCACGGTATATATATCCTTCTCCTGGATCAGAGAATGTCACAACCCACTTGACGAACTGCCCAATCATGAAGTAATAAGGTGTGGGCATTTCTGAAAAACAAGTTTCCCCCCATAGGCTCCATGTGACCACATTCAGCCTATTAGGGGAAAGAGCATATTTTCAAATCAGGGAAAATTCTCAGAGTCACTTAAGCCTATCAAAGGGCCAAGGGGCAGGGAAGATCTTCAGATTCTCATAACAATGAGTTGAAATCCAGTCTCAGACTCTTACTATCTGTGTGACCCTGGGCAAGTCACTTAACCCTCTTTCCTTTAGTTTCTCATCTCTAAAATGAGTTGGAGAAGGAAATGGAAAACCAATCCAGTCTTTGTGCCAAGAAAACCTCAGTGGAGTCATAATGAGGAATATATGACCAAACAAACAAAGAAAAATATCCGTGTGTGGGACAAAGATGATTCTTGCCCAAAATAAAATAAGCCGAGATATCTCCAAGTAGAGACTTGAAGGATTTTATTTAATTATTTCTTCTTGCAAGAAGGGCAACCTCTCTACCACTAGAGGCAGTTTAGTAGGAGAGGCAAAATACAAAATAAAAAACTTGGTTATATACCCGAAAGACCACCTCTTTTCCCCCTCCCTTGTTCTATCTTTTTCCCGTTAATCAGGAACTGAGGTAACCACAAAAATCTGGTGGCATTGCAGGTAAAATGTCAATAATATCAAAAATGAGAAGGTACATGTCTAGCGGACATGAAAACAGACAAAATATGTCATCAGTGTCAACTTAGATATGAAAGCAGACAATATTTTATGAATCAGGGGGATTTTAGGGCATGGTGACCTGCCTGGAGTTCCACAAAATGATTTCCAATTTTATGTTTGTACAGGTCAGATGGTGGTCAGTGGAAACAAATCTGGAACATTCAGGTCTGTGGTCAAATGTGCAGGGTCTGCACTTTCCTCTCCTACATATTAGCTAAGGTCAACCTATGACCAGGGAAGTAAGGCAAAGGTTCCAAGCTCCCAGCCCAGGTTACTGAGTCTTTGGTACTTTAATGTTACCTGAGAAGTTTTCACTTTTATTCCATTCCTCATGATAACAATTACAGGAGATACAGAACATTGATATCTTCATTTTACAGAGAAGGATAATAGAAGAGATTAAGTGACTCCCCCAGGGTAACATTTCTTAAGTGTCTGAGGCCAGATTTGAACTCTGCTCTTCTTGATACCAGCTTCAGAACTCTTTCTACTGCACCACCTTTCCTGAACTTTCTCTTTTGCACAATGCTATTCGTGACCTACATATTCATTCTCAAAAAGCCTAGGGAAATTACTAGTAATATATCATTTTCAGGTGCAATAATTCAATCTTACATTGTAACTGGAAATAAGGAATTAGGGGAGCTATCATATTGAAGATTTCATCATGACTTTAGTCCCATTCCCATCTCACAGTAAGAGACATTTTTGCCACTGACTTAGAAGTTGACAGCTGACTCCTGGCATGACTAGAAGAAAAAAACAAAACAAAACAAAAACATAATAAGTGAAACTCTTCCTTTATGATAAGTGTCTTATGCTTGAAAGTCAAAGTCTAAGTAATGAGTCACGCTTTCTTCATTGCCTTCAGAAATTTCAGCAGTCCTTCAACCTGGGATACCTTGTAGTACTTGAAGGTCATTATTGACCTGTTGGAAATATCAAGAATCACCTGACCCTAGAAGAACAGTCAAAAATGACGATCACTTTACAACTGAAGATGAGAATGTGTTTTAAAAAAATATTGGATGATAATAACAAATCTAGATATGATTAAATCAAGAGCAGATTTTTACTTTGTTTTTCCGATGTTTGGAGTAGAAATTGTAAAGTGTAAATTCTTACTTTATCATGTATGATTTACTTCTCCACAGCTTTAATGTCTAATGAAAATACTTAAAAATTTCATAAGACATCAGTGGAAACTGTAAAGTAGCTAGCACAAGTGTAAAGTGGGGCAGAAGGAAGGAGGGAAGAGACAATTTTGCAGTATTCAAAAGAGAATATAATGGGGAAAATAATTGAGTGCAGATGCAAATAGACAAAGGGGTATATACACCTTTACTCAACAATGCTAAAGCATCCCTGAAAGACAATATTGTTCTAAGGAATAAATGGCTCATAGGTCTGGGAACGAAATTTAGACCTTTTCACCTCCTAGTTGTCTATCTAAATTTGACCCAGGTTAGCAGTAACCAAAAGGAGCTGTTTGGTGTTATTGAGGTTAGGTCACATTGAAATAGCCAGTTTTGTTCACTGCCAGAAACCACCATTACAAATTGCCACTTTTGATGGTGGTCAGCAGGCAGACAAATGAGTACCAGAAACAGAGCTACTCTGTGACCTCCATAGGTGTTACTCCAAAATATCTGTGAGGCTAATTTTGGTCAGAGGTCAGAGGTCAGAGGTGGCATTATCATGGCCTCTGCTGCATTTGATTTTGTAGGCTTCAGCTTTCAATCTGTTCCTTTTATTTTTCCCCAAGCCCTTGCCCTCATGATTATCAAAAAACTGTGAGAAAATAAAATGATGCAGGAGAAAAAAAGAGTTTTTCTACTTTCATCTTAAAAAAAACCCAACAGGTAATAAGAATAAAAGTGTTGGTGTTTAATAATACTTTTAATAATAAAAATAATACTTTTATTTATATCCTATATAATCCAAGACCTATCATGTTCACTTCAACCTGAAGTAGGAAAAAGTTAATTATTTTTCTTATCTAGGACAGAAAGGAAACCCAGGTGTTCTGCCTTTCTGTAAAGTGCATTTTCCATTAGCTCTTGTAGGATACACTCCTGCCATCAAAGGTGGGGGGAGTAGGTTGTATATGGCCATCTGGGTACATACTAATAGAGATCAGAGATCCTAGGGGAGTACAGAATTAATTTTCCAACATGAAGACAAATGGGAAAGGCAAGGATGGAGATATCAGGGATGTGATTTTTTTTAAACTACCTTTTTCTCCTAAATAAGAAGGGGATATTTATATAGTTTGATGAGCTTAACATGGATTGATCCTGTAGGTCCAAGTACACGTCACGAGAATATGCCAGAGAATTACAAGCAGAGGGAACCAATTTTCCTGTTTCTCAAAAATGCTCCTGGCGCATTTGGAAATGGTGTGACAGAACTCTGTAGAGAGAAATGGGGGAGGGGGAAGAGGGAAATGATACAAATAGGATGCTTTACATATCTCTAATAATACCCCAAAAATGGGGTAGTTAAAGAAAACATTTGTGTAAAAGAATATGTCCATTTAAAGCTTTGAACAAGTAGTCCAGTAGGGTATAACTTTTAATCCTTTGATTTCAAGTGCCATGGATAGGTCATACAGATGAGTGGGCTTCAAAATGAAGTGAGGGAAAAAAAAGATCAGGAATTTCAAAGATTTTCAAAGCTGCTTTTCCACAGCTCCCTCTGGACAAAAAGACAGGGCATCAGCACACTGTCAAAAGGGTCAAGGGCAGCAGCTGCAGAAAGAGTATTTGTTAGCCTTAGTACAATGACTAAAGGAAGACAGTCTGACTTTGACAAAACAATGTCATGATCTAGGAGTCCTTAGAAATTATCAGCTCTTTTCTCTATGCAGCCAAAAGGTGAAGGTTTTTCACCTCACCACAGTTTACTGAGCACTGCATACGCTGCATTCTCTGTTAAATGGTTACTTCCCAACCTGTATTTCTTGTCACACCCCTCTATTCCCCAACCCCATCTAAACACCCTGCATTACCAGATCATGTTCACCCCTCAACAACTCTAGGAGTGACCCGGACAAGGGCAAAATAAAGGTAATCCTTTAATTTCACTGGATAGTAGGTGAACAGAATTGTTAGACAATGTGCATATGGGTGAAATGAAAGCAGACATATTAATTGCACCTCTGCAAAACCCAGGACCTCAGAAGAATTCAAGGCAAAAGCTGAATAGGGCCAGTACACAACAGAAAGCTTTACCCCGTCTGATCTATGATGAAACTCTCCCACTCAAGGTCCTCCCAGATCAAACATTAACTGTACATATAAGATTCATATATAGGGCACTGAATGACTACAATGTCTGAAGGATTAAAAATGAAAGGTTTCTGATTCATTCCTAAGTACAATGAAATATGTTTTGTTATGCTTGAATGTGTCCTCTTTTTTAAACTATTGTCTCATTTTTCTCTCAGATAACGTTCTTATATGTAGTGTAAGTATAACATATTATAAGATTCTTGTATCTGCTGTCTTTCTTCCTCACTTACAACTCCCTTTGTAACATTGGTAATATCACTGCTGTCTTTATCACTATACTAAAACTACTATTCCCAAAATAATCAGTGACCATTTTATTGACGGATCTCATGACCTTTACTCAGTCCTTGTTTTCCTTGCATTCTTTTCAGCACTTGGTGATCAATCTCTCATTCCTTCTCTCACACACCTCAACCCATGACATCTGGGAATATTCTTCTATCTTGATATTAAATGATCATAATTTTTGGTTCTTTCTTTTCCTTATTTATCTCTTTCATAAGCACCTCTTCTTCCTGTCATTCTTTAAATGTGGAAATCCTTTCTTTGGCCATTTCATGGTTTTTCTCCCCCTCTCTTCTTTCTGAAGAATACCACCCTCCCCTAGATTCATGCCACTGAGGACACACTTCGGCCTTTTCTATTCCAAATACAAAAACAAAAAGAGGGGGAAAGAAAACCTGCACTTGACTTTTCTCATTCTTTATTCTTGATAGTTTTACTGTACTGGCAACTGTTGGCAAACTCATCTTCTTGCATGTTTTTATCTCACTTCCATAGCACTGTTGTCTCCTAATCTTTAATTGCTTCTACCTGGATTCACTTAACTGTCACCTGGGTTCAAAGGCAGACAACTCCCAGGTCCTTGTCCAGCTTTTCATGCAGTCTCTGTTCCGAGGGAGTCAAGGCTTAACAAAGCTTTTACTTGTATTTTTGTGGGGATAGGGGCTTGTTGTTCATCCTCCTTCTACCTTTAAAATATCCCTTCTCTCCAAGACTTTGACCCTGAAACTGTGACCAGGGCCTCTACTTCCTTATGGCCAATTACAAGTGATCCTCTCTTCTCTGGAACTGTGACCCAGAACTGCTTATTTGCTATAGAGTTACCAGTCAGTGCCACCTGCACCCAGTGCTAGTAAAGGGTCCCCCATAATTTCTTTGACCAGTTCTCAGACGTCATTACTGTCTCTGGGATGAGAGGATTTGAATCTGCTGCTACTGCAGTCACTTCTACCATGAATACCTCCAAGGTCCACCACTGCTACTTTGGCCACCCTCCTGGTCTGTGGGGCCTGTGACCACTCCTAGGGACCCCCTAATTTGTCTTGGCCTAGAAAACATTTTTTCTGTAAGTTTCTGGAAAAGAGTATGTAGATTTAATATGTGTAACTTACAGGTCATGTAACCATGAATAAGTCATTTACCTTCCCCAAACCTCAGTTTCCTCATCTGTAAAATAAAGCTAATAAATCCATAGCTGCCACCTCAGAGGGTTATTGTGAAGGTGATATGACATAAAGTATATAAAACACTTTAAAGTGTTATAAAAGTTTGTTATTGTCATTCTGTCCCCATTGTGCTTTTAGAGAAGTTATTCCTCATGACTTGAAATCTTCTTATTTATGCTTATCAAAAATATTTCTCTTCCTCCAAGAATCATTTCTGGGACCACTTTCACAAAACCTTTCTTGATTTTACATTTCAAGGTATTTTCTACCTTCTTTGATTTTCTTAAAACACTTTGTTCCTGGATAAGTCATATAATCTTTATTTGTCTCATTTTCTTTACCTATAAAATGGGGATGATAGTACCTACCTCCCAGCAGTGTTGCAATAATCAAATGAGATATTTTTTTAATCTTTAGTACCATGCTTGCCACATAGATGGCAGTTAGGTGGTGCAGTCAATAGAGCACTGGGTGTGGAGTGAGAAAAAGTCCTCTTGGTAAGTTCAAATCTGTCCTTAGACACTTTCTAGTTGTGTGACCCAGGGCAAATCATTTAACTTTCTTTGCCTCAGTTCCTCATCTGTAAAATCAGCTGGAGGAGGAAATGACAAACTACCCTGGGGTCACAAAGAGTTGGACATGACAGAAATGATTCAATTACTGACACATCGAGAGTACTATACAAATGTTAGCTCCTATTATTTGTCTGGAGGTTTATTTTGCCCCAAATACACTGACATATAATATTGTACATCTATTGTCACTCAATATACTGTAAACTCTTTAAGAGCGGGGGATATATCCTTTTATATTTTTGCATCTACAGCACTGAGTAAAATGAATTGCCAATAGTAATTGTATTTTGAAATTTAAAAATGTATTTTGAAGCTAATTGAATTATGCCACCTCTTTCCTAATTTTTACTTTGCTGTACACATCATTTATTAATTGATTAATTCATTCATTTTGGAATTTGTTTTTTATAAGACTCTAAAGTTTACAAAGCATTTCTTGAACAATAATCCTGTGAAACTTATACACACATATTATTTTCATCCTCATTTTATAGAGGTGGAAAAGGAAGATGTGGAGAATGGGAGTGCGGCGTGGGGTAGTGTAAAGCCATGCACTATCAGCTTTCCAGAGGATGGCTTTTTAAGCTTTACGGTTCTGATCACATAGTATAGTGAATACTCTATTCCATAACAAATCAGAGCAAAACATTCACAGTAAACCAAAGCACAGCATTCCAATGTTACAACTTATCACAGAAAATAAAAATATAGAATTCAAACAAATTATCACTAAGATGGCCACATAGTTTTCACCACAGTGGTCACAAAGTTTTCAACAAAGAACAATCATTGAATAACTCAAGCATTCAATCATCTCAATCATTCAATCATCCTTAAGGAGGTTTGCCTCCTTAAGGGACACAAAGTACAACAGTCAAATTTCTCCACTCATGGGGCACACTAAGTTACAAATCAGTCATTTATTCAATAATCGGCCGCTAAGTACAATCATTTAGTCAATCAATCATTCAATCAACTCAATCATTCAATCATCCTTCATCATTCACTAATCATCAGAAAATACACAAACCCTCCACTCCTAGGTCACTAGTAGTAAATGGTCCCAGCTCCTACCTGGATTCACCAAACTGTCACCTGGGTTCAAAGGCAGACAGCTCCCAGGTCCTTGTCCAACTCTTCATGCAGTCTCTGTCCCCACAAAGTCAAGGCTTAACAGAGCCACCAACAGGTTCATACAAAGTACCAGTATCACAGTCATACTTTCTCAGTCTATCACAGCTTGGCTGGCCCACCAAAATCCTCAGCAGCTCCAGTTGGATCTCAGCTCTGACTGGCCCTTGGAAATCCTCAGCAGTTCAGGCTGCCCCTCAGACTCAGCAGAAGTGTCAGCGGGTCCCCAAAATCAAAATCATTCTCTCCAGCCTGGGGGTGGCAGTAGGGGTTTCATCTTTAACCTCCCTGGCAGCAGCAGGTTCTGCCACCATGGAGCTTGTTCCAAGAAGATCTGTCTGACCTAGCAGAGGCTTCTCCTTGTATACACATAGCATTAGCTTCTTCCTGTTTTAGCTAACCCCTTCCTGTTACATCAGCAACAGGGATTCATACCTTCTGTTTCTTTAACAGAGGCTTGATTAATTACCAAGTGTTAAGTACCTGCTACCTTTGCCCATACAAAAGGATCTTCAGATTCAAATTACATTACCATTACAGGTAGGGACCTGGGCAGATGAAGAGATAAATTCAAAGATAATACAGTGATAAAGTGGAAATGTTTTTTTTTTATTACATTATGCTCACTCCCAGGTTAACTTCAACTCTAACTATATTTTTCCCTCCTCAAGGAAATGAATCATGCTTTGTTCTTTCTACTGTCCACAGTCCCTTGCACATAAGTATTTGGGGATTAATTGAATGTGTGAGGAGATGTGTGTATGTGTGTGTGTGTGTGTGTGTGTGTGTGCAAGACAGAGGAGCTACAAGTCTAACCAAGGTGTGCCAAATAATAAAGTGACCTTCTGAATCTTTCTTAGGGGGTCTTTGCTGTCTTTCTTCCACTTATGACACAATACAAACCAATGAGAAAAAAAAAAACTACCTTGCCTTACATCATTCCTTCTCTAGGCTTTTATTCCTTAAAATTTTAATACTAAATACATAGATTTGGTGGTGTAAGGAGCGGTGTTTTTGGAACCAGTGGAGGATTGAAGAGACAGTATCAAGATGGAGGGAAGGAAGTCAGTGGGAGGAAGTACTGAGGCACTTAGTTTTTTTATTTCTATCAAGTACCACTTTTTTTGTCCTGGAAGGTTCCTACAATCTTCCCAAAGGAAAAGAAAAGATTAGAGGTCTGCTGTGGGTCTTCTGGTATATGATCTACTTTTGTAAATACAGTAAAGAATTCAGTTCTAAGCTACAAATTTTCTATAGTAAATATTTTCAAAAGTACAACATTCAGACTTGGTACTGCAAAAGCCATTTGGGGAAAACATTTTCCCCATAATTTAATATAATGTACTTCATAAATGCTGTGCAAATTCAAAGCTAAACCATTTGTTCTTCTAGATTGTATTTTTTCAGTCCTATGGGTAACTTTATTTGATTTTGTATTGTGTACGTATGGTGCATATATGTATGTATGTATGTATACATGTGTTTTATTGCAGGGTATTTGAGGGGGTCAGGAGAAAAGAAATACTCTAAGGAAACAATTTATACTTGTAGACATATATATAGGTAGTGACTGGCTAACTAGACAGCAGCGTAAAAGAAAAAAGAATATAGCACACCTGCATATATGAAGAACATGAACAGCCTGCCTCATAGAATCATATTTTGTTTCAATTTTCTTACTTCTAACAATATAATTTATAATATTCCATATTCTGCTATTTTCCTCGCTACAAATTACTTTCAAGGCTGTTTCCAACATCATAACCTTTTTGATAGTTCTTTTCTTTTTTTTGGCATTTCATTTTTTTTTCTTACTTCTACTTCTTATGTGATTGTGTGTGTGGTGCAAATGAGAAATGATGAAATATGAAAGACTGAAAATATAATAATTATTGTGTTCTAAGACTTTAAATATGACAATGATTAATTGGATAGTGATAATATCTCAAGGTTGATATTAACTAGCCATGCTTTAAAAATGGTTGTTTTAGAAAAGTGAAAAATGTATTGTTTTCTTCATATCTGAGAGTTTAACAAATGTCTGTTTAACAATAAATGAGCCTTCAATAAAATTTTACTTTCTCCCATATATCTCACATGCCATCAAAAAGAATAAGTTTTCTTTCTCAAAAATCTTGTGACTTATCTCTGTGAAACTATGTCAGCAAAAGCACTTAGTGGGAAAGCATTATCACTGACATTCAGAGACATTTTTGGATAGCAGCATAGAATGGCATCCACATTAATGTTGATAAAAGGAAATGATGCAAAACCAGCTGATTTGATTAACAGGACATATGAAAAATGCCTGTCTCCATTTGAAGTTAATGTGGATTTGGCAAACCACTGGATTTTTTTTAAGAGTTGGAAGATAAATCTGATTCATCTTTGTTGCACAGTGTACATCACCAAGAGAATACTTTCTGAATATATAACACTGTTCTCATTTCCCAAGATAGCCATTAGAGACAGAGAGAATTTGCATAGAATTTTCACCTGGAAATGACTTATCTCTTGGCATGCTCCCTTAGGCGTCCTATGCTCTGAGAAGTTATTAACTCAAATTTTAGATAACTCTAACCTGTATCCAGGAAATAGAATATTATTGTAGGCAGCTAGATACTGTGGAGGAGAGATTATTCATCTTGATATGAAACAGTTTTACATTTATACTATGTTTAGGTAGGTGACCTTAGGAAAGTTTCTTAACCTCTCTGAGATCTGTTATCATCATCTGTAAAATGGGAATAATGATAACTACGGAACTTAACTCGAATGGTTGCTGTAAGGATCAAATCGATTCAAACGGCTTTGTATATTTAAAGCACTATATACATGTCTTTGACTCGTATTATTTTAACTTTCTGTGATCTTAATTTATTTCCATGGATTGAACAGAACTAATTTTGGCATCTATATAAGACCATACAGGAGAGAGTAAAATAAAGGTAGTGTTTCAATAAAACATGAGAACCTTCCTTTGCTATAATAAAGTAAAAATAAATATACCCTTAATAAAAATTTATGTGACTATATACATGCATGTTCATATATGTACACATGTATACATGAACACAAATTATATATAAACACATGCATATTGGTACACATATGAATGCACACGCATGGATATATGCCTGTTTGCATGTGTTTATATGATCATATAATGACTTTTATGTTGTTGAAATATCAAGGTGATACAGTAGATAAAATACTGGACTAGTATTGAGTCAAGAATACCTGAGTACACATCTGGCATCAGCTGTGTGACAGTGGACATGTCACTTAATCTCTACTCAGTTTCTTTTTAGGTAAAACACATATAATAACAGTACTCATCTCCAAGGGTTTTTGAAGATAAAAATGAAAGGACTATCAGCAAATATCTTTGTAAATCTTAAAACACTATATAAATGCTAGGTGTTATTGTTCTGAGTCTCAATGAATTCATCAAAAATGAAAAATACAAAAGCACAATTTAAACAGGTTGCTGTTCAAACAGTCCAGTAGCCTTACCTCTTAAATCTCCCTACTGTTTGTGGAGCAAATAGAAAACACTTGAATGAAAAGCTGGCTGATTTGGTTGCTATGCTATTGTTTCAAAAGTTATAATCATTCACAGAGGACATAGAAGTAGAAACAGTGGGAATTTACAATATGCAAATGCCAATCCAGGACACCTGTGAAGCATTGAAGGCTTTGCTTTCCACCTAGCAGTTTCACATAGGCAAAATATGGGTGATAATAATTAGATTGATCTTATATTTGAGTGCAGAATAATTAAAAAGTAATTACTTACTTGATCAATATCATTATACACTAATTAGTCTAATTATTTGAAAATGAAATTAATATTGCTGAGAATGATCACTGATTTTGATTTGGAAGGAATTTTGATTTCACTCAATACCATGCCCTCATTCTAAAAATATGGAAACTGAGATGCTAAGAGTAAATTGCCCAAAGTCAGGAAGGGTAAATTGCAAAGCCAAGATTATGGATCTCCTAATTCCAATTCCAACTCCTCACTTCCATTTTAAGCTGGATAAAATCGTGTCTGTATGTGGGTACATATATCCATTTGTGTGTGTATGTATTCACTTGTATGTGTACATATTGATTTAAATCATTTTTTGTGTATATGCATACATATATACATATATATCCACATGCATATGTGTGTGTGTGTGAATCTAATTCTATCTCTTTATTCCATCATCAAAAGGATTTTGGGATGTAGAGAGGAAGGGACTTTGAGGATCATTGAACACCTCCAATCATAGGTTCCCTTTCCCCCTATTTTAATGTTACCACTGAAAAACAGACAGAGTATCCCATATATTTGTTTTTATTTTTTTCCTGGGTACTTTAGGCTATTAAACCTTGTATTTAGACTGGCTTCATTAAATATGTATGTCTTTAGAAATCTGACTCCTAATATACATTACAAACAATGTGCACTCACAGCAATTATATTCTCTCTAATGGGCTCTGTAATAGTAATACCACCATGAAGGAGCATATGAAGAAAAGTAAAATGCTAAAAATATCGGTATACTATGCCCTTTTAAGTGATACTCTGATAATTTATATATGGGGAAGCTACTAACAATCTAGAATGTGACCTTAGATTATGCAACAAAGTGAAATGTTGAAATGCATCTTTTTTCCTTTTTTTAAGACAGAAGACAACAAGAGTATAAGCATAGGAAAACAAAGGATTAGGTCATCATGATGTCATTTGTTACTGAACTGTAGATATGAAGTTATTCAAAAATGAAGGAGGGTTTTTTATTATTTTTTTTGAGAGGGGAAGCAAGGAAATTGGGATTGAGTGACTTGCCCAAGGTCATATAGTAAATGTGAAGTGTGTGAGGCTGAATTTGAACTCATGCCCTCTTGATGCCAGCATTAGTGCTCATTCACTGTACAACCTAGCTACCCCCCTAAGAACATTTTGACATGAACAAATCATTCCTGAATAATCTATGGTTAAGTTTTGGCAGAATATTTAATAAGAATATGTGCACATATAATATATACATTTAGACAGATGCACAAGTAAAGTTACATGTATACAGCACAATAAAATATTCATATACATTAATATCTTCCATATCTATATATGTATGTATAGGCATATAAATATTTCTACTAATACTTATGTTTAAATTCATTGCATATAAATACATACATACATATACACATACATAGGTAGTTATATTATGGATATAGCTGCTTATTCTTCTTCTTGGAAATAAATTTCAAAGGAAATACCGAGTGAAAACACTTGCATTGACCAAAAACTGTCTCTCTCTGTTCCTCTGAATCTGTTTGCCCTGCATTTGATTAGTCTGCGATGACAGCGATAATGACATGCCCTGTACAGTTGTCAAAACCATAATGTGTGGGTCTGGAATGACTACAAGTCGGGGTTTGTGTGTGTTGAGGTTTGGTGTTTTTTTTTTATTTGATTTGCTTTTTTTTTTTTAAACATGAGAACCACTGAACTTTTCTGGTGTTTTATGAATTGTCAGCAGATGCCTCACATGCCAGAACTGATGATGACAAGGTGCCTAGGTCATCACTAGAGATGCTTTAAATAGTGTTTAGATGCACAAGCAACACCAGAAAAGGTCAAGTTTACATTATCATTGATTTTATAAAAGCGTTTTGAATAAATAGGGATTAGCTGAATGCATTACATATGTATTTTTTTTTTACAGGGGAGGACAAGGTAATTGGGGTTAAGTGATTTACCCAAGATCACACAGCTAGCAAGTGTTTCAAGTGTCTGAGACCAGATTTGAACTCAGGTCCCCCTGACTCCAGGTCTAGGGCTCTATTCACTGCACTACCTAGCTGCCCCCTACATGTACTATTATTATTATTATTATTACTATTATTATTATTATCTTTTACTGTTTAACAGGAAGTCATGAGACCTGTAATTGAGCAAAGCAGATACATTTTTAAGCATAACTCTAAAATTTGTTAATATTTTCCATTTTGACTAAGTCCATATGCAAACAACAGCATAGAAATAAGGGGAGTTATGTTTAAATAATACTTGGATCTGGTTAATTCACTTCACTTCCCTGAAATACAATTTCTTACATACCAGGAGAATCAATTTCAGAGGATTTTTGAGATGACCAAATTTAAGTCAATGAATACTTTTTAAAGCACCTATTCATAGTTTTGTTCTGGACAATGAGGTTATAATGATCAAAACAAAACCAGTCTCTTCTACCAATCCCAAAGTATTTTACAGCATGATAAATACAATCTATGAAGCAAACATAAGTGCACTTAGTACTTGAGATATCTGGAAAGGATTTATGGGAATGGAGTATGAATTGAGTGTAAATGTAGATAGGGATGCCAAGATATAAAGGTGGAAAAGGAAAGAACTCAAGAAATGAGGGGCAGTCTTTAGCAAGCTTGAGGGGCAGTCTTTAGCAAGCTTGATGGGAAGGACATAAAATATCGTATAAAAGGGAAAATAATAATTAAGTAAATGTGACCAGAATGCAGAACAAATGAGAGGAAATGATATAAAATAAGTCTGGAAAATAGATAGGGGTACATTGTGAATTTCATAAAACGAGCTCATGTATTACAAGTACTCTAAGGAATGCAACAATTTACTATTTCTTCTCCATGGAGAACTATGTTCATCCAAAGGAGATGGCTACATCTCCGAGTAATTAGATAAATCTCAGGTAATTGACTTAGGTACAGAGAGGTAGGCGAAGACTTAACCAAAGTCATATAGCAAGTGGCCTAGGTAGAATTTCAGCCAAGGTCTTCTGGATTCTAATCCCAATGCTCTATCAATTATCCAATGAAGCATTTAATTATTATTTCAATGTATATTGTGATTAATTATTAATATATTTAATAATAATGAATTTTATTCTGATAATCTCAGACCTTTACAATGATTTTATTTGTCATTTACATTTATCAGAAAGCATTGAATGGCGTAGAAGCAGCAAGGTCCCTCAGCTCCCATATAGCCACCATACACACCCATAAAATATGACTCTGGACAAATTCTAGGACTCTCAAACTCACAAAAATACAGAAAACACATCTTTTGCTGAAATCAGCTCAGTGGGAGGGACTCATCATGTCAGGCCAGAGCCGAGACCAGCCCAGCCTGAAACCGCATATGGCCAGGATCCAGGGTGGCTGGGAGGAGCCTAGCCTCCCAAGCTGCAGCTTGAGTCTACTTCAGAGAAGATCTACTGCACCTGGAGGCATCTTCACATCAACAAAGCCAGGATTAGAGATCAATGAAAGTGAGTGAAGCTTTCAAGCTAAATTTGGAGGAGGAAAAGCAGTTTGGCCAATCTACCCACAGGGCAAGGAAGCAGTGGGTGAAAGGCAGGAACCGCTGTAACCAGCAGCCCCCCCACTGGACTGCTTCAGAACTCCTGGACTGTGGATTCCGCAGGGTGGCTGAGTCGATTGATCAGGGCCAAGTGCTCTTGTGTTGAGAGACCTGGATCCAGATCCTGGTCTTGAGTGGTGGTCCTGGGGAGCACTTTAAGCAAGCCAAAGCTTGGGGGTCTGCAACACCCCCCTAATAGCTCTGGCAGCTGGGAAAACCCCAGCGATTTGGAACAGAGCTTTCCCCCCTGGAAGCAGAGTTTCACAAAGCTAAAAAGAAAAAAAACAACCAATTAATAGGCCAACATCAGGAAAATGAAGCAAAATAAGAACAGCAATAAAACTCTAGAATCCTTTTTTGTGGATAAAACGGATAAAAGCATAGAAGGCAGGAAGACAACACAGTCAGAACTCCCACACCAAATGCTTCCAAGACACTTGAAGAATGCCTAGAAGCTATAGATAATCTGAAAAAGGACTTTGAAAAACAAATAAGAGAAGTGGAGGAAAAACTGGGAAGAGAAATGAGAACAATGAGAGAAAATCATGAAAAGAGAGTCAACAACCTGACTGAAGAAAACAACACTTTAAAAAATAGATTAACTCAAATGTCAAAAGAGGTCCAGAAAGCCAATGAGGAGAGGA
>CM053600.1:83681975-83708499 GCA_028646575.1 Pseudocheirus occidentalis
GAGTTTGTGTTGTTTGTGAGGGAAACCTGGAGAGCTTGGAATTTTCTGACCTACTCTGCCATCTTCTTCTGCATTATTTTTAAAATAGTCATTTTTCTACATACCGTGAGTATCTGCTAAGGGTTAGGGAACATTGTCACCATGTACCACCATCTAGTGGCTTACCAAGTTAAGGGGAATAAAAGAGAGGAGAAGATGGAAATAATTCTCCCTCCTACAGAAACGTTTTCATCTCAAACTAGGAAGCAAAAGGAATGGAAAGGAAATGAAAATTAAGTCTAACAACAGTATAATGCCATTTTCTATTGGAAGCTAGTTGGTACAGTGGATAAACTGCCAGTCTTGGATTCAGGAAAACTTATCTTTTTGAGTTCACATCTGGCCTCAGACATTTATTAGCTATGTGATTCTGAACAAATCACTTAACCCTGTTTATCTCAGTTTCCTCATTTGTGAAATGAGCTGGAGAAGCTAATGGCAAACCACTCCAGTATCTTTGCCAAGAAAACTGAATTTGGGGTCATGAAGAGCAGGAAATAACTGAAAATGACTGAACAACAAAAATTTCATTTTCAGTATATTTCCCATGCACAGCTTTTTAGGATGAGATAAGGTGAATCCATGCTTATGTAAAAAAAAAAAGACATTTCAGAAATATCATATCAAAAGAAAAACATTTAAATGGACTCTCCCTGTCTCTCTTTGTGTGTCAGCTCCCATTCATCCTTTCACACAGCTTTCTTCTTTGCTCATCCATAATATCATAATTTGAATTCCTCTCTGTGTTTTTCCTTCTAGGATAAACTGGGTGCAGATGATTTTGTTTACTGAAAAGTTTTAGTACAAGGGAATCTCATTTGTAACTAATCTGCCCAATTTGTCACTTGGTTCTAAGCTGTAACTGGAAACTGAACAAAGGAAAGTGAACCCATAGGCAACTTTCTGTCTATGCACCGCATATCCCCCATTGTATCATCTACACCAAACTTCAAGAAAATTTATAGCTTCTTACAATACACTTCATATTCTAAATGTTGACAATAGAGCTGTGTGTGCTTTAGATGACATATTAAAAATGAAACTTAATGTTGAAATTGTCCAGAAAGCAGTCATTTTACTTGGAAATAACCCAACTGCACACTATTATGATAAGTTTATCTTGTCATTTGGTTTGAATTAGTGATCCAGTGGGTTTTTTTTTCCTAACCCTCACAAAAAATGGTGGAAAATCACTGAAAGGCTGCATATGATCAGCAAGATGACAATGGATGTTGCTAATCTTAATTGTTCATGTTAAATTACTTAAAGTGTTTTCAATGACATCAATTTGATAAAGGGAACAAATATCAGAACAAATGAAGTGCTCGTGAAGGCAAATCATCTGGGCCTTGGTCACTTAAAGTAAAACAAAGTGAAGTAATATACAAGGAAATGTATTAAGACAAATTTATAAAAAGTGGAAATTGTTATTTAAAGCATTTACTGCACTGAAAGTAAGACAGTATAGATAGTGATAACAAAATACAGTCTTTTCCAAAGGCTAATAGTTTGGCAGGAGGAAGGGACATTTAGCAAATTATAGCAAAAAGGATGCATGATGAATCCTATGGCATCTCAGTCAGGTCCCACCACTGGAGAACTGTGTACTACTGTACCTTAATCTTAATGACTAAATAAAATATCTTCTAAGAACAATATTATCTATGACTATGTAAATGGTATTGTTGTATGAATGATATACCTTAATATTTGGGCATGCATCAACAAATAAAATTAACTTATTCTACTTCAAAAAAACTTTAAAAATAATTTTATGATGTTGAAAGTTTATGGCTGGTAATTCATTTTATAATTAATATCCTAATGGATAGAGAATTATACTTGGAATCAGGAAAAAACAGGTTCAAATTCCACTTAACATATCTACTATTTATAGGACCATAGACAAGTCACTAATCCATTCTAAGATTATTTTCCCAAATATAAAATTGCTATTATAACACCTATATTTCTTACCTAATAGGGTTATTATAGAAAAAAATGAGATTATGTATTATGATTTGTAAACTTAAAAGAGCTGTGTAACAGTTATTATCGTCATTGTATGACAAAGGAGTACCAGCATTCATGTTATTGCTAAGCTATCTCAAGCAATGTCTGATGCAATAAAATTCTATTGTAAGTCAAGGTTTGGATATTGGATCCATTATAATGACATATAATTTAATCATAACAGGAAAGCTATGGATTGGGGAGGCTAGTTGACACAGTGAATAGAGCACCATCCCTGGAGTCAGGAGGACCTGAGTTCAAATGCGGAATTAGACACAACTTACTAGCTGTGTGACCTTGCAAGTCACTTAGCCCCAATCACCCTGCCCTCTCCCCTTCAAAAAGAAAAATTAAAAAAAAAAAAGAAAAGCTATGAATAACCAAAAAAATTCTGTTGAGTATTATATTGAAAATAGTCTCATAAATCAGAGTCATAGTGGACTAATGTAATAATAATGGTATTGGAAGATCTTCCATGCCCCTTGAACTTGCTGAAGTAGCAAGAAGGGGTAGAGCAAGAGAGAAAGCTGGAGCCACACTGGGGTCTGTGCAGTGGTGACTGGAAGCAGTGGCAGTGGCTGCAGTTGTGGCACAAATATCTTCCTTGTTAAGGTAGCCAGAATCTCTGCTAAGGACTTCTGCTGATAACTGCCAGGGACAAGAACTGTGGAGGGGCTGGAGCTGCTTGAAGCAAGCTGCCTGGAAGCTAAGCAGATGTGAGGAGAGGAGGATCTTTGCCCAAGGTAGCCTGTCCTGTTTTGAAGGCTTGAGAATGTGGATGTTTACTACTTTACATGTGCCAACTTTATAACTACTCTGTTGGCTTTTACTTTCTGGTTTGGGGACTCAGTTTTCTGGTATTTAAATAAATGTTCTAGCTATATTTCTCATGTAGAGAGCATTTTACATTTGGTGATTAATAATCATATCAGCATACTTATAGTTGCTACAGGCATTGTGAATACTGCATTGTTGATACGACTGATAATCACAGAGAAGTCAAAGACACACAGTGAAACCTCCAGCTGGACACATCATCTAATGAGGATAATGTATATGTCTGAAAGCCATGTGTGTGTCACGGTCAGCCTTAGCAGAGGAAGTAACCTTTTTGTTCCACTAAAGTATTAATGTAAGCTAACATAATTCATCAAATATTTCTCCTTTATTGGTAACATTGAACACTAAAAAAACAAAAGCACCTATATAATCATCAATAAAATTTTATTCTAAAGGTTTGGATTTCTTTGCAATAAATTAGATAATATTTTCCCTAGGAAAGAAAAAAAACTTCTTCAGATATTTGAAAGAGGATAAAGAAACAAGCCTCTATGTATTTTTCTCTGTTGAAGAGTTATGGGGAATGAAAACTAATTTGCAAAGGTGTAATTTTGTGGTTTTATGTTTCTTTCTCTCTTAAAAACTTAATTCTTCTAGCAAAACCCACCACAAATCTCCCAATAAAGTAAAATCTTAGTTTAAATTCCTCATTATTTCAGTTTAAGCTCTTGAAGATCATAACCAAAGGACAGCTCTAACAGATGCTACTAAGTTTAAAACCTTTCAATAGTGGCCCAGTGACAGAGCCTATGTCAGCTATCCAGGAACCAGTCAGAATATGCTCAGAGTAACTCCTTATAAGAAAGCTGGCCTCAAGATGACAGAAATTTTATTTGCAACTAGTTTTGAAAATGATCTGTTTAGGGAATGAAGATCACAGTCTGTGTCAGCAGACAATCTACTACACCAATGATTTCAGAGATCCTAGAGTTAAATCAGGAATATATAGATAGGAATACATTTATTTATATAAGGCAGAGTCCTTACATAGCCAACTGATTTGGAATGCATGATAATCTTTGATGTAAAGGTCATCCCTAATAGGTCAGATCTAATAATCCTTTGTTTAAAAAAAACTGTACTGAAGGATGAAACAAAATTAAAGTACTTAATCTGACTTAAAGTTGTAGAAACCTTGAGTCTTGTCCTACTTCAGTTATTAATTAATCTCTGTAAGCTGCACACAAGTCTAGTAATGATTTGGATCTTGCTACCACTACTCCAACATGCTTACTCTAGCCTCAGAGGAACATGCTGACACTGTATAAATACTCCAAAGGGGTACTTGAGAACTATAAGCCCACCTAATTATTAGTCTTGACTGGGTTCTCAACTTTAAGCCTCTCCAAATTATTATTTGAGCCTGTGCTGTCCTGTTTCTTACCAAATGTATCATTTTCTCACAGAAAGAACCTTAAGAGTTCAGAGAATTGCCGTATGCAGGAATTCATTTTGTCAAATCCCTTTCAAGTTTCATTTGAATATTTTTATTGATACTCTCCATTTGGGGCCATCTCTGCATACGGAGTTTAATGAAAATACCACCATACCACCGGCTATGTGGAAAAGGGAAAAGTTAAATTAGTTGTATAGGCTGAGCTCTTCCAAGAGGCATATTTTATACTCACATCAAGTTATTTCAGTGAACTTCTTGTGCTAAAGGAAGTAATATTTTTCTGAAAAATATTTTTCACTGGGCAGATTTTGCTAGACTTTATCAGATCCAGATGCAATCCTTTATATAAAACATAAAACTCTGCTAAATTCTAATGCATGCATTCTGAAACAATCTAGGAAAGATTTATCCAATTGGTGAACTTACAAAGATTGTTCTTGTCACATCATAATACTCTCAAAAGTGATCATCACATCACCCTCTTCTCAAGGTTACTAGGACAGTATGAGGTTGCTGAGGGAAAGAAAGTCAGAGAGAGGCACTGGCACAGAGCAGCAAAGTTCATTAAATTGATGAAAAACACATTTCAAGAATCAAAGATCAAATTTGAAAAAAAAAATGAGTAATGATCATGCATGTAAATATGTGCAGTCTTAAAGATAAAAATAAGTTTGATTTTTATGTATGGTAATTTTTAACAATTGGAAATAAAGTAGTTTCTTTTAGGAATATGACACATAGTCTAAAAATGTCAAACAAAATATAGAGGCTTCCGCCTTGCTCCTGCCTGGTATGCTTGGTGTGATAGCTTAACACTTTAGAGCTGTGATTTCCAACCTTGATTTTGCAACACCCCAGGGTGTCTCCAATTATCTCAAGGGGTGGCAAAATATTCTCAACAAAAACCCTCTCAAAACAAAATTAGTTTAAATATGATTTAAATTTAAACATTCATATGTGTTATAAAGAACCTTTAGAAGGGCAGGAAAAAAATGTCACCAAGTCTAATAAACAGTAATAAGTTGTGACTCTAAAAGAAATGGCAATAATGAATTTAAGATTTATAAATTTATTATTTCTCTTTAAGCAGTGAAAAAAATAAGATTGTACATATGTTTTTCTTTGCATTGGTTTTCAGCCCATCATTGAGGAATGTAATAGAAGGGGAGGGTGTGAGCAGGTTTTTTGGGGGAGTGAGAGGGATAATCCTTCTTCTGTTGTGGCCAGAGAAGGAAGAGGATAATAGGGGAGGGCTCATTTGCAAATTAAGTTTGGTACCACTAAGCCTTGTTATCTGTTTGATTTATTCCAAATAGTCAAGAGCAGTAGACAGTGGCTGAGATGAAAGCAGGATCAAAGGCAGAAATTCATAGTAAGTAAGAGATGGTTGGCAAAATCAAGGTCTGATCATTCAGACTTTAGTAGCTTGGTGCCAGACATCTGAGCTAGCCATGGGACATGAATATGAATTGTTGCACAAAATGTAGCACAGACATATGAAAGTTTTAAGCCTAGACTTTTGTTAGCCACTTGCAGTCTCCTAAACCCCCTCGATCTGTGATATCATTGTTACCCTCGTTAGTGTCCATGGAATTAGCCAGACATTGGGTTCAGTCTCAGCTTTGCAAGGTGCCCCTTTCCATTTACTTTAACTTATAACCTAGATAAATGAATGGTTTTAAAAACTTACCACCTGGATACATTAATGTTTTTCTTTGTTTTTGCTTTGGGTTTTTTCTCTTTGTTTTTGTTTGCTTTTTTTGGATAAACTATGGGCACCTTGATGCTTGTAGGTATTGAGCTGAATTAGTCACCTGGAAAAAGTAACCGTGAGGTATAAATTAAGAACACTTTGGGGAAAACATTATATTCTCTATGAATTGCCCCCTCTTTTGAATTAATAATTTATGTAAACTTGGAAAAAGGATATTGAAGAAGGTAGGGGAAAATAGAGGACCATAACTCTTAATAGGATAATAAGGATGATGATAAGGAAGATTAAAATAACAATAAGTATTTTACTTAAAACTTAAAGTTTTCTGAAATGCTATAGTGTGCTATATCATTTGATAAGTACAATAGATGAGCAGGAACATGAAATAAAATTTTGAGGCATTGATTTCTCAGAAGGAATAAAAATCTATCAGTAGTATATATAGTAACTCAATTTTAAATACCCACCAAATACAAGCTAAATTTGATGGACTCAAAAGTCACTAAATAATTCTGCAAAAGTTGTGTTTTGAAAATGAAAGGGTTTGCAATATTGTATGTGTGTTTTTATGTGTGTATGCACATATGTGGATATGAACTTAAACATTATAACCACTTAATGTCTTAGTATATGATTTCTAGAGTTCGACTGAGAAAGGAGATACTGAAATAGGAGGATGATAGCTGGGGGTAGGTTTGGGAGTAGCAAAATCCGGCAAAGGTTTGACTGTTATTGGGTTTTTGTTTGGTTGTTTTAGGATGGGTAGACACTGCTACGTTTAAGTAAAGTAGGAAAGGCACCAGGAGATAAGATGCTGCCGAAGGTTCAAGAAAGCTAGTGAACACCCATGAATGCAATATTCTGGAGAAGATGTAAGATGGTGAGTTCAAGGACATGTATAGATGGAATTTCTTTGGTAAGGAATTGGTCAAGCTCTTATTCAGATAATAGATGAAAGGAGAAGGTAGTGAGAAATAATGTAAAGGAGTTTGGAGGTTAAGAAAACAGTAGAAAGGGAGCTTATAGTTAATGACTTTGATTTTCTAGGACAGTGGTTCTCAACCTTCCTAATACCCAGACCCTTTAATACTCATATGTGGGCGTATCTGCATGTGGGCAGACCCACGTAGAGATAGATGGAGGAGTGGTGTCTTGGTTCCTAAGACCATCAGAAATATGTATTTTCCAATGGTCTTAGGTGACCCCTGTGACCCCTGTGAAAGGATCTTTCAACCCCCAAAGGGGTCGTAACCCACAATTTGAGAACTGCTGTTCTAGGAAAAGAAAAATGAGATGTCACATGGCATTTCAGTCAAACGGACTTTCTGTTTCAATGTAATAATGTTTTGAGTTATAGAAGCAAGATTTTTCACATCTGTGTTCTTTTAGGACCACACGTAAATATAGTTTAGAGCAAACAGAAATAAACTTTTGGTCCTAATTTTTATTGAGTCTCCTATTTGCATCAGACAAAACTTCCAAAGTAATTTGCTTCACAAACAACTCTTGAACTAAAGAGTGCCAAGTATTATTTTCCTTATGACAAAACTGAGGCTCAGAGAGGTCAGGTGACAATTACATGTTGTGGTATCTAGTTACAATTTAGAGATGGGAAACTTGCGTCCTCTGACTTCACATTTAGAGCCCTTTCTCTGAAATTATTATTATTCTCTTTCATATTAAAACAAGAGCTACAGAAATCAGCATGAATACCTCTACTCTTGAGTCATTTCTTTTATACTCCCTCCTTTTCTTCTCTTCATTCTCTGAGCTTTTAAACATATTGTGATGTCCTATCTCTTTTGTTGGAGGCAATGGTTCAAGGACTGGCAGCAGTTCTGTTGTCTATTGTTTTCATTACTGCTCTCTCTGAAATGGCCATCTCACGGTCATTTCAAAATAAAAAGGCTTGTAGAAGGGCAGTGTATCAGAGAGGACTAGTCTAGATGTCCTAGTTTAAATGTAAAGTGCCAGTCTGCAATGGGATGAAATTTTGTTATTTTAATAGGGCGGGGAATTTTAGATGGACACATATAGAATCATTCACTAGTATCCTTTATGAATGAGGTGAGGTGTTAGAGTGATAAATAATGTAGAAGGGATAAAGTTTCTGACATAACCTTCTAAATCTAACATGCTCCAATCAGTTTGAGACACGAAGGCTAATCTGATGGGGGACATGTAAATTAATTATCAAGTATGAACAATTTAAGCTCTGTAGGTTCATTGAAATAAAATACTGTTGTCTTTGCTCAGGATGGTGCAAACATGTTAATAAACAGCTGAATCCTTATGGCATGACCTGATCCACCAGAGAAGATAAATACTAACATTATGTCAGTATGGTATAGTGGGCATAAATGTTCTTCTGAACATGTCTATTCACACTGAGAAAGCATTAGCAATAAGCAAAAAATTTAGTATGAGACTCTGTATTGAATGGTACTGGGGTCCTTAACTTTTGATGTGTCATACACTCCATTGGAAGTTTGGTAAAGCTTATCTAATCTTCTCGATTTAATTTGTTGCCTACATTCATAATTTAATGAAATGCTAAATATCAGTTTTAGGTTATAGAAAACAAAATCATAACATTTTTTCCATCAAAGCTCACAACTCCCAGAAATATAAACCCAAAGTTAAGCACTTCAATGTATGTGTGTGTGTGGGGGGGGGGGTTGTCAAATATACCTGCATATTACCTTACATCTCTCTTTTATCTTGATTATACTCTCCCTTGTTCTATTGCCAAAACTCTACTTTATCTCTTCACTGTCTCTCATTTTTACTATTAAAAGTCTTCGGCGTGGCTAGGTGGTGCAGTGAATAGAGCACCAGCCCTGGAGTCAGGAGTACCTGAGTTCAAATCCGGCCTCAGACACTTAACACAAAAAAACTAGCCATGTGACGTTGGGCAAGTCACTTAACCCCAACTGCCCTCCAAAAAGCAAAAAAAAAAAGTCTTCTAAACTCCATTTTCTGTAAGAAGTATCACTCACATCACTGCTAAATAAATCTGCATAATATTCAACCATAATAATAATCTCTGTTTTCTTTTGGCAGGGGGGTAGGCAAGTAAATTGGGGTTAATTGACTTGCCCAAGGTCACACAGCTAGTAAATATCAAGTGTCTGAGGCCGGATTTGAACTCAGGCCCTCCTGACTCCTGAGCCAATGCTCTATTCACTACACTACCTAGCTGCCCCTATAATCCCTCTGTAATTGAAGAAAAATTAAAAGAAAATGAAAGCCCTCTGATTGGTTCCCTAATGTCTAAAGTCCTATTCTGACTTTTAAGACATTCTGCAAAAGTTGATTGCTTATTCTTTATAGGATATGCAATAAAATGTGTGGAAAATGATTTAGGAGATTTTCCAAAGAGAACTTTGATTAAATTTAGATTTTAATATCACAAAAAAGACCTTATAAAATTTAACCTTAGTATAACTTTCCTGTCTTATCACACAATAGTGCCCATCAAATATTGTATGGCCCATGAACATCTTCTGAGAATATTTAATGTTTTCCTACCATACTGACTTTGTGCACACCATTCCCCAGGATTACATGCCCTTCTCTGCCCTGTCCCTACCACCAACTCAACCATTTTCTTTCACTTCTAATTGTTTAGGTGAGATAGAGAAACTATATGAAGTTGTCCAAAATCTCCGTAGTCACATATAGCTTCTCTGCCCACTAAGATTTTACATCATTCTTACACTTGTCACATTATATTTTGTATTTTTTTGCTTGTATAAATTTTCCCAACTAAAATTGTAAGGTCAGCTTATTACAAGAATAATACACTTTGATCAGGTAAGATTTATTCCAGGAATGCAAGGCTAGTTCAACATTAGAAAAATTTTCAGTATAATCAATCATAATAGCAACAAAACTTGTAGAAACCAAATGATTATCTCAATAAATGGAGAAAAAGATTCTGACAAAATACAACACCCATTACTATTAAAATACTAGGAAGCATAGGAATAAATGGGGTCTTCCTTAAAATAATAAATAGCATGTATCTAAAACCTTCAGCAAGCATAATATGTAATGAGGATAAGCTAGAAGCATTTCCAGTAAGATTGGGAGTGAAACAAGAATGTCCACTGTCATCCTTCTTATTTAATTTGGTACTAGAGATGTTATCCGCAGCAATCAGAGAAGAAAAAGAAATCAAAGGAATTAGATTAGGCAAAGAAGAGACTAAGTTATCACTCTTGGCTGTGAATTTTTTTTACTTTGTTATTTCTTTCCTTCCTCCCAACTTCCCTCCCCCACAGGCCACAATAAAGTTTAGAAATGTTTCTCTATAGTTCTAAATATATACAACATCCACCATTCTTTTTTGGTTCTTCTCTTTGATGTTAAGCAAACCCAATCTAATGAATTTTGTTCATGGAAATCCTTGATATACTGGAAAACAACTTCTGTGCTGCTTTGAGATTTCATTTTCTTCTCCAAGCTATACATCATCGGTGTCTTCAGCCAATCTGATCAGTGTTATGCTTCGTCTTGGCAAAGTCCTTTCAGAAATGTTGTACTCAGAATCAAACATTATACTTCACATGTGGCTTAATTAGGGAAGAGTATAAGAGGAATAAAACTGCTTTCACTCTCATAGCTTTCTTTTATTAGTGCTTTATATTCTATGATCATATATAGATTTATGGCTGCATGAGACCTCAAGTATTATCTTGTCTAACTCTTCCTTAACAGATGAAAGAACTAATGAGTAAAGGAACAATTGAAATCTCAATGATTAAGACTTTGGGGAATATCAATTATCTGGAAACTTATCAAATTACATTTGAATGCCAAAAGATTGGAAAAATGTGTGGTATGTTAATATTATGGAATATTTTGCTCAATAAGAAATGATTATACAAAGAATTCAGAGATACATGGAAAGAATTATATGAAGTGATACACAGTGAAGAGAAGAAAGCTCAAAGAATAATATCCTATGATTACAGTAATGTAAATAAAGTTATCAGTAAAATGCAACAGAAGTCAGGTCTAGCACTGACCAAAGATTGGTTCCAAATAACCATGTTAAAACACTTTCACTTTATCTTAAGAAATAGAAGCTTTTAAATGTAGAATGTTACTCATTCTTTTTATTTGGTGCACCAGATGGAATTAATATATCTGATACTTTGGCATAACATTGGAGCAATGCTGGGAATTTTACTCATTGAACTAATTCTTCCTCATCCACAATAGCTAATTCCTTTTGATATGAAGATGGTATTTATTTACTTTCACATAGATAGTATTGAAAGTATCACTGTTCATAATGCAGTCCACAAGAAGATATTGGACCCTACTTCCTTACCATTTATTTCCTAGAAGAAGTAAATTTGGTTAGGGATTGTTAGAAAGTGATTTCCTAAGGGAAAGATGTTTGGTTGGACATTTGTCAATGTAAACTATAGCATTAAATTTTGAAAAAGTCCAAAGGTAACAATGAAGTTGTCCAAATAATGACTGTAAATCATCTATATATTTTAGGCTCTTCAGTTTTTGTAAATTACCACCTTTTCTTTGTTTTATTTTATAAAATGTATTTCATAAGAGAGACATATGTAATAGTAAATATTTATTGTAAATATTTTATTTTAAACCACAACAAGGAGCTGAAAAGTATTTCAAGCACTATTGTATGTTATTTTCCTTGTCTCTTTTGCATGATGAAATCCTATGCTTTTATGTGTCAGTGAAGTCTCGAAACTGCTTGAAAATATGATACAATATTATTATATAAAATTCCCACATTATTTAATAACATTTGTTGTGCTCCATTCATTCTTTTATGTACAAGAAGGTAGAAGAAACCTTGCTCCTCTTATAATGTTTTCAATGACATTCTATGACCATGTACAGACACTAAACAGAATTGAAAGACCTAGGAAACCTGCCCTAGTTACTTCACATACTTACATTATTAACTCTTATGCAATCCTCCCCCCTTTTTTGTAGAATTCAAATAGGACAGTAGTCCAGGGAAGCCTGTGAAACAAGAACAATATATGACTCATTTTATGATGTCTAACTTACAATTTCCTTCCCTAAATCCTTAGTGTACCAGAATAGACATTCATTCATGGTGAAGGGCAATGCTTCCAATGCAACTGTAATAAAACAAAATTTTGTCTGTTAACAGATATACACAAATATGCATAAACACATGCATACCATATATGTATGTGTGTATACACAAATACATCCACAGATATTTCAATGGTCCATTACACCCCTTTAGAGATAAAATGACATAATGGATCTCTCTAGGTTTCAGTATCCTCATCTATAAATTGAAAGAGCATTTCAAAATAGCCTATTGGGTCCCTTCCTTATCAAAACCTATGAAATGTTACAATTGGCAACTTTACGATATGCATTAGATCACAACAATATGAATAAGAAAACATTTTTAATGAAAGACTCTTTTAGGGCAATGACTCATAACTAGGGCCTGTGAACTTGGAAAAAAAATACACCTTTATTTTCACTCACCTAAAACCAAAATTTAGCATTTCCTTCAACATTTTCAAAATCTTCAGAGAAGGGATCCATAGGTTTTAAGATATGGCTAAAGTAATTTTTGATAAAAAACAAACAAGGATAAGAATTTCTGCTTGTTCCCTACAAGTAGAAGTTTATTGGACAATATCCCCTCACATTCAGATGAGAAACTAAATGGTCCTATCCAAAAATGCCTTGGGTCCCTTCTTTGTCATGAGTGGGGGAAAAAATTAAAGAAAAGGTCCCAAATGGCATAGGTTTTCCAAAAGGGATTAAGTAGTTTTGAAGGGATTGCCCAGGGTGATACAACTAAAGACTTGCTAGGGGTGGGATTTTATTTGGTTCTCAAAGGAAGCTAAGGAGGTCAAAATTTGGTTCAGAGGAAAGAGAATTTCCCAAGCATGGGGGACAGTCAAAGAAAATACCAATAGCAGAGAGTCAGAGAGACAGACTTTTTGTTTGTAGAACAGCCAGGAGGTCATTCTCTCTCTCTCTCTCTCTCTCTCTCTCTCTCTCTCTCTCTCTCTCTCTCTCTCTCTCTCTCTCTCTCTCTCTCTTTCATATACATATGCATGCAAGTGTTTCTGTGTGTTTGTGTGTGTGTATATGTTTGTATCCACACACATTTTTGCACACATATATACACACAATGGTTTTCTATTTGGAACTCAGCTACGTTCTCAAAATCCCACAATGGCCTATTTGATTTTCATCAAACTTTGTACAAGCTGTTTCCCATGAATATTTTTACCCCTACTTCATGATGTCTCTAGCTTCATCTAAGATTTAACTCAAGTGATATTTCTTAAGAGAGTCATTTCTGGATCAACCTAGTCAATTGGGTTTCTCCAGATTAGTTTGTCTTGGGTTAATTGAATTCATTTTGGTTCTTGTCAATATTCACTAACCTCCCCAGTAGAATGTAAGCTCCTTAATATTTCTTTCATTTATTGTATTTGTATCCCAGTACTTAGTAAAATATTGATAAATAGTAAGTGCTTAATAAATGCCTGTTCATGTAGATCTAGAGAGCAAACTATATTTAATGTTGGAAAAATATACCCTTGAATTCATTTTAAATGAGATAAAAATATTTCCTTTGAAAGTTAGCCCAAACAGTATTAAAAGCTACTATATATATTCATATTTCAGGATAGTCTTCATGCATAAATGCCATTTCACCAAATAGAGAAAAAAGTTGAAATAATTAGGTGGTCTAAATTTTCAATCCATATGTCCATACAGACTTTGGCTTTGTATTATTGATAGACAATTTCAACCCAAAAGATAAATGTTTCAGGAAATCAAAGGGATTTTGTAATTATAGTTGATGGTATAATAGAATTTCCTCCTATTGATTAACATTAAAAATGAAAAACCATAAAAATGAATCAAGGCACATTATAAGGAGAATCCATTTTAAAACACTATATATTCAGATTTTTTTTAAATTAAGAATTAATTTTTCTTTTGGTTTAAGATATATCCATATAAAACACATAACAAATCTTTCTATGCATAAATTTTTTTATACCCAATGTGTTTTTTTTGCCACAATATAATCGTATTAACATTAAACCACACTTATGAAAACATCCTAAAGTAATTTTAATATATGTGAAAGTTATGTTTATTGTTAGATTAAGCTATGGCAGGCATACTGAAGTCTTTGTATTTGGAATATATAGACTTTCACCTCTCTTGAGTGATCTAAGAGCCCCATTTAAAGATTTCTGAAACCATAGTGCTTTTTTTGCAGAGCTAATACTTCAGTCCCAGACTTCTGGCAATTACAATGCAATACATCTGCAAACAGAATGGATTCTGTTCTACCCTTAACTCCCAAAATGTGAACTTCAAAAGGTTTATGGAAGACGTATTGCATTCTAACATACATATCTGTCATGCATAAGAACTAGTTAACTAATTTGCTTGCTTTGGGGTTCGTTTTTTTCTTACAAACTATATATAATTCTTTGAATTCAAACTCATAAAAACTGTTGATGAGATACAGCTTCAGAGGAATATTTTCTGACTCATAATATTTCAAAAAACACATTTCTGGAAACTTTGCTATATTAAATCTTATTAATACAGAGGTCTGGAGCAATCATTATTGAGTTGTCATCATAGTCTACAGAATATAAATCTAAACAAATGCGTCTAGTATAAAGAGAATTCTTTATTAAAACCACCTTCCTTTAAGGTTCTATTACCTCAATATGTGACTTTGTTGTATTTAAGGCAGCATTCCTCCCATGGCCCTGTCACTGGTCAGTTCCTTCTTGTGTGCCATCAAAATCTAGTCCATTAGTAATTAAGAATTTCCAGGAACTTCCTCTGACTAATGACTAGAAATGCTCAAAGGGACAAACATAGAGATACCTTTAGGAAAGTGAATGGAAGCCTGATCATATTTTTATTGTTGTTGTTGCTGGAATTAAATTACTTCAAAACAGTCCAGATTGTTCTTATGACCATCCTTTCTTTCTAATCTAGATATCATCTTTTTTCATATGACATTCAAATGAATAAAAGTTCACTTTTTAGCTGAATCTTTATCATTTATTTATTAGAAAGACCTCAGAATTCATCCACACTCATGACTGACTTTTTCTTAGGCTATTTAAAACACTGACACTTGATCTTCATCTGGAGAAATGAACCAGTTTTCAAAATGTGTTTTCAATGGAATAAAAAGACTCACGTACATCAGAGACCTTTACATGTGATTTGCTGCAGCTCACATTACAGCAAGGTGGAAACAATGTCAGCAAGAACAAAGTCAAATTTCTCTCTAACCCAATGTGAATAACAGCCTTTTGGCTAATAATGCCAACATTAATATGTTACCAGTGTGCATAATAATTTTAAGTATAAGTTTTAAAATTTTAACAGAACAGCCTCCTATGTGCCTAGTCATAATAAGATCTGCTTTCCATGCTGTATTCTTGCTATATTTTTATATGTACATGAATTTTCAAAGCACTAGCAAGTAAAGAAGGAATACCCAGTGCTATCTTATTTCAAAACAAGTAAAGCACCATCTGTTTTAATCAAATGAAGGGAAGATAAAGTTCAGCTAATGGCAGCTGACATGCCAATTCTAGTTCAGTTGAGTAAGCAGTTTTAAAATGGGGTTATAGCATTAGCCAACTGTCTTGAGTTAAGAAAGACTCTTCATGAGCTAATAATTGTGAAAGTGTTAAATATTGGTATTTTCCACCACAACATATCCAACAGCCTGAATATTGTGTTTTTAGGCACAAAATGTGAAAATACTTAAAGACAGGCTTCAGTATGTGAGACAGGTCTTCTACTGATGAATAATGAAAGTATATAGATAAAAATCATAAAGGGCATGAGTTGGAATAGAACACTACCTAGAGTAGAACAGAGCTGTTAAACAAACCACCCATAGGACATCGGATCCAGATTAAAGTATAATTTAGAAATATTAAACAAAATCTATAAAAGTAAAAATAATAACGTTCCCAAAGTAAGTCAATATATGGTCAATAAGGATCCTTATGCATGGATTATTGACTACTGTTTCTAAATGAATTTTACATAATTGTTATAGAGTATATCCATGCTGAAATACTGAATTAATCCATGTACATAAGGAAATCTTTAATTCATAAATTTAGAGTATAAAAAACTTTCAGATGCCTTGTAGTCCAAATCCTTCATTTTTTACACAAGGAAACTGAAATCAAGAGTTTAAATGACACATACAAAATCACATGTATGGTGAATGGATGGTGAGATTTTAATCCTCTTTCTCCCATTTCCAAGCCTAGCCTCTTAATTGTTTACATTATGAACAAATATCTTTTAAAAATACTTCTACATTATGTTTTACTTCATGTTTATTTACCTTTTACTTTCCCCCAAAGAATACTTTCTTGGAAATAAGAAGAAAAACCATTTAAGCAAAACACCCTGACAGAGTGACCATTTCTATCTGGACAAATTCTACTTTCAACATTTGAATTCTTCACTGTTTTATTGAGATGTAGAAGATGTACTTCATTAGTAGTTCTCTAAAGGAAAGATTGTTCATTAGAATTTATAGGTTCATGATCTTAGTATCATAGATTTAGAACTGGAAGGAACTGCCATTATTGTTAAACCTCTCATTTTATAGCTGAGGAATCTCAAACCCAGTGAGGTTAAATGATTCATTTGAATCCAGATGCATTTTTAGTATTACTATTTACTTTATTAAAGATATCTTCTTTAGTTTTTGGATCTACTTTCTTGTTACTATATTACTTTACACAAATGTTTCTTACTTTCTTTCAATTCCCCATATTCATCATTTTTATGACACAATATTTCATTATATTTATATGTCTTTGTTGAATGGCATATCAGTGATTTTCTACATGATATATGTATACATGTATGTATATGCATATGTGTGTATATATGTATATAATTATAAATGTGTGTGTGCGCATTATTGAGCTTAGGGTATTTAGGTTCTATGAAAGAGGTTTATGCTCTCCTATAATCTGAAGAGGAAAGGTATCTTAGAAATATTCTGGATTTTCCTCAGTTTACAGATGAGGGAACTGAGGCACAAAAGAAGTTACATCACTTAAATAAAAGTTCACAACGGTAGAAAATGGGTTCTCACCCATTGCTTTTCTTTTTCTGATCAGCACTTAGAACAGTGTCTTAGCACATAGCAGGTGCTTAACAAAACCTTATTGCCATACTGAATGCCTTTGCTTTCTCCTTTTTTTCCCCCTTCCTTTCCCTTTCTTCTTTATCATTTTTTAAGGACTCAACTATTTCTTTGGTCCGTTCACTCCTTCTACCTCTGTAATAGTTTACTGCTGTTCATTAAATGGGAAAAGTGCTTTACCTGATCCAACTTGGGTGTAAATCAAATTGAATTTACTAGGCAATGTCCAGAAGAAAACCAGACATGCTATATATAATTTGCCCAATGTCTCTATTCCATTCAATCATTTCATGTTCTTTCTATACAGGATTTTTAATATACATTTTAGCCTCCCTTCTGCCTTCATCTTCTTCCTTTCCCCAACTTCTTCGTTTTTTTCTCTCCCCAAACGCTGTTGATCTTTTGCATATGCTCAGCCATCAAAGCAATCAGTAATCTGACTTTGAAAAATTGGTCAGTTAAAAAAGTAATTCAGCATAAATGAGAGAGATAAATAAAATATAATACCAATTTTCATCAAGATTACTACTACTACTAAAAATGACCCGCTATTATACTGATTTTTCAGGTTTTTGAAACATGTTACATATGGTATCTTCTTTGATCTGTGTAACTACCTTGTAAAGTGAAAGCTATTACTATCCTGAACTTAGGTCTTCCTGCTTCCATATTTAACATTCTTTACTTGTTAATTGCCTACTCCTTACAAACTACACATATCTCTATTATCCTGGAAAAAACCCTCACTTGATGCCCCATAGCTATCAACCACCTATCTCAGATCTAAGATTTCACAGATAAGCTCCTTCATAAGACCTTCTATAATTGGTGCTTCCACTTCTTTTCTTCTCACTTTATTTTTAACTCTCTGGAGTCTGGCTAGAGACCTCATTATAAAACTGAACCTATTGTTTCCAAAATTACCTGAGCTGCTACATCTAATAGCCCATTGTTCATAGGCCCATAATCTTAAGTATGGTCTGAACAAAGTTAAAATGTAGTTAGGAAACATTTACCAAAATAAATGAAAATAACAATAAAACAGAGGAAGCATTAATATTCTAAAAATAAATAAAGGTACTTCCCACAGGTGCAGTTTAAAGACACCCACTTCAATTCAAGTTTGACAACTTTGCTGTAAAATATTTTTTCTTGCTTTCTGCTAATTGATAAGAAATTTGATCTCATTTTTAAAAGACTTACTTTATAATTTTAATGAGTTTATTTTGATGTTATAATTTAGTTATATGTAATTATCTGATAATTGTATAATTAAAAAGCTCCCTAAATCCAATCCTATTATGAAAAATTCAATAGAGACTTATAACATTCTATATGAATTGCAATCTTTCCTCTTTTCCCCCATGAAAACTAGTGTCACAGTCTTGGCCTGATGTTTAAGGAGTGCTTATTTTGCCATTTGATAGGATTGTGAAAAAGACTCCTTTACCTTTTCCAGAATGCATGAAAAAATTATTATCAATGAATATAAGTATCTAAACAGTGTGTCAAAAACAAATCCAACTGTAATCTTGTCACAACAAAAGTTGTCAAACCAGGGATTGTAAGAACAGTATGAAAGTTTAAAACCTTCTTTCTGTTCCCATTTGCAAGGAGTCCATAGGCAGCAAATGAGACTGAGTTTATATTAATTTAGTATCAGAAGACTTATGGGCCTATGAATATTTCTGTCCTATAAGACTTAAAACAAAAAAACCCCAAAAAACCCCAAACCTTTATTCCCTCAAATTCTGAGATTATTAAAATAAGGTAGAAATTTTGAAAACTATTACTACTCTATTTCTATATTATAAGGGTCATTATGTTCAGAACCACCTGTATTTTAATTAATTTCTCCTTCAATATTCAATGCTTGTAATTGTTGTTCATTTCCACATTTCTCCTGAATGGTAAAACACATACACACACACACATACACACACACATATATATGAATATATATATGTATATATAGTTGTTTGATTAAATATACATATATAGGTGTGTATCTACACATATGTATATATGTGTATCTGCACACATACATGTCACACAAATATCTTATTTTTTTTCCAGAGGAGATATAAAGGATATTGTTTTATTCATATAGTCAACAATTTTCTTAACCAATTCCAGACAGTTCTCTGAATCTAGATATAACAGCAATGGGAAGGTTTTCATTACATATTGAAATCAAGATAGAATGGTATTGGGGTGGCTAAGTGGCACAGTGAATAGAGCACCAGCCCTGGAATCAGGAGGAACTGGGTTCAAATCCAACCTCAGGCATGTAACACAAAACCAGCCATGTGATCTTGGGCAAGTCACTTAGCTCCAACTGCCCTACCTTCCCCCCTCCAAAAAAAAACAGTGATATGCAAACATTCCAAGCATGACCAGATCCCATTTATTAAGAACATTCAGTTGAGGATAGCACCTTATTCATTATTTTCCTCTTACTTACAGAGATCTCAAGTTGCTTCACTATGATGACTTTTACCAATCGTTGCTAACAGGGAATACATCTTAGTATCAGTATCCAGAACATTCTTCATGTTGGTTGCCTTCCCATTTGCTAGATCTTCAACTGCCCGTACCTCTACGATATCTGACTGAAAGTGTTCCCTGACTGATAGTGAAGACTGTTATAAGTAGAACATCTAGGATCTGTTTTGCTGTGTCATTTCAAACATCGTAATCTATCAAAAGCCCAAAATAATCAGATTTTCCATGATCAATCCATTTGGTGTAGTGTTTTGCCCATAATTTGAAAGTATATAATGTTCATTGTATCCATTGTACGTGCATGCTGTAATATTGGGGGAAATGGTAAATAGGCAAGATCTACTTTCCCTTTGAAACTGGCTCTTGATGGCCAAGGAGTGAGATGAAAAGCCACCAAATATATAACCACCCCTGTCGTTTAACACTAATAAAGCAGGACCTTTTATCTATAATAGTCCCACAAAGTTATGGAAAGCTGTAGTCATGAATTTGATAAGGAAAAAAAATAGAGCCTCCATGTGTGCTAGAATTTTGAGGCAAGTGGCAAATGATATAAACAATGGCAAGAATGTGAAGGGGAATCAGGACTTTTTTTTGCCATCTTTAAACTTTGGAATGAAACTGGCAAGCTCTGGGTGAGAATCCTCTCCTGAGGATCAGGTTTTAAAATGTGGAGAACTGGGACACTTGAACAGGTCAGTCTTCAATCAAATTGCTGCTGCATCAACTATACAGCTCTTGGTGGGGGTGTTTTGTTGTTGTGCTGAGAACAGTTGAGTAATCAATGCTTTTAAACCAGAGGTAAAATCTTGAGTTTTCTTCACATTCCAACCATTCAGTTCATTTCTGCAGTAGAGCACATGTACTACAGAGGTAATCAGATCCTCTGTAAACTCTTGGATTGGACTTGCTTTCATATCTTCTGTAGGACATTTGCATGATTATGTAACTTCTCCTCTGCATTTCCTTTTAAAAATAAGCTCTGACATCAAAGTTACAAACTATTCTTTGATGATGTTTTCACTAGGACTCAGGATAGTCCCCATCAGGTTAATATTCCTCATTTCATCATGGAACCTGATTGCCATTTTCTCAGGCAAAACATCCCCAGGGTAAGCCTATAACATTTCCAATGAGACAGGGATTGGAAAAGATTTTCTGCTTTTTATGTAGGATATCGTCTCCAAACTTCCTTATGGCAGCAAGCAATCCATCAATCCAAACCTGTTCTAGAGGTAGAAACTGCGGGAAATAACTGTGATGACAATTTGTTCGACTAGTTTCCATCTTTTCTTACTTGTAACAGAATCCAGATTAAGCAAATGGGAGGGAGGAGAGGCAGGTTGTTCAGTAACATGAGGTATCAGCAAAAAGGCTTATCCACCTAAAGTCACAGACTCACCTTAATCAGGGTCCTGGAGCACTGCCAAGAAGCACCCATGATCTGCTGTTAGGCTTCCTGGTCCTAACAGAATCTGGCCACTGTGAACTGTGTTGTCCCATGTAAGCACTCCCTCCAGCTGCCTTTTCTTCCTCACCCTTCTTGTTATTTCTTTCACTATGAGGGAGAGAATGTATAATCAGAAGTGGAGGGAAATGAATGAGGTCCCTTCTCTGACTGTAAGTAAATTGATTAATTAAACTTCATAACATAAAACTACTGTATATTTTAAAAATTAGAAAAACCAGAAACATCTTCATTAGAAAAATGGAAAAAGAAAAGAGCCGATCTAAGAAATTAGATATTTATGCATTATCTAATATGAGCTCATATTAATAATATTTAGAGCTTATGCTTCAGTATTTCCATGAGATCTGTGATCTCATTGAGATACATATTCCAATATTGCACACCATGGTACATCCATGGCTGTGCTTCTAGGCTGTTTTCATCCTTATATTTCCATGTTTGTTTTCTTTATTGCTTTTTAAAATATCAATTAAGGTCATTCACAAACGAACTGGAACAAAATAAACACACATAATAAATCTTACTTTTTCATGTTAAACAAACCTTATGTAATGTTTTTGTGATAATCATTTGTTTTATACAATTTGACTTGAATTTATGATATTTTGACACATTCTTTAATTCATTAGGAGATTATATGAATCAAGTTAGAAATCATATGTATCTTTGAAGCACATCTCATTTTGTTAAGATTGGTTAAGTCATTTGATGAGGCTAGTCTTAATTATATTCATAAACTTTCAATAATGTTTAAAATCATGCTAGTTTTGAAGCACAGAAGCATGTTAATTAATATTTTTATGTTAAAATGGCTAATATTTACATGGAGCTTACTGTATTTCAGTAAGCTGCCCTAAACACTCAACCCTAGGATATAGATTCTATTATTTTCACGTTATACAGACAAGGAAAGTGATGCAAAGAGCAGTTAAGTGACTTGCTCAAGATCACACAGTGAGAAGGAGTCTGAAGATGGTTACAGGTCCACTTGATTACAAGACCAGGTGCTCTATCTGTTATGCCAACTAGTTGCCCGGCATGGATTTTTTAAACTTTTGTGATATACGATGCAACCTCTGTTTCAACACCCTATTTAGTAATTTCTATAATTCCAAAATAATTATGCTTCTCAATATATCAATCTATTTATCAGAGTTTTTTATTCCCTGAAAATGTAAAAGACTTACAGTCCTACAGGACATTTAAAAAAATCCTTCTTTCTCCTTCCACCTTATCTTATAGCCTGTTCTTGTCATTTTATCTTAACTGCTTTTGACAATAGTTTTTGGTATAGCCTGTAATGAAAAAAGCAACTGACTAAAAAAAAATTAAAATTAAAATAAAAAAAAACAGCAACAAACCTTTTCTTTTCCTTTTCAGTATTTGGTACTCCAGTTTTTACATTGCCTTGCCTGTAATAAATGCTTTTTTTACACTGCATTGTAGAACATGCATGACAAACTTTCCAGGATCAGTTCCATCTGAGATATTTTATTTGTTTTCTGGAGATTATTAATATTATTATTTGTATTTCTGTTCATTTTTGACCAAATTTTCCTTTGAGCTTCAGTGTAACTAGTACCGTTTTATTATCAGACTAAATTATCCTTGATATTCTTGTTTTCTCCAAACCAACAGTTGCTACAATATCTCTAACAGACAATTGTTTCTTTGGTGAGATGTTCAATTGAAAAAAACAAAACAAAACAGAATAAGAGCACAACTAATAATATCAAGTAAATGTACGCTTAAAAGAAAATCCAGAATTCAACTGAAATAGAAACAACTAAAATTTAAGTAACCAGTAATCAGTTCAGTCTGGTTTCTTTTTGTCACATTCTGACAGTATATTTTAGTCAAGCTTCAAAAAGGATCACTTCTGCCAAAAAAAAAGTTTATCAAAGTTTTGTGTGTCTCAGAAAATTCTTATACCAAATGCATATAATCATCAACACTCATTCACATTTACTTACAAAGAGAAGGGCAACAAACTTACTTATAGCTTTTATTTTTAATACATATTAAATTGAGCATGGTACATCCTATATTCCCTTACTCATCTATATTACTTTGTGAAGCACCCTCTGATATACTATATATTTTTACAAATTTTTCATTGATGTTCATTTTTTCTTCCTTCTCTCATTTTTATTACCATTAATAACCTCACTCATTCCCGTCATCCATATGCCCAATACATTTTTCCTTCTAAATATTTGCTTGTATATGTTGTGGTGTAACTGTTTTTATGGGTTTGCTTCTTGAGTTGCTCATAACCTATGGTTTTTTTCATTGTGTGCAGTGTTTTCTTCTTTTTACTCATATTTTCAGTCTCATGTTTTAGTTTGGGAATTTTTTTTGAATTGGATTCATGCCCTCCTTTATTTTCTATTTGAATTGATTAGAGTTTTTTTTTGGGGGGGGGTAGTTTCCTGTCTATATCTTGGATGCTTCTGCTGCCCATTTAGAAAGAATAACTAGCATTCGGTCTTATACTCTGCCTCTGTTAATGCTTTCTCTTTCTCCTAGTTGCTCCATCTGAGTTAAGGCTTCAGAAATTCTCTTTATCCTCTGTTTGCATCATTTACACTGTGGAGTTGGTTCTGATCACTGCAATAACTGGTGTAACAGGCCCCAGTAGGAAGGTAGAAATATGTTCTTCTCTCCTGCCAAGCCTTCCCACAATGAGTTGGTCCTTTCCCATATTGTGGTTCCTACTGCCTGGTAAAGAGCACAACCTGGCCATCTCTCTCTGTTCTGTGACTTTTCAGGGATAATTTTATAACTGCTTGTGTTTTGATGAACCAAGTCAATGACAGGGTTTCTGAAATCCAATTATTGCAGCTGATGCTGACTTTCAACACACCTGTTGAAAATGCTGACTAGGTCATGGGACAGTTACTGGAATTTATGATGGTTTCCCTACCATTTCCCATCTTCTTTGATTCTGTGTTTATACAAACTGGCACTGGTTTCCCTAGTTTATTACCTTCACCTGCCTCCATTAACTTCTGAAATATTTTTAAGTATTTTTGGATTGAATGAAAGAGAGTGCTTCTGTTTTATCCTTCAGTTGTCAATTTTAGGTATTTACTAGAATTTATGTGAGAGATCTGCTTGCTTTTCTCCATTAAACTTTCACTACAGCATCTCAAACAAAAATACAATGTTTTTGAAAGTAATTTTTTGTCTTATAAAATATTGTGTTCTTTTGTTTATGTAACTTTATTGAAGAAAAATAAATTAATTCCCAGCAGAGTTATTAGTTGATCACTCATCTATTGACAACTTGCATCATTTACTCAGTGTTATATTAAACAGCATATTGGAAGATTGATTAACTAATAGCTCCAGGTCTCCTAACAAAATTTAAATGAAAATTACAAACATTTCAAAACTCTATTTTGGAATACAAGAGGTGTTGGACTTCCAATTCCTATTCTCTGTTGATCAAGAACAGGTCATTCCTTTATTGACATGCATAAAATACATGATGTTTTCTGTTCTGCTTATGCTATAAATTCAGTACCATTTTTCCAACCACATCAGTTCTGAGCATAAAGTGGAAGGCTTAAGCAAGGTGGATGTTCCTAGAGTAATGTTACTTCCTTTTATATGACAATTTCACATTGGTCTCCCTCCTACTCAGATGGTACTTTCAGTATTTGTTAGAGCAGTAAGGAATCATTTTAGTCCATTAACCAAGTTAGAGTGAAGACTATACATATACATATGTAATGGTAATGTAATTTGAATTTGAAGATCCTTTTGTGTTGGCAAAGGTAGCAGGTACTTGTCACTTAGATATTGATCAAGCCTCTGTTGGGGAAACAGAAGGTGTAAACTCCTGTCTCCTTGCTGCTGACTTCACAGGAAGAGGTTGGCTGAAACAGGAAGCAGCTGATGCTGTGTGTATATAAGGAAATTCCCCAGAGAGGGACAGTCAGAATTTCTTGGGACAATAATCTGGTGGCAGAAGCTGTTCTGCTGGAGACAGAGAGTTTCTCTCAGCAGCATCTGGAGGCTGGGCTGCTAAGGCTGGACTGAGAATTGAGAACTCAGTCAGAATTTCTTGGAGCACCATGGAGGCAGAGCAGCTGCCAGGAGGAAGCTGAAGAAAAACCCCCTCCAATATCCCCCATCCCAGTTTTGCTTTTGAAAACCTAGATAGATTGATTGTTGATTCTGGGACCCAGCTGAGACTTCTTCTGGGTCCAAGGGCCAGTCCAAGCTACCAAGGGACTGAGGAAGCATGACTGTGATGCTGAGATTTTTGTCTGTGGCTTTGTTAAGCCTTGTCTTCCTGGGAATAGAGTGTGAGGATGGACTGGACACTGTGAACTTCAATATGGAATGGGAACTGCCTGGAGAACTAGACAAGGACTTGTCCAGGGAATCTGAAGGAACATCAGGAGTCAATCTGAAAGAAGACTTTATTTGGATACTGTGTATTGACTGAGAAGATTATAATTTGCTAGTGATCTGAGGGGTGGGGGGTGGAGTCTGTGTATTTTCCTGTGATTGAATAGTGAATAATGAAGGATGATTGACTTACTAAGTAAATGTACTTAGTGATTCATGACTGAAAAAGTAATTGATTTGTAATCTAGTGTGCATCTAAATGGAAAACTTTTGACTATTGTACTTAAGATTGAATTAAGGATTTTGTGGAATGCTTGTGTTATTAAATGATTGTTCTTTGTTCAAAACTCTGAACATTGTAGTGGAAACTATGTGGCCATTTTCTGTGATAAGTTGTTGTGAATGCTGTATTTTGATTATCTGTGATAAGTTTTAATATTGTGAATGCTATACCTTGATTTCTGTGAATGTTTTGATTGGTTATGGAATAGTGTTCACTATACTGTGAGCTTAAAAGCTATTCACAGTAGCATTATTCTGAAAAGCTTCTAGTGACTTTACAACATACTACACATAATGCACATGCTCTTTTAAATTTTTAATTCTGAATCTTGTGCAACTCTTCTCTTGTAACTACTTTACAATTTCTAAAAGCAGTTACTATCCAAAGATAGAAGAACTTAAGTCTTCTCAGATGAGCATGTACATGAACGGAGGGAGCCAAACAAACAAAAATTTAAAAATGAGGTCTGATAGGAAAACAGTAGGATAAAAATAAAATTAAAAATAGGTTTATTCCAGCTATAAATATTCTAACCTTGAGGTAGTATCACGTGACTTACTTCTGACTCCCTTATCGCGATATTCTGTTGTACTTGTCTCAGTTTTAACAGATCTGCACAATCTCTGCTACTTAAGGGGTCACGTAGTTTTGCATCACACAGCAGTGAACAAATG
>CM053600.1:83708999-83726741 GCA_028646575.1 Pseudocheirus occidentalis
AGAGAGAGAGACTAAGAGGATATAGCAATAGAGTGAGAGGTGATAAAAATCTGAACTAGGATAGTAGATACATGATTGAAGAGAAGGAAGCAGACTGGTGAGTGATTGAAACAGCAAACTTTGGCAGCTGATTTGGTCAATAAGATTTAAAAAGTGAGGAGTCTATAGAAACAGAGCAAGAGTTTTTATAGTGACAACATTGGAAAGACAAACAATTTCCAAAGACTCAATAATTCTAAATAATGCAGTGACCAACCATGAGTCTAGAGCAAAAGTGATATACAAGCATTACACAGAATGGCATGTAACACTCTAGGCCATGATAGGAAGGAGAGTAAAATATATTAATGAAATATTTTACAAAATTATATATGTGTGTGTGTGTAATATATATATATAATAGAACAATGATAATGTTCATATGTGTTTTTGAAGGCAATATAGAGTCTTCAGGGATTCTTATGAATGGTTTAGTACTTTTAATTTCTTTTTGAGTTTGATAAATAGAATAATGATGAACCATGCCACCCACGTCACTGTGATAAGGTCATAGCCTCAAGATACAGAATAAGACATACATATTTGAATGCTGTATGGAAATTTGTTTTCTTTGATTATACATATTTATTACAAATTCCACCTCTCTATCCCCCCATTGGGGGAAAGAGGTGAGAAGGCAAGAAAATAAATACCTGTTAAATGGGAAAAACAAATTTTTTGTTTTTTTTTTAAAGAGCAGTAGTCAAGGAATATGTGAAGGTTGTAAAGCTGGGTAAATGGGAGAAAATTATACAGGTTATGTTAATATATGTACGTATATTAAAGCCAAAATGTTAATGCATTTTTCTAATTTTCTTTTTTTGAAAAAGCTATTATTGCTTTATACACAATGATTTCTGACAATTGTGAGATGATTGATGACATATGCAAAACAAATACTTTCTAAGAAAAGTCAGTAAAAACTGTTTCTGAAATATGATTAATTAGTATTTATGCCAATATATGATCAGAGTTGATATTATCAAACAAGGTTTCTAGAAAGGAATAATGCTATTTATTCTCAGTACATACTGTATTCTTTTCATTATAGCAAGACTGTTTTTAAAAGTTTATTGTCAGTTGCCTAGATTCAAAAGACAGATTAGAGTCTCCTGACTTTTCCTTTTCAAGAATCTAGCTTCCTTAAATTGCTTCAAATCTTGTTCCTTTTCAGGAAGAGTAACACTGTGTTTCTTTGAATATCTAACATTGTAGTGTCTAACCACTAATGGACAGGGTCTATAACATAGAGGGAAGCAACAACACAGTAATAAGTGTCATGTATTGTTGAGGATGATAGTATTTGTACCAGGAAAGACCTTAAGACTGAAGCCCCTGTAACTTTGTAATTTTTCCGTATATAGAAATAATGAACATAAAGGGGAAATTACTTCCCTAAGGTTACACAGGTAGCTAGTAAGAGTCAGAATTCAGTCCCAGGTTCTCTGATTCCATTACATATTATCTAAAATGAACTTGCTAGGAGTCAGTATCCAGATTTTTAGGTTTCCCTAAGTATCACCTGTTAAAAAAATTATATATCTATATATATATATATATATATACATATATATATGTATATATATGTCTGTATTTATACATATGTATACATATGCATACATAAACACACACAGATATATATGTGTGCACATATACGTATATTGCAAACACAATAGCAATCTTAACAGATTTTACAAACAATTAAATGAAGACTATAAAATCCTAAATATAAGTCTATACTCCAAAAAAAATTGGATTTTGTATTTAATCTAGATACTTTGGTATTATTAAGATTTCTTCTTCATTGGTACACCCTTTTATAATGAGCATCATAACCCTTAAACAGATTCTTATCATTTGCTATGTTTGTCCAAGGATATTTTCCAAATACACTCCACAGGGGATTAAATAAATATTCTGTTTGACAGTCTTTGGTTCTTTTAAATCTATAACAAATCAACCATTTATTGATTAATTTATTTACATTAAACATTTATTAAGCACCTCCTATGTCTTGGGCATTGTGTTAAAAGAGGAAAAAGAAACTTTCTTCCCTGAAGGAGCTCACAGTCAAAGGTGTGTGTACACACACACACACACACACACACACACACACACACACCAGTATAAATGGAGGATAATTACTAGAAGGAAGGCACTAGAATTAAGAGTGCTTGGAAAAGGATTCCTGTAAAAAAAAAAAAGATTTTAATTTGGGTTTAAAGGAAGACAGGAAGTCAGTAAGTAAAATAGAGGAGGGAGAACTCTGATTATTTCAGAAATGTCTTTGTAGCATTTGAGCTATGTATTAGATTGTTCCATTCTGTTTTTTTTATTGTGAGTTGGTGGAATTCATGACTGAATTGATCCACATTCCGATAAAATACAGACTTCAGAGATCATTTATGAAATTGGGCATTAAAGTTACAGTGATAGCTGGTTATACCATTGGTCAGACCTAGGTTTTCAAATTTTCCTTCCTTACTACAACTTTCTAGAAGAAATAGCTCTGCACTTAGGAGAAATCAGCATTTAGTTCAATCTTAGGTATTTACTAAGTATTTAACCCTAGACAAGTCACTTAGCATCTCAGAAAGCTATCTTATCTGCAAAATGGACATGATGATACTGGAACTATGAATCTCACAGATTAATAGTGAGGAAGATATTGTGTAATCTTCAAGCTTTATGTAATTATAGGTTTTCATTGAATGTAAATTAACACTATTTAATCCCTCAAATGCTAATGCTTCAGTATTAGCACAGATTTATTGTCTTTTTCTGGCTATTTGTAGATACTCTTTGATTTCAGTTTTCTGGGAACAACATATTTTTATTCATTAAAGATAAGTTCAGAGGAAAACCCATTTCATTTCCTCTTTCTGGTCTCATGCTGTATGTAGTTCCTAGATTACATAGCACAACGATAGAGATAAAAATGACAGCTTTAATAACTATAATTGCACCAAAAAAAGGCCTCACACTGACTAAAAAATTTACCTCTGTTGACTACATGTTTCTGATGGTTTATTAGAAAATTTTCTATCTGTGTGACCCACATTCCTATACTTGTGAAAGTTTATATAGTATGGACCCATCCATCTGGCAATCAGCAATGTAAGTTTCTTTCAAATAGCATTAAACATCTAAATCCTAGAAATATAATTGACAGACACTGATTTATAATTCATTGATTTTACGTGCTCATCATTTTCCTTAAAAGTGAGTTCTTTCAGCAAATCAAGCTCACTATAAGTATGGCCATAAGATTTTAAACTTCTGGATTATTATTTATTTCCTTTCCTTTTCATATTTCTTACTAACAATATAAGATTATAGTAAGAGTAAAATTATTCCTTTTTAACTGATTAGAATCATACAAAATTTCTCAAAATTTGAATGAGAGAATTTTTTTTAGATGACTGTGATTATATCAAAAAAAGACAGATGCCACTGGGTCAAAGGTATATGCTTCCATCATGGGACATCTCCAGTGAAGAATACAAATCAAAGAAAGTTTTCTTTTTAGATCAGTTCTTAACCTTTTCCATTTGATGGCCTCTTTGGTGAAATCTATGGGTTCCTTGGAATAATATTTATAAAAACATGAAACTAAATACTGATGATTAGAAAACTGGCAATTTGTTTTGAAATAGAGTTATTGAAATCATTTTAAAAAACAAGTTCATAAACCTCAGGTAAAAACATCCTTGTAGTAGATACTGACATCTTCCAGATGTTCTTGATTATAGATGACATTGTGCTGATTGCATCAAGCCTGAGAAGATTTCAGAACCTCATAAATAAGATTCATAATAAGTTTTAAAAGTTTAGCCTGTCAACCAAGAGGAAAAAAAAGTGCTTTAAAAAGACCATTCTATAAACAGTTGAATAGACAGTCCATATATAGAGTTGGTTCATTAATACATAGACCTTCAATAAACAAAATAAAAAGACCATAAACAGGGTTAAGAATTGAATGACAGGAGATTGAAATATTTTTCAGAATTTATGCACTTCTTTTAATGATCCCAAACATTTCCCTGAAACAAAGGATTTTTTTCCCCAAAAAAATTTCTAATTAACTCTTTGGAATTTGAGATTCCAGTGAATTCCAAAAAAAAAATTCTAAAAGTATATAGTTGATACCCTATGACTCAATATGAGATATTCTACATTTTTTTTAGAAAATCAAAGTTGTGGTTCACCTAATGGATGTGGAGGGTTGGTATAGTGGATGCTAACAAGCTCTAAGTTATTATCCATGAAGAATTACACAGGAAAAACAAAGACAGAAAAATATTCTCAAAAAAGAATATAAACAGAAGCATATAGCCCATATGCTTCAGTCTTACTTCTGAAATGTCAAAAGATACAGAGCATGATTCCAGCTCATTATGTTCAGTTCCTTTTGTGGATTTATGAAAAGACACAGACATTTCACAGACTTAAAAAAAATGGAAATGGGTTGTGACCTGTATTGTTAGGAGGAAAAATAGAATCCAAGACATCAATGTTTTAGTGGTTAAGTTCCCAAAAGAAAATGGTACTCTAAGATCATGAATGCAGTTGATTTAGCCACTTTATTAAAAGGCAGGGAATATAGAGAAGTCCATTATTTATAAAAGTAAGGATGGGAACAAGAAAGAATAAGGCAACACTTTATGAAGATAATATTATATGCTGAAGAACAAGATTGTCCATAAGAGCACTATATATAAAGGTAAGAGTTCCAAGGGTTTTTTTGTTTGTTTATTTGTTTGGTTTGGTTTGGTTTTGGGGGATTTTTAATGCATTTGCTTGATGCAGACAGGATTTAATTTTGAAGAAGAATAACACTATTGCCACAAAAATAACTGTGCTCAACCCCTTTAGAAAGAATTGACATCCAGAGTGCTGTATCCAGAAACAGAGAGACCCGCATTTAAATTTGGCCATAGATCTTATTAGCTGTGTTAACCTGAGAAAGTCCCTTGACTTTTGTTTTCCTTGTATTCCTCATATGTAAAATCAAGCTAACAATAACACCTACCTCACAGGTCATGGTGAGGATTGAATGAGATAAATTTGTTAAGTGTTTAGCATGGTGACTGTTACATGACAGGTATTATTAAATGCTTCTTGCCTTCCACCTCTCTTTTTGTCCCCTCACCACAGACTGGGCAAGTCAGCCTTGTAGGTATATACAAAGAGACCCCCGCCCCCAACCCCATCCCCCCCAAAAGCAAAAGCATTGTATGTAGGACTACTGGCATTCAGACCTTGAGGTCACTCAACACACTGTGAGTTTCTCAAGAGCAGGAATGGTTTTATTTAAAACAATATATTTTTCGTCACTTGCTTTTTTGTTTTTCTTCATCTTTCCAGCACTTAGCACAGCTCCTGGAACCTAGTAAGCACCAAATGCATGCTTTTTGACTATTGAATTGACTTAGGATATTTGAAGTAGTTTAAAAATAAAATTGAATATCAATTCCTAACTGTCATTACTCATTGATATCATTCCTATTATATTTGTTAAAGTTTATGTCTTATGTGCAATCAAATTAATACCCCATTTTGTGACTTTGTGTCACTGAGACAGAGTTTGCCACATGATTTTTTTTGAGAGTAAAAACACAGTAAGGGCTTGAACCTCCTATCCCATCCTTCATAGAATCTCTCTCTCTCTCTCTCTCTCTCTCTCTCTCTCTCTCTCTCTCTCTCTCTCTCTCTCTCTCTCTGTTTCCTTTCAGGAGAGAAACCTGCACAGTGGCTCCCTAATAGTTATAAAATATCATGCATGTGGAAATTTGCCAGTTTTATCCCATAGGATATTGGCCAAAGTATGGTAAATGGCCAAGCAATTGAATATCCTGAGTTGGATACCCATCTGTAGCTGCTGCAAATCATAACAACAGACATTCTAATGTTGCTAAGGTTTAACACCAGCAGTTAGCTCTATAATGTTTGCTAATAAAACAGACACAGAGTTCTATAAATACAAGCTGAAGACTGGTTTAGAAAATCACCTCTACAAAATGTACTGGGATAGAACCATATCAGCAAGTCAACAGATCCTGGTCAATATGCCAGAAAAGCAATGCAAAATATTGATTGAGGTACTAATAGGAAACTTGGCAGAGCCTGGGAGGAGATGAGGTAGGTGACAAAACAAACCAGTATGGAGGTCTACCAGAGGTACTAAAGTCAATATGGTACCTGAAAAAAAAAACAAAGTAAAACCAGAGATCATCTCTTCTTGATCATGATTTCAATGACCTACTTGTCCATTTTCCATTTATACTGGTTACATCATGTGTTAGTGACAGTTCACAGGAAGCTATAGACACATTCCAAAGCATCAACAGAAATATTTTCAAGTACCATCTGGTATTGTATTTGGTTAATACCCAGTTAAACTTCTATCTCAATATTAATGATGATGTGGAGAGGGATCTTGGGTTTTAAAAGCTTCTATGATGGTATAAAGCCTGTGAATTTAAGTCTACCAATACATTGTTATAAAAAAATCATTAATCTCAAAGAGATTTTTTCCCAGTTAATATGATTAAGCACTTCCTATGTGCTAGGTGTTAGGGATATGCAGACAGAAATAAAATAGTCCTTGTTCTCAGGAACCTAACATTCTCTATGGGGAGACACCATGTATAAAAGCAAATATGTATGATATCTTGTGGGCTGCCCAGAACATTAGGGAGACTTTTTTTGGAGGACTTATGGAATATCATAAAGCAAAGTTGTATAAAATTTAAAAAATGTGTGGATGGGTAATAATCTGAAGTATTAGAAAGCAATGTCTGTGAGATCATAGATCCATTGAAACATTAAAGTATTAGAATAAAGTCCATAAGAGGAAAAAAATATTATATGAAGAAGTGGCACTTGAGTTTTTATAGAAATTTGAGATGCTAGAGATAGAAGGAAAGCAGAAGGAGGTTCTAGGCATAGAAAGGTAACTGTACAAGTACTTGAAGATCACAGACATACACAATGCCATATGTGAAGGACAACCAAAAAATTAATTTGGCTATATTGGTCACTGTATGAATAACAATGTAAAGCAAATTTTGAAATGTAGAAAGAGAAAGAATTCATTACTCAGAGTTTTTTTTGGGGGGGAGGGTTTGGTTACCCCTCTAGCCTATGAAGACCAAAATCTACTGGCTAAGTTTGCAGGGGTAGAAGTGGGTAGGCTATGATCTTCATCTGTAATGAGAGCTCTTAGACACTTAGACTCAGCTCCTTATTATGGGGAGTAAGTATTAGACTAATAAGAGTTTTTAATGTAATTATGATTTTATACCATAATAATTTTAGAGAAAAGGAAAATAAATTACATCTCATCTTTACTCACTTTACCTTATATAATCAGTTACCAATTCATAGATTTGAACATGGGAGGGGAACTCATGCTTCCTTTGCAGCCTGAGTTGTCGCTATACTCTTAAAATGAAAAACACAAGACTTTTCCCAAAGCATCCCTTTGCAATAGGGCTCAGAATCTCAATCAACTTTTCATTTTCCACTGGTTAGTTTTGACTTCACCATCATCATATCCCCTAGGACAATCTGCTCACCTCCACCTTGCTCCAATTATTCTAATTTTACAGTCACCACTCCATCCTCTCACATAAAGATTATCATGTCTCCAAAAGTCATATTTCTTCCTATCATCCATCAAGTCTAGAACTACCAGATTAATATTCTTTAAACTGCTAACAATTGTCATTTCACCCTACTTTGTACAAACTTCTAGAGGTTATCCAAGTTCTACAGGATAAGAACCTATGCCCTTACTATATAAATTCTTTAAATTCGACCTCTTCTACAAAGAGTCCATCGCATGAACTTCCCATTCCAGTTGGACTGATCTTCAAAGCTAAGCTCAAATCCTACTGTCCTGCTGAAGCCTTTCCTGACAACTGCTTTGAATTTAGAATGTCTTCTTCAGTTCTTATTTGACCCTTAATTGTGACTTTCCTTTTATTTTTCATTTGTTTATTTTTTCCTTTATTTCTATTTTTATTGCTTTTTGCTATGTATTATTATTTACCTTTTCACATATGCATGTCATTTTCCCAGTACATTTTTTAGGTTACTAAAAGGTAGAGAAATTGTATTATAATGATTTGGATCCTCCACAGTGACACAACACAGTGCATAAAGCAGGAGCTCAATAAATATCTGATGAATGAACAAATAATCTATAATACAGACATATCACCAGACAGGAAAGAAGATTTTTTCAAGTTGGGCCAAAGTCTCTTATAAACATTTTCTGAAAGAGCTAGTGAAATGAACATAAAAGAACTCTCCTATCCAACAGATGATTCCAGTCTTTCTTAGTTTTCTAAAATCTTGGCTTGTATGTCATGGAATTTCAACATTTTGCACAATTCACATTGCACATGGATCTTCTCATAGTGAGACTATTTTCTGGTGGGGAGAATAGCTGATTCAATAATGCTTATCTTTTCCTTAGATCCTTAAATTCCTTTTCATACCATGTTCCATGGTAGAGAGAAAGGGACACTGGACCTACAATTTTATTGGTATAAGAATTCTTGGGTATGGAAACCTCTTCTACCATTGAAAATTAGGAACTTGTCTGACACATAATAAAGTCCTAGTGAATTGCATAGAGCTCTGAGATGTTAAACAGCTCACCCAGAATCACACAGTCAAAATATTTGAGTTTGTATGGTGTAGGGGAGTTATTTCATGAAAGATTCCTATACACATATACATACATACACATATATGTGTGTGTTTCTGTGTTTGTGTATATGTGTGTACACACCTGAATGTTCCACTGTGTGTGTATTCATAGGTCATCAATAGAAAAAAAATAACTTTTTGTTAAAGGAGTACTGATTATTTGACATGATGTGACCGCGGCATGTCTATGCATATTCACATTTACTTCTCTACCTGCATCAATCTATAGTTTATTTGCACCAATATTAGACTGTACTGGCATCATAGAGTAATGGATACAATGTTTGACTTAAGAGTAGATCCATAAGTCTAGAAATACTTTTAACTTGCTATAAGACTAGGCATATTATTTGTCTTCCTAACCTCAATTTTAAACCTTAAAATATTACATATATGCTGGTGTGGATATGCATTATTTGTTATTATATTTTATTGTTATACACATAAATTAATAATAATTTCTAACTGTGTAATATTTTAAGGTTTAAACATTTTTACACATATTTCATTGTGCTAATTGCTGGTGCTATAAGTATAAGCAGAGAGATAGTCCCTTCCTTCAAGAAGCTTACATTCTAATTAACTGATGTGACCCAAAAATATCTTGCTTGGATATTAATATTCCGGTGATGATCTACAAACTTAGTAGGCAAGTTCTCAAATGAAACAATAAAGATTTTCACTGGGTGTGTCCTTCAAGGTTTTTGAGCTTGGTAAGGGTGTAACAGTATTTATGATCAGCGGTATTGAAAATGAGGAAACTGAAGGTTAGGAGGGTCAATGACAGATTTAGAGTCAAGTAGCTACTTAGTGACTGAGTTGACACCAGCATTTATCTCTTAATCTCAGTGGGGAATTCAGCTTTCAGAATGGTGCTTGGAAAAAATGCCTTCCTGACCTCTACCCGCAACTCTGTCTCTTTACAAACCTGTTTTCTTTCAGGGTCTCATTATGGTATTAACTCTTTCATGAAGCCTTTCCAAACAAACAAAAAAACATAGATCCACACATTAACATACACTCAAGTGAAATGAATTTCTCTTTCCTTAATACTTTCCTTGGCTTTCCCTTGCCCCTATTAAATTCCTTTTTGTCCCGCAGAATCATATATCACAGAGCAGCTAAGTGGCACAGTGGAAAGAGTTGTGGGCCTGGAATCAGGAAGACTGATATTCATGAGTTCAAATCTGACCTCAGACACTTAACTAACTCTGTGACCTTGAGAAAGTCATGAAACCCTCCATTTACCTAAGTTTCCTCATTTGAAAAATGGCCTAGAGAAGGATAAACCACTCCAGTATCTTTGTCAAGAAAACAGCAAATAGGGTCATAAAGAGTTGGGCACCACTGAAAAATGACTGAAAAACAACAATACATATCATATGGCCATAATTATTTGGTTTTTATCATCCCTTCCCCATCTTGCATTCATAATTAGGCAGCAATCTCTGAAACTAAGTTTTTGGGGTTTTTATCATTTCTTTTTTGTGCCTAGAACTATACCTTGCATAATGTTTAGTAAAAGTTTATTGAATGGAATTCAGTGAATTGCTATAGAGAATCAAAGATAATCTTATTATTCCAAGAAGCTTTATAATCAAGGATAAACCTATTCTTGATTCAGTGCTAGAATATGGAGAAAAAAAAACAAGCCAATTAACCACTCAATTTTAGCCAGGAAGAGTAAAACCATCATAAGGTCCGAAGGTGTCAGAGAGAGAGACGTCAGAATTTGGCTGAAGTTGAGGACCAATTATGTCAATCTGAGGTGCAGACTAGTACTGTAAGCAGGACAAAATATGAGCCATAGCCTTGGGGACAGAGAAGGAACAGGAAGAGGTAATATCAAGGGAATAATATTCGGCATGCAGCAGAATCCAGTGTTTAAGGGTAAAATCTAGAGCCAAGAAGTTACTGAGCATGGAAAATTCTGGAAAAATCCAGATTCAAGTTCAAGTATATATTATTCTTGTAACCATTTGCTATTTGCTTTTATTTAAAAAAAGTTATAATAATGCTTAAGGTTCTAAAAATGCCTGTGTAAAAATTATATAAATATTGGAAGTGTTTGTCTCCACTTTTATAGATGAGTAAACTGAATTTCGATGAGGGCTAAGTAACTTGCTTATAGTCAACAGTATAGTAAGAGCTGGTATTCAAATTCAGGCCTTGCAATGCCAAAACCAGGTGAAATCAATTCTGTACAATTCAGTTAATTTCATAGAGGCCATAGATCTGAAGTTAGAAGGAATCCTGGAGAGGAAGTGGTCCAACTTCTTCATTTCACAGGTGAGGAAACTTAAGCCCAGCCACATTTAAACAACTTGGACTAAGGATACAGAGGCAATAAAGACCAGAGGCAGGATTTGATCATCGATCCTCTTGCTCCAGATCCAGTGCTCTCTCTCCACAATACTTTATATAAACTTTAAAAAATGATTGAATATCTATTATATGCAAAGCAAATCTTGGTTCAATGAGTTACCCAAGATCATCAGATAGTTTCAGAGTTGTAATTAAAACTAAAGTCTTCTAACTTAAAAATCAAATGTCTTTCCACTGAACCTTGATAAATACACATATTTAAAAGGAAGGAGAAAGAGGAAGAGACATAAAAAATAGAGAAGAAGCAATGGCAAAAACTAATAGGAAACCATGGTAGTGCAAAGTAATTAAAGCCAAGGGATGAGAAGGCATCATTAAGAAGTAAATGGTCCACTTCTGGTGCTACATCACAAAGAGATCATACAAATGGAAAAAGGACACAAATGTACAAAAATGTTTATATCAGCTCTTTTTATGGTGACAAACAATTGGAAATTGAGAGGATACCCATCAACTGGGGAAACACTGAACAAGTTGTGGTATATGAATATAGTGGAATATTTTTGTATTATAAGAAATGATAAGTAGGCAGACTAAAAAAACCTGGAAAGACTTCTATAAACTAATGCTGAATGAGGGGAGCAGAACCAGGAGAACATTGTACACAATTACAAACACATTGTGCTATGACTAACTTCGATAGACTTGGCTCTTCTCAGCAATGTGAGGTTCTAAGACAACTCCAAAGAGCTCATGATGGAAAATGCTGTCCACATCCAGAGAAAGAATGACAGAATCTGAATGTGGATGGAAGCATACTATTTGCTCTTTCTCCTTTTTGTTTTTTCTTTTTGTTTCTTCTTTCTTGTAATTCATTTCATTGGTTATAGCTTGTTTTTATAACATAACTAATGTGATATGTTTAACATATATATGTATATATATACATACACATATATTTGTGTGTGTGTGTGTGTGTATATATATATGTGTGTGTGTGTATATATGTATGTATGTATGTATGTATATGTAGTCTCTATCAGATTGCATGCCCTCTTGGGGAAGTGAGAGGGGAGAAAGAGGGAGAAAATTAAAAACTCTGAAGCTTGTGGTACTGAATGTCCTAAACTAAAATTTAATTAATTAAATAATTTTAAAAATAAGTAAATTGTCTATGCTGTCAAATTGATCAATTAACTCGTCAATTTGCATGTGCTTCCAAGAGTGAATGTAATCATGCATCAGTGACTTCGGACTTTGTACATTTCTTTTCCATGGCCTCCCGTAATTCCTCTAGGGCAGACCTGTCCAGCAGACCAGAGGACTTATTTTAGTCTTTATAGCATTCCTTGACTACCCAGGAAGCATTTAGGTTATCTCTTCCTTGTCCTTTATTTTCTAATGGAATAAGTGATCCTCCTTTTTTGTCTATACATAAACTGTATGATAGCTATTTCACTACTTCTTTCAAGCAAATAATCATCAAGAAAGAGGATAAGGACAAGGAAGAAAAAGAAGAGGGAGAAGGAGAAGGAGAAGGGGAATAAAAGACCTTTGTATTTCACCATAAGGATACCATTGATGGTCTTGGAGAGTAAAGAATTAATAGACTGCTGGAGAAAAACAAAAACAAAAAACAAAACTAGATTGCCAAGAACTGAATGAGTGCTGAAGAAGGAAAGACATTGATTAGACTGTTTTTAATAGATGTTTGGTTATAAAGAGATAGAGGGTGAAAAAGATAGCTGTCCACTGTGCTAATTCTCAACCTTATCAGAGCCAGTATGCTAAAGGACCACCTTGAAGAAAGATAAAAATATTGAAAATTGATAAATTACTAGCTATTATGGACAAAGAGATATGGAGTAAAATGTTTTCCTAAACTGTACTTATAATTGAACATATATTTAATAATGATATCTGTTTAGAAATCTGCTATACATGATATACCATTAGATTTTAAAGCTAGAAAAATCTGAAAAATCATATAGTACAACCCATCAAATATATAAATGTGAAAAGGTAAGAAGGTAAAACAATTTATCTACAGTCATATTGTTTGTTAGTGGCATACGTAGTCATTGAATTCTGCTCTTCTTACTCTTAGTCCACAATTTTCCACCCCACAAAGTTGAATTTTCACATGATGATGTATGGTGAAACAAGTGTCATTGTTTTATTGTTAACACATCCATATATGATCATTAAAAGGGTATGGTGCTTTATACTCAGTTGTGTTTTAAATATTTCCTAAATAGTATTTTTTTTCAAATTTCACATTAGGTAGTAATTATCTCTTGAATGAAAATGTTATTTAAGAAATCTTGCAATATATTGATAATCACTAATATAATCATACATATTTCAATAAATTTTTCATTTCTCTACTTATATTTTCTTTTAAAATTAATTTTTAATTTTAAACGCTCATTTTCACAAGATTTTGAGTTTCAAGTTTTCTCTGTCTCTCCCCTAACCCCACCCCAAGGTGCTAAGCATACTGAATACCCCTTCCCCCAATATGCTCTCTCTTATATCCCCCCATGCCCCGCCTTACTTTCTTGTTCTCTATTCATATTTTCCACAAGATAGACATAAAAATGATGAAAAGGTGTTTTGACATGATAAATATTGTAATTTTGAGTTTGTCAAAGAGATATCAACTTTGATATTTTGGCCAGGAGCTGTAATTTATGTGATGATAATCTTAGTGTTATCCTTAGAGATGTACAATTATAAATCAGATAAATGGTTAATACCTCGTAGGAACTACTAAAGGGGAACTTCAGCAACAACTGCACAATTTACTATAATCTATTGGGATGTATTTTACCAGTGGGTAAGCAGTATATTTTAACATTGAAGATTTTTTGAAGGCATGTACTGTTACAAATTCCAACATTTTTCTAACGATTTTTAAGTAGCTGAACTTGGGGCAAACTTCAGACATTTGATTATTGACACATAATAAACATTTTTGAGAGTTTTTTTTCTTTTTTCAGTTTTGAGCTGCTGTTTAGGGACCACTTTAATAAAAGGGTTGTAGAACAGTGTGCTAGAATGAGAGAACATATGAGAGATGTTTAGAAAAATTAGTAAATGGTATTATTTGTTTTTATTACTCACCTATTACCATTTCTCTAGGCAGGATCTTATTTGTGAGCAATCAGTATCTCTTTTTCTCAAGACATTTTTAAGGATAAAAAGATTCTATAGTAATAGTCTTCATTATGTGTTCAAGTTAATTTCAGCTCATTTCCATTTGTTCATGCATCAGTGAAAATAGAAACATTTGATCATGATCCTCCATACAAAATAGTCCTTCGTGTTCTAGGAAATTAAACCATCACTCAGTGTTTTCTCATCTAAATTATAGTTCAAGAAAAATATAATTCAATGTAAGAATATTTTCTTCCTGATTTGTATGCTATCAATAAAATATACATTTGCATACACTGTATGTACTTTTAATATAAATTAGCTAACACCTCTTTGAGTTCTGGTGTACCTGAAAAATCAATAAATTAGCTCACTTTGTTTAGAGGTGAACTCTTAAGGGAATGCTGGTTTTTTTAAAACTGTGGTTACAGTTTTTTTTTTCAGGGACACAATGGTATAATTAAGTAAATATATAAATTTTATTTTTACAAAGTAAATAATGCCCTGTAAGGATAAGCTTGGGCCTAGGTTTTTATCAATACTCCAGAAATCTTTGCAGTGTATATGAAGTCAAATCCACACTCACATGAAAAATTCAACTTTACTTTAAATGTGAGTGCATATATGCATGTGTACATGTGCAATGTGGGAATGGCAGATATTTTCCTATGCAAGGGTCTTTTATTGAAAATTATTTAATTTAATTTTGAATTTTTATGTGCTCTCTTATAAATTAGGGCTTAGCAAGTATGTGTTTAGACCCAAGGCTAAATTGCTGACTTTTATTTTGAAGATTATCCCTGGGATCTTAGTATAATACATTCCTTCATTCAGCATTTTTCAAGATATATTTTGTATGAATAACAATGCTAGATATTTAAGGAAATAGAGACACAAAGAAGAATAAAGCATGATCTTTATGCTTAAGAAAATAAAAATTATCACATGTATAAAAATAAATATAATATAAAACAATATGTAAAGAAAATGTTCACCAATGGGTAAGCAGCAGCAGATTTTAGTTTTTAATATTTAAGGAAATTTAATATCTGCTTAGGGCATCAGGAAAGGATTTATGGATAAAATGGCATTTGAGATGAGTCTTGAAAAATATACAAGTTGAGGCAGGAAAAAAGGGGTCTGAAAGAAGGATATGAGCAAAGTAAAAGAGACAGGACAGTCATATAAATTTGTGAAATAAACATCAGTTTGGTAAGATTTAAATTGCTTCTTATGTTTATATATTGTTTAAAAAAATTTACATAATATTATTATATAAAATATAACTTTCTCATCCCGGCTATCAAAAGTGGCTAAAGATTGGGGAGGAAAATAGTGTGAATTGAGTTTACTAGCTAATAGCATCTGACTCTGAGAGGTCTCAGATATCAAGCTAAAGAGTTTGTACTTTATTTGGTGGGCAATGGTATCCCATTAAAGTCTTTTGATCAAGGGAGTTACATGATCATTTGTGGACTCAAAATCAGATATGGACCTTATTAATGTGCAGTTTGATAAAGGCTGAACTGTGAGCTTTTGGGGAAGATTTGTTGGAGAAAATTGAAATAATTTAGGTGACAGACTTGAACTTTTCTGTTGATAGTGGGACAGGAAAGAAAAAGAAATAACTTTGAGAGAAATTGCAGAGTTAGAATTAATCAGATTTGGCAGCTGATTTTATGGAGAGGAGGCACAGTAAAGAATCACAGATGATAGCAAAGGAATTGTAACAGCTCTCGTCAAAGTAATGAATAATATCTTTGCCAAATTTAATGGTCTTTTCTTAGTCCTCATCCTTTTTGCCCTCTCTGCATCATTTGACATAGTTAATCACCCTATCTCCTGGATATGCTCTATATGATTTCATGACATCATGTTTTCTTGGTTCTCCTACCTGTCTGATGACTCCTTTTCAGTTGTTTATACTGGAGCATCATCCTTATTCTATCCTCCAGCTGTGAGTCTTTCCCAAGGTTGTGTCTTGAGTCTATTTTCTCCTTATTTTTTATTCTCTCTTTTCAAGAATTGTCAACAAGAATCTATTAAGTACTTCTTAGATGCCAGGCACTGTACTAAGCGTCAGGGATAAAATGTAAGCAAATAGAAAGCAATCCCTTTTTTCCAGATGTTGACATTCTTATGGTAGAAAATGACACTTACAAAGAAGCTCAAAAAGAATTGGATTAATGTAGAAGTTATGAAAAATGGGAGCATAATGGAGGAGTCTGTATTTATTTGTTTGGAGAAAAATAAAGAGATGACTGGGCTGGATACTCTCCTTAAATGGAGGTTCTGGGAGGAGGCAACTGAAGAACAAACTGGTGAGAAATATTTGGTGAGCAGGAGGGTCCCATTGAAGCCTTTTGAACAGGGGAGGGAGACCATCACTTTCTTCTTTTTCTCTCTTCCTCTTTCTCATGTCTTCTCTTTTTTCTCCATATATATCTATGAAATATATGTTACTTATCTATGTGTACCATGTATCACATGCCTACATGTCTATATGTATACATGTATGCGTATGCTTTCTGCAAGTATGTGTGTATGCATGTGTCTTGTGGGGCCTGATTGCCCACCAAATAAAGTAGATAGCTAAACATGGAGACAGATAAGCATACAGAAAGATAGTTGGTACAAGGGAGAATGGAATGGAATGAAAACCATCCTCATAAGCTGTATAACCTAGATGTAGTCCCTTTCTCCATCATATACAATATCTGAACATGGCAAAATCTCATATATTCCTATTGCTGCATTTAATTTCTTCAGTGTGGCTCATGTGTTCCAAAAACTGTAGCTAGGGGTTATAGTTACATGAATTAAAGGGAGGCAGAATAAAATTTACTAGCCTCTATTCTTCCCACATTTCTCCAAATGAAACTTTTATTTCATGATAGGAAGAGGATCAGGAAGTTGGCCCCAGAGAGCACTCTAGTCTCCTCAGAGGGAGTGAGTACCACGTCAGAAACATATCTCTCTGTATTCTCCTTTAAATATTGTGTGTGCATGTGTGTGTGTGAATGCACGTATTCACATATGTATTTATGTATGTGTGTATACATGCATGTATATAAGCACATGTATATGTGTTTATCTATATACATGAATAATATGACTATATATACATACATACACATATATGTGTAGATAGATTCACATATACATAAACATTCAGAGAAAGAGAAAGTTCTTGCTGTATGTGAAATCTTGTTATGCAAATTTGACTTTATGTAAAGAATTCTTAAATAAATTCAATTCCAAAGAAATGCCAAAGTTAACTTTACTGTACATAACTCTCTCTCTACACTGTTGCCCCTCTGCTCCATACTCAAAAGCCCTATAAATGAAAGCAGAAGACGGGGCTGGAAAAACCACCACAGCAGCCCCAGCTGCCTATGTAATGGTAATATATTTAGGGCTAAGTGGATAGGATACTTAGGGCTAAGTAGATCAGATACTTAGGGCTAAGTAGATCATATACTTAGGGTTAAGTAGATC
>CM053600.1:83742932-83777848 GCA_028646575.1 Pseudocheirus occidentalis
TCTATCTATCTATCTATCTATCTATCTATCTTATCTTATCTTTTTGAACCAGGTCATAAATGAGTAAGTTTTAACCATTTACCATTACCCTATTTTCCCTTTTAATGTAAAAGCTCTTCTTTGCAAGTCTCTTTTATGTGAGAAAATTTTCTTCATTCTGTCTCTCCTTTCCTCCTTCCAGTGTATGCCTCTTTTTCATCCCTTCATTTTTTAAGACCAGCCCAACTTAATTGTCTCATATTCATCCCCTCTGTCTAGGTAAACTCCTTCTGTTTTGATAACAATAAAATTCTGAAGTTACATGTGTTACCTTCCCACATAGAAATGTAAACAGTTTAACCTTATTGAGACTCTTGATTACTTTTTCATGTTTACCTTTTTGTATTTCTCTTGATTCTTGTGTTTGAATGTCACATTTTCTGTTCAGCTCTTGACTTTCCATCAATGTGAGAGATAACAGAGTTAAGTTTCCACAGAGCTATTAAAAATTACTGAAGTAAAAATTACTGATAATAAATTGTGAGAAACAGTAGGGAGTTAAGTTTCTATAGAATTGCTAGACATTACTAAAGTAAGATAAAGGAAGTTAGCAGATAATAGGTGGACCAGACCAACCAAAAATCAGACAGTGGCCTTGGGAGACCCTCAGATCAGGATAAGGACTCATCTGGTTTAAACCAGACTGGATATTCCAACATTACTACTGTGCTTGCTTAATAAATCTCATGTATATTATCTGACACACCCCACATAAAAGTAGAGCCTCATTAGCAGAACATGGCAAGCACGATGAAGAGAGTGGGTCATACTTGTACATACTAGGAAAGATATGGGGAAATTTGAAACTCTGAAGAGAACCAACAAATTCATCCTCTGAAGGGAGTGTCCACACCAGACTAATGGTATAAAACTTTCCTTGCTTTTGTATTATCAACTCCTCCTTCCTAAAGAAGGGTAGAGTCTTCTTCTGAAAAAAATTCAATTCCTCAGAACTTCTCTTAAATAAAATTGTTTTTAGATACCCATATTTTTGTCTTTGTTTCCAACAATCTGGAATGAATGAAAGTCCTGTATTTCATTAAATACTGTTTTTCTTTGTCCCCTGAGGTATTATACCGAGTTTTACTAGGCAGGTTATTCTTGGTTATAATCCTAGATTCTTTGTATTCTGGAATGTCATATTCCAAGTCTTGCGATACTTTAATGTAGACGCTACTAATCTTGTGTAATACTGACAGTGGTTCCATACTATGTGAAGTTTTTCTTTCTGGCTGTTTGCAATTTATTCTTCTTGAATGGGGAGCTCTGGAATTTGGCCAAAATATTCTGGGAATTTTTATTTTGGGAACTTTTTCAGGAAGTGGTTAGTAGATTCTTTCAATTTCCATTTTACCCTTTGGATCTAAGATATTAGGACAATGTTCCTTGATTATTTCTTGAAATATCATCTATAGGCTCTTTTGTTTTTGTTTTCCTATCATGGTGTTCAGGTAGCCCAATAATTCTTCAATACCTCCCTTTGATCTATGTTCCAGTCCAGGTGTTTTTCCCAGTGTGATAGCTCACATTTATTCTTTTTTATTCTTTTGATTTTGCACAATTTTTGAAGATCAATGGAATCACTAGCTTCCACTTACTAAATTCTAATTTATAAAGAACTATATTCTTCAGTGAACTTATGCACATTTTTTTCCAGTTGGTCTATTCTAACTTTTCAAGGAATTCTTTTCCTCAGTGAATTTCTTTTCTCATTTGTCCAATTAGGTTTTTCAAGTTATTTTCTTCAGTATTTTTTTCCTCTTTTACTGAGTTTTTTATTGTTTATATATGTGTGTATATACACATATATACACACGTGTGTATGCACATATACATATATATACATATATGTATGTATGTATATGTGTGTGTGTGCATCACACTCATTTTTCCCCTAATTTTTCTTCTGACACCTTTATCTTTCCTTATCTTTCCATGAATTCTTGTTAGCCTTGGGTCCAAGTAGCATTTTTCTCTGAGGTTTTCCCATTGTTTTCTGTTTCTGAGTTTGTGTCTTGGTCTTCCCTGCCACTGTAGTAGCTTTTTATGTTCAAGGTTTTGTTTGTTTCTTCATTGGTATTTGGTTGTTTACTCAGTTTTCCAACCAATTTCTTGACATTCAACTTTATGTTAAAGTTATGCTCTTCTCAGGTGGTGAAGGGAAGAAACCATCTCAAGCTTCAGCCTCTTTTGTGCTTTTGCTTTCAGAGCTGTTTCTGGAGTTGGCAAGTTTTCAGAGCTTTCAGGATGGTGTTTACTGGGAAGACATGTAGTCATTGCTTTCTAGTTCTGCAGTCTGGTCTTTCTCCAGGAAGGGCCTGTGTTGCCCTGAATCCTATGTATAAGAGCCAGCTTATGGAGCCAGCTCCTATTCTCTGTTTTATATTTACTCCTTGTTGGAACTTGGGCAAGTCACTTCAGATTCCTATGGCTCCCATTTCCTCAATGGTAAAACAAAAAGGTAAAACAAATGACCTCCAACTCTTTGTTCCAGCCCCAAGTCTATAAGCCAGCCAGTGGGTAAAGTGTTGATCCTGCAGTCTAAAAGACCTGAGTTGAAATCTGTTGTCAGAATTCTGCTAGTTTTTGCTTTTGTTGTATGATCCTGAGGAAGTCACTTAACCTCTGTCTGCCTCAGTTTTCTTAACTGCAAAATAGGAATAATAATGCCATATATTTCATAGGATTTATATGTGGATTAAAGGAAATTATATTTTAAAGCACTTAGAATGGTATCTTGCATGTAATAGGTACTTAATAAATACTTGTTCCCTTCCCTCCTTCCTTCTCTCTTTCTTCCTCTCCTTTCCTCCTTCACTCTTTCTTTTATTCCTTCCTTCTCTCCTTTCTTTCTTCCCACATCCCTTTTCCTTTCTCCTTCCTTTCTTTTTCCCTGTTCCACTCCCTTATTTCTTTCTTTCCTCCCTCCCCCCCCCACACTTCCTTCATTGCTTCTGTTCTATTCTCTCTCTTATATTTACTCCTTGTTGAAACTTGGACAAGTCGCTTCAGCTTTCTATGGCTCCCATTTCCTCAATGGTAAAAAAAAAAAAAGGTGTAACAAATGACCTCCAACTCTTTGTTCCAGCCCCAAGTCTATAAGCTTCAGATTCTGTTACTGATACAATGTAGAGACATAATTATTGCAGTTTTACTGAATTAAATATATATATGCATATATATTTATTATTATTATTAAGCAATAGACAGAGAAGAAACAGGCAGAATTATAGTTCATAAAGCAAACTGTAAACCCAGACTTAACCCCAGCAGCAAGTGGAAGATGGCATAGCTACGACATATGTCGCTGTCACTTTGCCAATTAGCTGCAGTTTATATATGATTGGGGAGAAGAAAAATACTAAAAGACACACGTGGAGCCTCACAACAAGGAGAAGCAAATGAGAGGCATGTGGGCAGTACTGGACTGGATTTAGGAAGGGTTTTTTTTCTTCCTGGTAAGAAATTGCTATCTTGAATGTACACTTTTCAACTTATAACTAAATAAATAAATCTATATTCTTAAGTTATATGATAGTATTACTGAACTTCAAAAAAATATAAATTATCTTTGTTATTTTCTTTTGCTTATTTTCTCCATGACTGTAGAACTGAGGATTTAAGGTTTAAACTGTATATGTTGGCCCCTGCTGCTCAGGGTAACTGGCCAGCTGGTAAGACATTCCAATAATGGCCACAATGCAGGAAGTTAACATATTTATCAGATACTTGAGATGAAAAAGTGGTATTTCATGGGGACGTTTTACCCTATGCCATCTGGTCCTGAGGTGCCTATTACATCTATTATTGACTCATTAAAGTCAATGAGGTGAATAACACAATTAAACTTGTTTACTTGTCATGTAACAGTCGGTTACCAATGAAATGTAACTTCCACTTTTGGTACTGGTATACAGTACAAACCCATCACTCCTCCCCAAATGATACCTAGAATTAAAGCCAGATAAATATCTTTTAGAATTATAGTGCAATTTTAAAACACATGAATACATGGGGCTTCCTTTTACATATAAATACCATATACCAGTCAGTTTGAAGATTAGTCTTTATAATTAAAACAATAAAACAGAAATAAATGGCCATGGGGGACAGAAGCACAGGGCACTTATCCTTTCACTCCACTAATCATTCAGTTGCAGATGGCTTGCACATTTGCAAGTAACTTGCAGAAAATATGGATTCATTTGGGTAAGCATGGCAGTAAGATGCAAATCTCCTCGATAGAAAAGAGCCGATTTCCATAATCAGTTCCAGAATTCATTAGATCACTACTGAAATGTATTAATAAATAGTTACTGTGGTAAAAATGAAAGGATTATATATTTTTTCATTTTAATTCTCTCTGTTAAATCATCATGTAAATGATACAGATAACACTCTCTAATCTCTTTGGATTTAATGTGGGATTTCAGAAAAATCCACTAATGTAAGAATTAACAAATAGTTCACATACATAAGAATAGAATTCTTCAAAGATTTCTGTATGAAATTATTTTCCAAATAATACTATTTACTTTTCAGAATCACATATTATTAAAGCAGGGAGGGCCCTCAGAGATACTTTATAATCCAATCTTCTTATTGTAAAGATGTTGAAAGTTTTAAAGAGGTAAATTGAGTTGCCAAAATGGTACAGAGTATAAATGACTAAGACAGGAAAATAGCTACTGCTCCTTTTTGCACAAGCATGAATTGTGTGTGTATGTGTGTGTGTGTAGGAAATTATAAAGAACATAATGTTCAGAGGCTTAATGTTCTTACTACAATTTTATATATAAATGCCATATTACAATCAGTATGATGATTAGCTTTTATAATAAATATAATAGTAATGATAATGAAAATCTGTGATCAAAAGCATTTGTAATATTTAATTATAAAGAATCTTTTTTAATTTTTTTGGTTTCAATTCCCATCATCTGTAATAGATTCCTACAAATGTTTAGTTACACACACACACACACACACACACACACACATATATTGCATGACACTGGAAAATAATTTTGGTGAGCATTTTTTCATTCTGTCAGAAATAGAGTAGGAAGCAGGGGTGGGGTACTGGCAAATATTTCAGTTTTGAAGGTTAAACAATATTATTTATGTTTTCAATCCCTTTCTTCAATTTACACAATCCACAAAACAATAAATGAATTCCTATATTTATACTGTTTGTCTATTTTCTTGGTGTAAATGGTGACACTGAAAATTTTACAGTTGGCCCTCATTGTCAATTTGAGTGGGCTCCAGCATATTATACCTTGTTAGAGGGAAAATTATGGTTCATCTAGGTAAAGATCTGTCAGGCAGATCCAGGATGGAAGAAAAAAACCAGAAAGCTGCCTGAGCTCTCCCTAGTTTCCCTCAGATTCTAGAGTGACAGAATCCACAAAAAGATGGAGTGAAAAAAATTTTCTAACCCAAGATAACTTAGAAGGATTTCAGGAAATGTGTGTCTCACTTGGGTAAAAGAGGAACATAGTCCAGAACAAGCACTGTCCAGGCAACTCAGTGAGAGGCTCTTAGCCACAGTTCAGATAGCAACCAAGTCCCCATCATCCCAGATTAGCAGGACAGTGACGTAGCAGGTCAGCTGTGAAGCCTCCAGTCCCAGCACAACAGACAGACTATCAGCCATGGAATCCAGGGCACAATAGGAATGACATTTCTGCGCTTCCCTAGTAAAGTGGGCAAGCTGCCAGCCCCAGAGGCCTGGGTGCAAAAAGCCAGTGATGGGGCTTTTGGCCCCCAGTGAAAGAAGCTTGCAATAGTGCCTGCTGTGCCCCAGGAACAGAGGTCAACTTTTAAAAATGAACAACAACAACAAAAAGTACCCTGACCATAGAAAGCTACCATGGTGATAGGGAAGATCAAAACACAAATTCTAAAGAAGATAACATTGTGAAAATGCCTACATGTGAAGCCTCAAAGGGGGATATAAATTGGCCTCAAGCCCCAAAAATCCCTCTTAGAGAAGCTCAAAAAAGGATCTTTAAAATCAAGTAAGAGAGGTAGAAGAAAAATTGGGGAAAGAAATGAGAGTTATGCAAAATAATTAAAAAGGGGGGGCAATAGCTTGGAAAAGGAGGCACAAATATTGACTGAAGAAGAAAAACTTTTAAAAAGAACTGAGAAAATGGGGGGAAAATCTGCTGAAGTAGACAATGCTTTTGAAAGTGGAATTGGCCAAATGAAAAGGGAAGTATAAAAGCTAACTGAAGAAAACAACTCCATAAAAGTTAGAATCAGGCAAGTGGAAGCTAATGACTCTATGTGACATCAAGAATCAGTTGAACAAAGCCAAAAGAATGAAAAAAGAATTATTTTAAAAAATGGAAAAACAACTGACTTGGAAAATAGATCCAGGAGAGATCAAGGAAGAATTATTGTTGTACCTGAAAGCCACGACCAAAAAAATAAAAGAGCCTGAATATCCTCTTTGAATAAAATTATCAAAGAAAACTACCCTGATATCTTAGAACCAAAGGGTAAAATGGTAATTTAAAGAATCCAGCAGTCAGCTCCTGAGAGAGATTCCTAAATGAAAGCTCCAAAGAATAGTGTAGCCAAATTCCAGGTTAAGGAGAAAATATTGCAAGCAGTCAGAAAGAAACAATTCATATATCAAAGAACCAGAGTCAGGATTATACAGGATTTAGCAGCTTCTGCATTAGAGGATCAGAGCAGTTGGAATATGTTATTCTGGTAGGTGAAAGAGCTTGGTTTACAACGAAGAATCCACTACCTAGAAAAATTGTGCACAATCTTTCAGGGGAAAAGTGGGCATTCAATGAAATAGGGAACTTTCAAACTTTTCTGAACATAGTTGAACAGAAAATTTGATCTTCAAATATAAGACCCAAGAGAAGGATAAAAAGTGAACAAGAAAGAAAAGCAAAACCATGATATTCAATAAGATTAAACTGTTTACACCCCTACATGGGAAGATGATACTTGTGACTCCTAAGAAATGAATTAGGTCAGTTAGAAGGAATATACTTAGACGGATGGTATCAGTATAAGTTGACTTAGATTTGATGATTTAAAAAAAAATAAATGAAAAAAAAGGATTGAACTTGTTGAAGAGGAAAGGGGTAGCAGAATGAGGTATATTATATCACATGAAGAACCATGAAAGACCAATTACAATAGAGGGAAAAAGGAGGCGCCTATCATTGTCTGTACCTTACTTTCATTGGCTTTAACTCAAAGAGGGGATAACATACACCCTCAGTTGGGTATAGAAATGTATCTTACCTGATTGGAAAGTAGTAGAGAAAGGGAGAAAGAAGAGGGAGAGGGAACTGACAGAAATGGAAGGCAGATTTGGAGAGGCAGAAAATGCATTTTATACTACTGGGGTCTGTAGTGTCATCACTTTGTGATTTTTCACCCTGGATCATGGAAGTTATGACTGATTTCAAGCATTGAAGGAATAGTGAAATACTTAATTTGGTTGGAAGTTTAAACATGTTAAATTCTAAATATCTTTATATTCATCCCCAGAAGTGAATACAATAAACATAAGAAGTTTCATAAATTTTAAAATGTCCTTTTTTAAACTTGATAATTTCAAATATTATGATCCTTTAAAATGCTACAAATTGTGATAAAATATTGTCACCCAGAATATTAAATTAAAACCAATGTTTATAAGAATTGTAATAGCGAGTAGTATAGGTAGAGCACACATACTGAAAATTTCTTCTTTCACAGGATAATTTGATTTTGTACACTGTCATATTCATTCTTGATTTGATGAACTCCAGAATTCTTCAGTTTAGTAAATGTAAGCATAGCAAAAATTCTTATAGCTGTTGTTCTTCCCTCTTCTGATGAGTCACTGTAGGAATTAAGGTTTTATAAATAATAGTGATAAAGTATCTAGACCATTTTCTGTTTGAGACTCCCACCTAAATTAACTCATAGAAATGAATACTGTATTAAAACACTTACAGAGATATATTCCTGTCTTTTGCCCCAGAAGATAAATCCCCAAATCCTTCCTTACCTAAATATAATATGGTACAGTGTTTCATATCTCTCCCTTTTTTTGTCTTAGACATCAACAGTTATTGCCCTTCAGTACAGAAAAAGCTGAAACAAGGCCATCATTGTTGATATATTAGAGTCAGTACCAAGTTGCATCTGAATAAATTACAATGGACATTAAAATGAGAAATAGGATTTTCTGATTGTTTCCTTCTTGATGCCAAAGACAGTTTTGCACAGAGTATGGTCTCAATAAATGTTCAGTAGAAGGCTAATTATTTTATGTAAGCCAGTGTAAGCAATATTGCATACAAAACATAGTAAATGCTAAAAGATACTGACTTTTAAAATTTTATGTAACATGTTACTATAAGAACAAAATTATCCATTATATTTATACTTCATATAAGAAGGTAATGGATAAATTGCATATTTAATAACTTTTTTCATAACCATTTGGTTTATTTTTGAGGGATAGGTAAAGATACAAAAAGTTATTCATTTTTACTTAATCCTTCCATACAGTGACTTTTTTCAAAAGATAATTATTTTTTGTTGCTAGTTATTTAACAAATAGACATTGCTTAGATCAGTGGTTCTCAACCTTCCTAATGCCATGACCCTTTAATACTTGTATGTGGGTGTGTCTGCATGTGGGTTGACCCACCTAGAGACAGACAGAGGAGCAGTGTCTCGGTTCCTAAGACCATCAGAAATATGTGTTTTCTGGTGGTCTTAGGCGACCCCCATTAACCCTGTGAAAGGTCATTTGACCTCAAAGGGGTTGCAACCCACAGGTTAAGCTTAGATGTTTATAAATCTAGCTTTAGTATTGCAACTTCTGATACACTGATACAGTTCCAGTTTGCAAAATTTCCTAAGATGTTTTTGAACCTGCAAAATGATATTCAAGTGTGTTGTTATGGTTCCCTTTATGGTTTTCCACATACACTCAAGCAATATTCATTCATTTCGTATATTTAGCCTTTGTGCAAGCACTTCTTGGTACATGATTGAGATGTACATAAGCAATAAAAAAACAACAGGGAAGTCACCTAGAAATCTTAGAATTCCAAACAAGAATTCAGGAGCAAAATTCAAGGGCAGTATAAGAAAAAAGCTCCCAGAAAACACCATAATATTCTGGTGGGGACCATCCAGAAAAGGCTCCCAATTGAAAGCATTTTCCTGAATGCATATCTCTTTAAAGTAGGCAGCTCCATAATTCTTTCCAGAATTGATCTGGGTTGTCCTGAGAATCTTTGATTATAGTAATTAATATCTTGATGCAATTCTGAGACATCCTGAGTCTGATGACCTTCATTAAAAATACTGTTAAGAGTAGGGTAACTGTGTGTCTGCTGACTGGCCCCAGACCATGAACCATATAATCAATACATCATACTGCAAGTACCACCAAAAACATGTCCACAATTTGTTTGAAAAGGAAGAGATGCCTGATGAAAACTGTTTAGATAGGAAATAGTGTACAACTACAACTGAAAAAGAGCAGTTGCATCCTTATCTGTCTGAAATTGTTCCTGAAGCATCTGAACTAGTTCTCGGTTATCAGGGTAAATGTTTTGTTTTGCACCATGTCCCAGTCCTGGAGGCCCCAGAGAATCAATGAAAAGGTCCAGGGAAGGGGGGCAGCCAGGCTCCCCACAGGGGCCCCATCATGCACTTCAGCAGGCAGTCTATTGCAGGCCTGGCAGTAGGGCGGGCACCTGTGCCCAACTCCAGTTATTCTCATTTGGTGCTTCTGGGGCATAGGCCTGAGAAAAATGGAAATCTCCATATTCTTTCATACTTAAGGGAACTTTTCAACCACTATTGTTACTGTGTGTCTTGTGAAGAGAGCTGAAATATTCTTTCAGTCTGGGTTCTTCATAAACCTGATGATTGGCAAATGACCAAGGAAACATGGTGGATTGGCAGTTGTCACCTCTCAGTGGACAAAAGTAGCATTCATTCAGCATGGATAATAGAGAAATTTTCCAGTCTTAAAGAGAACTGAAAGAAAGAACAACTTACTTTTGGGACTGAATAAGCAGCTTTTGGAAGCGAATGAAAAAAAAAAGCTGTCTTAGCAAATTGTTTTTAATCTAAGTTTTTGAGTTTTGCCTATTGTAGAAATTGTTTCCTGTTATATAAACTGAGAATTCACCTATAATTTTCGATCTTAGAGTATTGCCTCTTCTGAGATACTGTGTTACCTATAGTCACATACTTAGAATTAGAGGTAGGAACCAAGCAAGGCCTTCCTGTCTTCAAGGAGGATCCCTTATTCTTTACAATATGTTCAATATCCTTAGAAAATGAAAAGTCTAATAATGTCTGAATTATTTGTAACCAACTTAGATGCATCTGTCTTTTCAGAGATGAAATGGATCTCTTCACTTCCATGTTTTTGGAACCACTACATGACTTACCACACTGAGTGATTTTTATTCATCCCCTTCTATAAATCTACCAGAGAGGGTCTACTAGAAGTGCTAAAGGTCTTTCTCCAGTTCTTTTAACACCTTTAATATTCAGTACAGGATTCAAGCATTCTGGCTATTGTCCATCACTGTATGCCTGAATTACTTTATTCCCTCATATAGCTCATTGATGACATCTTTTTACATGCAAGTCATTATTGTTAAGGTATCATTTCATTACAAAAGGCAGCTTTCCATTACCTCTTGGATTACGTGAAACTTTTATTCTTCCAAATAGTGTTCCATGATACCTAGTTTTATTTTCTCTCATGGGTCGAATGGTTGTGTTAAAATAGTGGGCTTTTGAAGCAGTGAGGAAATTGAAAATTTGAAATTATTATTGAAAGATAAATTTCTTTCTTAAATCTGTGTACAGTTCATGTGCAGTGCCTGTCCATTGTTTGTATGTGTGTTTGTGTGTGCATCTGTATGTTTGATGCCAATTTCATATCATCGAGATTTAGGTATACTATGTTTGTAGTTCACTATTCACTTTTTTTTTCCTTTTAAGGTATCTTGAAGAGGAAAAAAAAAGTAAAAACATACGGAAGAAAATAAATCAGATATAAGTCTTTTACGAAAGATATGTAAATATAAACACATTGTATATGCATAGATATGTCGATGCTATATTTATACATATATCACAGATGTGCGATATATGCATATGTATGTGTCATATATATGCATGCACATTCATTTATACATTTGAAAGGATATTAGTATAGACTCTAAAATTGAAAGGAATATTAGTGATTCCCATGTAATAAATAACACATATAGTCATACAACAAGCTGTGACTTACTGAAATGTAAATAAGTAACAGTTACTATGAAGCCCATGATCTCTGTCTTACATCTTGGATTCTTTTCTCTACATCACATCACCTCAAAATCCAAACCATATAATTTCTAGTCTCTGGGAGATCTTGAGGACAATGGTCTATGCATGCATCAAATATATCATTGATATATATATGAGAAGGGAAGAAGTGACCTTTTGCAAACAACTTTCTGTATCAGACTTCATCTACGAAGTAAAAAATAGCAGAGTAGTGCCGAAATATATGCTCTTCTCCATGTTTGTCTTGTTGATTTTTTTAAAGCATTTTACTTTGTGCAAAAAAAGCATCTTTAAACACTCTCCTCAAATAAATTGTCTCCCATCCATATGTTAAAATGAAACAAGTTTTCTTTTAGATAATCTGTTCAATGACTCAGTTTTAGCATTAAGTGGAACACAAGACAGGGGGATTTGTGTACCTCTAAGTTCCTTATTGGTTTCATTAAGGATGTTCTGAAAAGATTTGAAATAGAAAGGATTCAATATCACGAGTGAGATTGTTTAAATGCTCTTATTTGTAAATAATTTTGACCAAAGTTGTGATTCTTTTCTTCAGTAAAAAGAATCCCTGTGGTACTCTCTAAGAATTTAAATCCATTCCTGTTCTGGAATTGAGAGAGCAGTCTGAAACACAAAGAATGTAGATGACATGACCAGGGTCACACAATAAACAGTATGTGTTAGAAGCAGAAATTGAAACCAGCTCTTACTGACGTCAGAGTGGGCTATCTAGCATATCATGCTTCCTCTAATTTGTACTTTGTATTGTGTTGTTTTAAGCTAATGGAATCCATGATTATTCAAAGGATACATGTTTTCAACATAGACTTCTGTTCAGCAGCCGGTAATTGGATCTTACCAATGGAGGTAACCTTAGCAAGGCATATCACACGCAACCTCTAATTTAAATAGTACATTTTTTCATATAATTGAAAGAATATATTAAATTCCATGAATTTAAAGACACACAAACACAAATGATATCAATTTTGAGCTGCCAATAGTTTATACAATTAATCATATTATAAATATATTCAGGCAAACTCCCATTTTCATGTTAGGAAATGGTTATTAATTTTAGAATTTCCTGGATCAATGTTATGTTTACATTTATTGTTCATAAACAAATCTGATGTTTCCTGGTCATAGATAGAAAAGGGCAAAGGTTAATTGATGTACAAGTTGAGTTCTTCATTGATGTTTTAGTTGTGTCAATGACTCCTTTAAAATTGTTTTCCTAAAAGCAGCTCAGAGAAGCACAACACACAAATTAAATTGATTTAATTTAAGTATGATCCTATGGCTATCCAATCCATTTGGATGTACAATAAAGGATAGAGTTACCTGGGGAAGGGCAAGACAGGTATAGATGCATCTGCTATATTCATATTAACTGACGTTTACATTGTACTTAAATGATATAAAATAAAATCATACTCAGTAAATAAATTCTGAACTGAATGAACAATGGAATTATTCACTGGCTGCCTGTTTCAGAAAATATTTCAAATTTCTCAGCTAAGTGTCCTCATTTCATCTGAAACCATCCTCTACTCTTTTTTTTTCTTTTTTAGATAAATCCACAAAAAGTACATTATCAATATTTCAGATACAAGTGACCTTATTCAGAAGAAAATTGATCTGCAGGATAGCCATTTGGTCCTGAAATGATGATATCCTATGCATATGGATGGGAATGAGTTTTAAATATTTCATTGAGGACGTATGGGATGGGGGAAAAGATATGAGACAATGAAGATTTTAAAAATCTCCTAAATGCTTCCTATGAATCCTACTAGATAAAGGAATTTTTGTTAAACAAAACTTCCACATTTATTTGGATTTAAAAGATAATTATTTTTGTGAACCATTTTGTAGACCATGAATGCCATCTAGGCAGTATATGTGATCATGCAACTGCTGTTATGTATAATACATAATAACTTCTTCACATGTCATGCATTCAAGAATATTTTGAGCACTTTGCAAACATAATTCTACAAAATTCTTAATAAATATTACATGAGTAACAGTTCACTCAAATATAGAGGTATATAAGAAATATAATAGCATCCAATGTAAAGTACTTAGTGTAAGCCCATTTTTTTTAAGTGCAGGGGATGATTATCATTATTAATATGTCATTTTCTTATCATCATTATTATTAATCAATATATTTTCAGAATACAATCAGAATAAAAATTATTTTAAAAACCCTCTAGTGCTCCAAAAACATGCTTGCAATTACTTATGCTCTATAGCTCATCAAAGCCTTAGCACTTTTACTTGCAGTCAGTATGGCCCCTGTCACCATGTTCATCATCCTCCTTATTATGGATAAGTATAGCTTGTTTGGACAATTTAGACCGCACTGGAGGTGAACCCAGTCTTCTCAGTGTTTCAGTTTATTCTGGGAAAAGCAAAACTTCCTGGTTTCCTTTTTAGGGGCTTTAAAGGATTATCAAAAAGTCCCCATAGCCTTTTTAGATATCAAATAACTTTAAAGACCAGTGTTTTGATGATTTAAGTGTAAATGAATTAAAAACATATGGATCGAATTTCCGTTAAAATACATAAGGTTGTAAAAATCAAGGACAAAGTGCTTCACTAAAGGGCATTCTGGGTTTCATTGAAGTTAAAGTGTTTGAAAATAGTTCAAGATGTCCAAAGAACCCAAAATCGCACTGGAACCTGGTATTCGGAAAGTACTTTTAAAAAATCTGCTTTTCCCTTTTGCTTTCCTTTTTGGTAATGCTAGTTTGTTTACCTGGACAATTTAGGGCTGGTATGCAAAATCATGACTTTCAATAAGGTATACAGTGTCTCCAAGAAATCTGGAGATAAGCAATTAAATTTCTGAATGAAAGTTAAATACAATATAATATTTAGTACCATAAGGAAAAAATGTAGCGAATTTGGAGAAATTTGAATGCTTGTATGTATATATTAAGTTAGAAGAACTAGAGGACCAGTTGGGTAAAATGACTACAACAATAATATAAAGGAAACAACTTTGAAAGACCTCTGTGAAATTCCAGGACCTGTCATCCCTTTAGAATGGTGCTAATGAAGCATCCTTATCGTCTCTTACTAGAGAGGTGACAGGAAGAGAGGTACAGAATGAGACATTTTCAGACAGTTTATTTTATTTTACTATATTTATATGTTATAAAGAAAGTCCTCTATTGTTCAGTTTAGTGGTGTAAAAAATAGAAGAAAATCAAACAAATGCCAATGAAATATTAAAATTGTATAAAGGATAACAAAAGAAAGTTCAGTTAAGGGACCCAGCCAAAAAGAGGATAATTTTGTTATTCTCATGCTAACATACATTTACATTGATCCCAACATCATGATGCCATTTTGGTCCTCTTTGAGCACAAAACACAAACAACAGATCTTAACATAACAAAAGTTTATAGTTTCCTATAAAAAACTTTTTTCCCGTTTTCTGTATATTCAGCAGTTTGTGTATGATAATGTTTAAGTTTGTAATAAAAAAAAGTGATTTAAAATGCAGTCCCTGACTGCTGTATCATAGACTCTTAGAGAAAGTAAAGGTGATTTTGTCCATTCTCTTTATTTTACAAAGGTAGAAACCTAAGTCTAGAGTGAGTGAATGATTTTCTTAGGTTTCATAGCTAGCTACTGAAAGACTTGGACCTGGACTTCTTGGTTTAAATGCTCTTCAGTACATCATAAAACCTGCCTAAATAAGGTCACTTTACAAAATAATAAAAGATGATTTTGAGAAGTCTTGTAAGAAATCATTCATCATGCATTAACTCAATTCCAACAACTGTAAATATTTCTACTTCCCTCCTTTTCATATTATCCCTGAAGTATTATCTCTTCTGATCATGCCAGTAGCTGGACTCCAATGTACAGAGCCAGTCAAAAGAATCTGACAGAGAGGCATTCAAAAACCATGAGCAAACAGAAACAAAAGGGAATATTATCCAACTTTTACTGAATCTTGCCCCTTTGCATCACCACTACAAAATAAAATTAATGCTTCAGAGTGCTATTTCTATAATTTCCAGAATAATTATGAAACCAGTCTTAACTTCTAATGAAAACTGTCTGATCAGGCACTGTGTATTTTCTCCTTCTAGAAGAAACACAACTAACTTGTTAAAAAGTTTGACATAATAGGAATATCTTAATTCAATCTATTAAGGATAATGTACTCAATTATTCAGGGAAGGATTGCTTTCTGTACTTTATATAGATGAAACCTGAGTCTAGGATCCCAGTCACTAGAACAGTGATTCTAAAAGTTTTCCTCTGCTGAAAAATTCTTATACTCTCTACTCCAGTGGTTCTCAACCTTCCTAATGCTGTGACCCTTAAATATAATCCCTCATGTTGTGGTGACCCCCCAACTATAAAATTATTTTTGATGCTACTTCATAACTGTAATTTTGCTACTGTTATGAATATAATGTAAATATCTGATATGGAGGATGTGTTTTCATTGTTACAAATTGAACATAACCCACAGGTTGAGAACTGCTGTTCTACTCTGTATTAGTGGTCTTCTCCCAATTTCTGAAGCTTACATTTTTGTGACAATATTTTAACCAGATTGTTGTTGTTCTGTCATTTCAGTCTTATCCAACTCTTTGTGACCCCATTTGGTGTTTTCTTGGCGATGATACTGAAATGGTTTATCATTTCCTTCTCCAGCTCATTTTACAGTTGCTAAAATAGAGAAAAATCAGGGTTAAATGACTTGCCCAGGGTCACATAGCTAGTAAATGTCTGCAGCTGGATATGAACTCACTAAGGTGAGTTTTCCTGACTAAAGGCCCAGCATGCTATCTGCTGCACCACCTAGCTGCCCTTTTAATCAGATTAGCACATATTTAAGTTTAATGTGAATGAGTTGTATTGAAGGAAAATGATAAAAGATGAGGTAATTATTATTTTTATTAAATAATAAGGAGCAATAATTATTTATTTTCTTATCCTATGAACTATCTTTGCATGATTAAGATCAACTAACTTGTCCACTTCAGAAAGATAAATAGCCTTTTGGCACTGGAAGTCTTCATGATTTTTCCCTGGGAAATGACTTTATTAAGAATTCCTCCCAACTGAAGATTCTAATTCTATCCTTCCTTGATGCCTGAAGATTTTTCTTCATATTCTCCATCACAAAGGAAACAAAAATAAAATAGGAGTTGAATTTTTAGTTCTTATTTTAATATACTATTATAATCTCCATATCTCCATATCTGCAACAAGAAGGAGTTCCACTGTTTCTTTGGTATTTCTCTTGACTATAAGTAAGCTAAGTAAAAACAAAAAAGACTTTAGCATTTATTGCAAAGTTTAGTTAATACTGGACTTTGGGATTCCTAACTAAATTGATAGAAAACCAACCTTTATGTGATTATCTTCAATTATCTGCCTTTACTTCTCTTTTTTGTTCATTTGTTTTAGTTCACTGATGAGCTTCCTCTTTAGTCACATACATCTTTTGAGAGATCAGTCCCTTTTCTTCCTCATAAGAATCCTAGGATATAACAGTGTTAGAAGTTTGTTTAGGAAAACCACGCATTGTAATTGAACCAATATCAGCCTCTGGCATACTACCTATCTTATTTCTAATTGCTTTGAAATGCTTTCTCCTAAAGCAAAATGAAGACATCAGAATTTGCCTGGAATTCTCCTCGTTATCAACCGCAAATTATCGGACACAATTATTACCTCTTAAGGTTTCTACTCTAGCTAGTCTCTCTTTTTTTTTTTCATTTTTTCTTAGAATCCTAAGAAAAAAATTACCATTCTTTGTTACTTTTCCAATATTCTATTTGATATAATTAATGGCATGGGACATCATTAATTTATCAAATTTCCTATTTATTTTTGTGAAAGAGATATTTCCAACATATGACCCTATAATTGGAAACCATCCATCTAAACAATAACCTTCCTGCTTCTGTGCCAGCCTTCTGAGTCAGAAACTTGTCATCCAATTTCTCCAGCTGTCCTGGCAGCCTCTAATATACTCCCACCTCTAGGTTGCCTTTGTTCTCCCTCCTTTGATCCTCACCCAAATGATTTCTACCACACCTTTCCTCTTAGATTTGCAGATTTCTAAGCAGGTGAAAAATATTATGAATATTTTAAAAGAAAACATACTATTATTGTTATTCATTGGGTAGCATACAAAGATCTCAGAACCTAGAATGAGAAGACTTGTATTAATTTAATTCCTGGGTTAGTCTGTAGGACCTTGATTCTTTTGACTTCTAAGTTACTAATAATTCCTTATATGTACAATCAAAATAGTAGTATTTGCACTACCTGTCATAACATGGTAGATGAATTATTGTTGTTAATTCATTTTTAATCTAGATATTTAAATTGATCTTGTCCTTCTGGTTTAAAATGAAACTTCCCATTTTAAATCAACATACAAGTAGATCTTAGCACAACCTCTAGTTTCACTAATATTCTAAAAATTAATAAACTTCCGCTAATAATAAATAGTATTATAAACTAAATATATTCATAGGTAAAGTATATTTTCATAAATACAATACTGATTAAATGACATAAATCAGTAACTTCAGTAAAATTCATGTTGAAAAAAATGTAAATTATTTTCCTGTTAGTACATTTTATGACCATGGAAAAACAATGTTTACATTATATTGTTCTGACAATATATGTTGTAAAGTTTCACACAAAGTACATATTGTCATTGCTTTAATAATTTAATAGTGTTCACATTGCAAATGAATCAGTTTCTAATAAATTACACAACCAAAAAGCAATTGCTGTAATGTTAAATATAATATTAATAAGGAAATAATAATTTAATAACCCGTGTAACTAAAAAATATGAACCCATTTCAATTCTTAAAAGGGATAGAGCTCTGAACTTCAATTCAGGAAGAACAGACTTTGAATTCTACCTTAGAACATTGCTGGTTGTGTGACTTGGCAGTTGAAACAGATTTTCTTAGCCTTGGTTTCATCAGTCAAATGGGGCTAATAATAGCATCTCTCTCAATCAAATGAAGTTCTAATGAGATAACGTATAAAATACTTTGAAAATGTCGAAATATTGTATAAATAGAAGTACTTTATTATACACTAATCATCATAATTTTCATAAAAATCAGCTTCATATTTTTATGAGTAAATTTATGTCTAAATTGGCAGCATCAAATTGCTTACTGATTTCTACTTCACTAATTTTCTTTAGAAATCTTCATGAGTCTGGTCAAATTTTGGTGTCATCTAAATAATAAATAGGCCATCCTTTTATCCTCTAATCAACTTCAAAATATTGACTCAGTGTTCATGCATGTTCATAATTACTAAAGGATAAATCAGTAAGGCTCTCTTTATAGAGTTTGATCGGTGAATGCTTGTGTTCAAAGGGCCTAGCCTAATATCTAAGTCAATATGTTCAAACACACTGCTGACATTCAGTCATTTCATTAGGGAAACAGAATACTGCTGCATTCTTACTAATTGTTTTAGGAGTTCTTTTTCTGCTGAATATTGAGTACATTAACCTTGTCAAGATGGGACATTAATGATGTTTCTTTTAGGGACACTTCTGATTAAAATAACAGAAAATTTAAGAAACTTTCAATGTACCTATAATGTTGATGGTGCTTTTACTCTGTGAAGCATATAGCTGTCTTCTCTGATAAGAATTATAAATTATTTAAGGGAATGTGTTGTCAAATTTTCACAATCCCCTACCTGCAGACAAAATAGTCATCCTTGGATATTATATTTGTGTTTTGCTTTATAGTTTGAAAATGGTTTTCATATATATTTCATGTCATCCTTTCAATGGCTCTGTGAGTGAGATAAATGGAACAGATATTATTATCCCCATTTTAAAGATAAGAAAAGTAAGGTTCAGAGAGAGTAAATGACTTTTTGGCTTCAGCTTTTGAAGCATAGTGCCAGAACTTGGATCAGACTCTGAGCATTCTGATTTCTATTCTAGTGAGTATTACCATCATGCCATACTTCTGATGATACTGCCTCTGCTGTATATACATCAATTTTCATATGAAATTTATTATTTTTAAAAAGTCTTTCTTCCATCTTGTGATTTAGCCCATTACCATATAAATCTTCTGTCTAGCCACCTTTCAGGATTTGCACAGTAGCATTATAAACTCATCTTTTTGGCAAACAAGGGTCAGTAACTCAAGTTTTACTATCACCTCCTAAGGTTACTTTTTGTTGTTGTTGTTTGAAGAAAAAGAAATAATGAGCTGCAGCTGCTCCATCAGCTTGACTGGCAAGTAATTTTTAAGCTTCATCCTAATTAGATCAATAAAAGCTAATCCATATGAGAGTATAAATAAGGCTTGCCAATTACACACTTAATTTAGGGAGAAGTAGTGCTATTCACAATAAGTGGAACTATTATGACTATTCCATTGCTGTTCTCCAATGTTTGCCTGGATCATTGAACTGCAGATGTAACCAGTTAGAAATGAATGGAGGAAGTGGGGGGGGTGGGATAAAGAAACATAGGCCTTTATTGGAGGCAGCAAAAGCATTGGGCAATATTGATGTCTGCTCAGTACATTTGGATTGATTGGGGAAGAAAAAAGTTTTTTTTTAATAAAAGGTCATATAATTGCAAAGTAATTGTTGTATCTGCCTATGTAAGCAGAAGGAATTCTCAGACAATTAGAGCTAGCCGTGTTAAAATGCCTTAAAAATCATTCCACTCTGACATCTTTGGCAAGATCAAGAAGAAAAGCAAGAAAGTAATCTAAGTTCAGTTACTGTTTTACACCATTAGAATACAGGTCAATTCCTCATCATGGGTAATAATTAAATAGTCTCTTCAGTAAAAGTAACAACAAGAACAACTTTAATTATCTGAAAAGGAAATATCAACCTTTTGCTAACTTTGAGTCACTTTTGATTGACTGAGAATTAATTTAGCTCTTTGTACTCCTCTCTATGCAGAATCCTAAATTACAACATATCTGTTGTTGATAGATATAAATCCTTCCCTCTTCAAGAATAAAAATAGAGAATGGTTGAGATTTTTGTATTTTCATTTAAATTAGATTGCATGTTGGATTTTATCATATAACTTCCATAGATTACCTTTGCTTATATCATTTCTAGATTTTTTTTAATTTTAAGATTTGATATTTTAAAGTGAAATGAAATAAAATGATTAGGCTTCATTGTTTGGTTTCTTTGAATTTTATTCATTTCTACATTGGTAGAATAGAGTGAGCCATTTATATATTATCATGTTTTAAAAGTCACTTTAAAAAGTTCCATTGTAAAACATTTTAAGATTTTGTGTATCTTGTCTTTTTAAAGTGTTAGATATTTTAAATGAAAAAATGAAAACAATAGTAGTTATTTTCAAAAACCAAGTATATCTTATTTATATGAATGTGTCAGTGTGGTACCTTATCAGTGTTTTATAGTCATAGCTGACATATCCTAACCATTTCTTGTGCCTGAAGATCTAACTTTCATCAATCCTAACATAGCCTGCCTAACCCTGAAGGTAGACCTACCATCTCAACTCTCTTGATTACCAATGCCTGCAGACTCAGTGTTATCATTGTACTGTGACCTATTTTCCAACCCTCCTGTTGTAACATCCAGCATTCGCATAACCAGCTCATTCCACCCAGGGCAGAGAGAGAGCTGAGAGGCAATTATTCAATTTCATAGCTTGGGATACTATGACATTTTCCTTGAACTCATCCCTTATACCACTTTGAAGCACTGATTAATCTGGAAGTATTTTTGGAGGGGAATATACTGAGCTGAATTCTCTTACCAAGGAGGAAAAAAGAGGTATCAAATTATGGAGAGAATAAATATCCCAATCTAAGCAGAGAAGGAGGAAATCAATTTTACCTGTTAAAGGGAATGAAGAGGTAGCTCTAAGTCAACTTTCTTGCATCCTGTTGGCTACATTCTTAAATAACCAGGTACATAGTAATGATCTCCAAGTAATCCTCTATAGTACCAAACTGTTAAAGTGGACTTTGGGATGTGGATTTCCTTCTTATAACCCTGAAATACACAGAGGCCAGCTTATAGAATCTTGTTTCATCTCCATTTTCAGGGAACACGTTTTTCCCCATAGGAAAAGAGTGTTGGGCTAAGACAAGGTATTGCAAAAAGGTAAGGGAAGAGAATGATCAGAATCTCAGTAGCCACTGTCAACATGTACAATTAGAAAGAGGGGTGGAAAGATGCTTCATTTCAATGTGAATGGATTATTGTTAAAGACTAAATCATCTCTGACCATTATTAGCTTATAAGATAGTACTTCAAAATAATTCACAACTATCCCCTTTTACTTTCTTACATATACTCAATTTTACAATCAGCAGGTGATGAGCATACAACTGTGAGTCTGGCATGCTTTAACTGTCAGAAGGCACCTTTAATCATAGTGTAGGAAGGGCTGTTTTCATCATTTAATCAGGTAGTTGCATGCATTTGCCCCTTGGATACACACAGGCAAACTCAAGTCAAAACTTCAAAGAAAAACTTTCTAAAGGACATTTGTTTTATGGAAATAGAGTAAGAAAGAACTGTATTCAAAGGGTGAGGAAAGCTATGCACAGGAGACCTAGATTTTATTGTGGTTTAGCTCATGGGACAAATATGTTTAGTGGTTTCAGTCTACTTCCCTAGAAAAATGGCCATATTAGAAAATGACCACCCAGGTTAGCCTAGCCTGGCATAATGTTACATACCAGAAAACACAACCTTCTTTTGGGGGACCGGGACTTCAACAACCACCTTTCCTATCAGAAGCAATAAGTTATCACCAGAATTCTGATCCTGTGGAAGGAGCTATGTGTGAGATTTAGAACCAATGGTCTTTGAATCTAAGAAACAATAGGGCTGTATGAACTCATTCATGGTAAAACATAATTTATAACCTCCCTTTCAAACCATGTATGGAGGCAGTTAGCCATAAGGACAACAAAGACTGAATGCACCCACATTCCTGAACATGAACCACAAATTACTTTAGACAGCCCAGAATTGTAAACTGGCTCTGTGCCAGGATTCAGAGAACTTGAACATTAAAAATGAGATGTCCTGTTAGATCAAGATGAAACCTTTTCCCCAAACATCTAAGCATTTTCTAAGACTTTGCTAATTATAAATCCAAGTCACAATTCTATAAAATGGATTACAGACCTATTTTTTAACAGCTAACCAGTTCCAGTGTCTCATTTAAGATCACGAAACAAAAGCTGTGATTTGAGATGAGGTTTTATTTTAAATTATTTTACTTTTGCACCTCATCTTCATCTTTTCCTACTGACATGCATTGCTGGTAAAAGATGACTATGTGAGAGCTTACAGTATCAGTCTGAAGCATCCAAGTCATTTAATCAAGTGTTTTTAGAGACATGGCTTCCCTGTGCATCTTCTGATGTCTTAGACATCAGGAAAAGGTGCTATAAATTTGGCCCTAAAATTTACTTCTGAGTAAGTTCATGCCATTTCTTCAAGCTATAATGATGAGTTCATTTACCATTAATTAAAGGCTGATGAGTTTTTATTGAGTTGAACTTTTGGCGGATTTCAACAATATAGTTAGATGCACAACTGGTCACTAAGCAAGGGAATAGCATCACTGTTTAATCATCTGTTCTATCTAAGAGCTAGTTTTATACCCTCTTCCAAATATAGGCCAGACATGGCATTCATTCTGTTATCCCAGTCATTTTTTAAAAATTTGCATGACTTGAAATAACTCTCCTTTTTCAATAGACCAAATTCTATCATACCATCCAAAATACTATTCATATTGTCTCACTATTCTGAATTTTTTAAAATACTGCTTGATATGTGATGCTTTTCATCTAGACTTTGAATATTATTTTCTGATAGAGATCATTGCTATGATGGTATTAGAGTTATTAGAGAAGATAGTGTAAAAACACTTTGTCTCTCTGTCCACATAATTCAGTAGAGATTTGATAATATATTGAGTAAATCATTTCAGGTGTATTATTGTGACCTTTTGTTACACCTAGATGGTAGGCTTCATGATTTGCTTCAACGTCATTAGTCTGGTTAGGTCTAGACAAGTCTTAGTTTAGTTATTGTTAAAGAAACATGACAACAATTCCAGTGTAGATGATGATTAAAATCATACTTTGTGATAGTATGGATATCAAATCATATGTCACCAAATAGTAGTGCTTATATTCAGACCCTTTAGTAACATGTATAAATGCCTTATTGAAATGTTTTCTTGTTGATTTTGATGGTTTATGTGAAAGGATACTGTGATACATTGAGTTAGGAAAAACTGATTTCTAATCCATACTCAGTTACTTATTAGACATATAATGCAAAGCAGTTCACTTAACCTCTGTATGTGCCTCAATTTCCTAATCTCTAAAGTGGAGATAAGAAAATACACTGCTGAGAATTGTTGTGGGAATAAAATGAGAAAATATTTATAAAGCTCATGCAAAGCATGCTGCTACATAAATACTAGCTACTGTGTTACTTGGAAATTAAAAAGAGTTCTCCAGGTCTCACCAGTGCCATAGTAACAATTAAAAGCCATTCCTGTCCTCTAAAGACAAGAACATTATTTTCCTATATAAGTTCTACTTTGAAAAAAAAGAAAAGAATTTGAATATGTTCATTCTAAGTTGCTCATATAAGTTTAAGTGCTGTAACACAATACCAAATGTAAGATGATCAGTGTCTGACTTTTGGGGATGAGAGAGAAGATATATGGGAGTGTTGAAAAGGATATGTTATTTGGTGTAGTTGTTAAGAAAATCTTAAATAAGACCATTTTAGACAGAGGTATTGCTTGTAACTATTATGATATAGAAGGCTAAATTGCTCTGAAGCAAAATTACTTGCTAACATCTGGCTCCATCTGCACCCTTCCCTGCCCTCTCTTTTCCCTTATGGAGGGAGCATTGAGGCCTTAGATCTCTGTCAGAAAGAAAGAAGCATTTTTCAAGGTCTTTTCATTACAATCCTTCAAAAGGTGAGTGTCATTGGGACTTGATATGTATTCTGTCTCAGGGTTTGGAATACTAACAGAGCAGGGCAGAGCCAAGATGGAAGTGCAGAAGCAGGAAATTCTGTGAGCTCCAGCCACAGCCACATCCCAATACCCGTACAACATGATTCTAAACAAATTTTAGAGCTACAGAGTCCACAAAGTAACAGAGAGAAACAGATCTCCTGCTGAAGCCAGCCTGGCAAACCAACAGGAAGGGTCTAGCACAACAAACTGGGAGATGAATACAGTCCTGTGTGAACTACACCAAGCCCCATGTGGCTCCAAACAGTGGCCCTGACCAGCATCCCAGACTGGCCAGAGCAAACTTCAGGAGAATAAATCACCAGCAGGTGTGGTGGCTTCCAGACTTCACAACCCATAAAAACCAAAGAGAAAGTAAAAGGTCAGTGGGGAACTCTGTTGGAACTGGGTGACAGGGGAGTAAGGTTCAGCCCTTGCCCCCGGGGCAAAAGGTGGTGGAAGCTGCTGCTTGGTGGCTGCAGCTGCTACTGTGTGGCTGCCAACAAAGCTCCTGACATGTAGATTGTAGGGGAACCACACAACCATTCAGAGGGTAATCACTCTTGCTTTGACCTGCTTGGATCTGGCTTGTGGTCTTGGGCAGTGACCCTGGTGTAAGAAACTCCAGTGTGCCATAGCTTGTGATGACTATAGAGAGAGTATGCACCAAAAACCTCTGACAACATTTGTGAAAAACTCAGCAATTTGGGACAAAGATCTCCACTAGAGTTCTACTCTGGCAAAGAGCTTAAAAATCAAGTACTTGGTTGGCAAAACAAGCAAGCAGAAGAAGCACAATCAAACTGTAGAATCCTTTTTGGGGGGACAAAAAGGATCAAAACATGGAACCAGAAGAAGTCAACAAATGCAAACCCCAGAATCAAAAGGTTCCAAGAAAAATATGAGATGGTTACAGGTTATGGAGGAGCTCAAGAAGCATTTTGAAAATGAAGTAAGAGAAGTGGAGGAAAAACTGGAAAGATAAATAAGAACGATGTAAGAAAATCATGAAAAGCAAGTCAATGGCTGTGAAAGGAGACCCTCCAAAATACTGAAGTAATGCCTTAAAAAGTGGACTAACTCAAATGGCAAAAGAGGCCCAAAAAGCCAATGAGGAGAAAAATGCCTTAAAAAGTCAAATTTGCCAGATGAAAAAGGAATTTCAAAAACTCCCTGAAGAGAAAAATTCCATCATAATTAGATTGGAGCAAATGGAAGCTAATGAATTTATGAGAAATCCAGGTATTATAAAACAGATCCAAACAAATTAAAAAATAGAAGGTGATGTGAAATATCTCATTGGAAAAACCACTGGCATGGAAAATAGATCCAGGAGAGATAATTTAAAAATTATTGGACTACCTGAAAACCATGATATAAAAAAAGCCTAAAACCTATAAATCATAGTTCAAGAAATTCTTAAGGAAAATTCCCCTAATATTCTACAACCAGAGGACAAAATAGAAATGGAAAGAATTCACCAATCACTTCTTGAAAAAGATCCCAGAAAGAAAAGTCATAGGAACATTATACCCAAATTCCAGAGTTCCCAGATAAAGGAGAAAATATTGCCAGCAGCCAGGAAGAATTTGAATATTGTGGAAACACAATCAGGATAACACAAGATCAAGCAGCTTCTACATTAAGGGATTGAAGACCTTGGAATGTGATATTCCTGAGGTCAAATGAGGTAGGATTAAAACTAAGAATCACCTACCCAGCAAAACTGAGCATAAAACTTCAGGGGAAAATATGGTCATTCAATTAAATAGAATACTTTCAACCCTTCTTGATGAAAAACCAGAGCTGAAAAGGAAATTTGACTTTCAGATACAAGAAGCAAGAGAAGCATGAGGAGATAAACAGGAAATAGAAATCATAAGGAACTTATTAAAGCTGAACTATTTATATTCCTATATGGAAAAGTGGTCATTGTAACTCTTGAGACTATATATATATATATATATATATACTTTATATACTACACATACACACACACACACACACAGTCTCCATGATTCTTGTCTAAAGAAAATTCTGACTCAGTTCTCAGTCCAGCAGTTGCAGCCCAGCCTCCAGATGCTGCTGAGAGAAACTTTCTCTCTCACCCCCAGCAGAACAGATTCTACCACCATATTCTGGTCTCAAGAAAGTCTCACTGTGCCTCTCTGCGGCTTTTCTTATATACACACAACTTTAGCTTCCTATTTCAGCCATCCCCTTACTGTTATGTCAGCAACAGGAGACAGGAGTTCATAACTTCTGTTTCTTTCAAGGGAATTTGATTACTAACTAAGGGCTAAGTACCTACTTACTTGCCAATACAAAAGGGGGTCTTCAAATTCAAATTAATTACCATTACATATACAGGCATTGGGGTATATAAATCCATCTTGCCCTACTAGTAAGTTGGGGGATGGGTAGATGGTGAAGCAGTATTCAGTAGGCTAATTATTTTGCAGTGGTATAATGCTATGCACCAGCAGATTCTCAAAAGAATGCTACTATGAACAGTTTTTAAGGTTTGGATTACACAGTGTGGTGAAAACTCCATTTATTCTATTACAAATCAATGCAAGCATTCACAATATGTGACAATATAATATTCACAACAAATCAAGGTTCAGTACAATATTCACACCAGCTTAACATTATCATGGCCACACAGTTTTCACTACAGTGGCCACAATATTTAGAACAAAACATTCAATTAATTCATAATACAGTAATCAATACTCAATCATTCAATCAATTCACAATACAGTAATCAAACTTACACTCATGGGGACCAGGCAGCTGTCTGCTTCTGAATCCAGGTGACTGTTTGGTGGATTCAGGAGGGAGCTGGGACCATGAAAGAGGATCCAGGGAATCAGAGAGACCACCCAGAGTCAAGATGAAGAAAAGGCCTCAACTTGGAGGAAATTGAGGTTTGCTGGACATCAAGGGGTGGAGGATTTGTATGGTTTTCTAATGACTGTACTAGTGATTAATGATAGTTAATAATTGTGAATCTAGGTTAGTGACTGATTAAGTTAATGGTTGCCCCATGAGTGGAAGATTGACAAATTGTGAATTGATTGAATGATTAAATTAATGGAGGGTTTCCCCCTTTTAGTGAAACCAGATGATTATTCTTTTGTTTCTTGTTCTAAATATTGTGACCACTGTAGTGAAAACTGTGTGTCTATTCTAATGCTAAGCTGTTATAAGCACCATATTGTGATTTTCTGTGATAAGATGTAATATTGTGACATATTGTGAATGTTTGCCTTGATCTGTAATGGAATAAACAGAGAGTTCACTATTACTGTGTAATCTGAACCTTAAAAGTTGTTCACAGTAGCATTCTTTTGGGAATCTGTTTCTGCATGGCATTACACAGCCTTCCACGCAAGCCCTCCCGGCCTTCCAGGTGGCCTTCACCAGATTCTGGTCTCAAGAAAACTCCAATTCAGTTTTCATCTTCCAGATACTGGGAGAGAAACTCTCTCTCTCTCTCTCTCTCTCTCTCTCTCTCTCTCTCTCTCTCTCTCTCTCTCTCTCAGCCACCTTGTCTCCACGTTCTTCCTTCACTAGAAGCAACATTCCAATTCTGTCTCTCTATCTCTGGAATTTTTACTTATAGACTGGCCTCCTCTCTCAGCCCTTCTTCCATGTCAGCAGGGGGATTCATGCTTTCTCAACAGTGGGACAGAGTTCACACCTTCCATACTTACCCCCAGGTTACTAAGTGCTAAGTATCTGCTAAACTGTTTGCTGTTACAGGTCGGGGTAGGGGAAAGACAGGGAGAAAATTTGTAACTCAAAATTTTGTGGAAATGAATGTTGAAAACTAAAAATAAACAAATAGAAAAGAAATATTCACAGAGCCCCAGAGTATCGGCCCCCACCTATCTCCAGGATCCTCTCTTTTCAAGTGCCCACTATAAGAACCTATATTTAAGGGCCCCATACATAACCTCAGATTGCCTGGGAATCAGCACCTAAGGACACATGTACTGACTTCCACCTCTCTGATATTATTCTGTGTCAAAGTAGCTAGTACTTCATGCACTAATGACTCCCTGGTTTCTACAAACTCTCTTGCATAGCCTGAAATATCACTCTTGAAAAACTCTTATCATGCATACCCAGGTATATGCCTTCCTTCTACCTATTCCACTAATTCTCAGAATTAAAAGACTGTCTTGACTAGATAGATATATGGATATTTATATTGGTATAAATAGAGACTGGACTTATGAATCCATTAGTATATGAACTAACAGTTGAGTAAATTCCCTTTATCCACTGGCATAAGTCTATACCTTCTCTATATTTACTAGTCTTAGAGAATTGCCTGGTTTGTTGAGATATTAATTGAATGGTACAATTACATAACCAAGTGAACTTAGAGCCAGCTGGCATAGTGTGAAATCCTTTATTGATGTTGTTATTCGTCCTTCATTCTCATGGTGAACCAGTGACCTGAGGAGAATGATGTTTTGACTTGCAAGTGAATTGGATTTAAGTGAGGCAACACCTATTTAGTGATTAAAGGCTAGGTAAGAATTGAGGCAAAAAGTAGAATAATTTGCCTTCATGAAAGACTCAATCAGGGAAGCAAGACCTTCAGAGTGTCTGGCCAGAACAGAATTAATATCCTTTATTGGTACTTATTGGTTGTGACCTTAGGTGAGCCCATTAACTTGTCTGAGCTTTGATCTCTTTATTTGGGGAATTGTGATATTTGTGGTACCAAACTCAGAGTAAATTTTTCATTTAAGAACTCCCTAAACTAAAAACCTATAAAAGTGTAGTTATTATAACCATAAGTCTTGTCTTTTCCCTCACCCTTATGTCTTCTTGGGAAAAAAATGAAGTTCTTTTAGGTGTGGGTTCAGACAGTAGGATGAGGAGAGACTAGCCTGGAAAAAATTCAGAGTAGAACATAAACAAGTCAATCAAGTACTTAAGGAAAGAATTAACACTTTTTATCCAGTTTCAAAGAAAAATGCCTTGGGTAACTTGTGGGTGAGGGACGTAAATAAAAGGAAAAAATTAGATGAGTAAAAATTTAAAACATCCCAGTTTTCCAGGGAAAAACTCAACTATGTCCAAAACTCTTTTAATGGCAATGGTAATTTGAAGATCTTCCCCACCCTTTACTAAGCCTAAGGAAATTTGAAGACTGTCCCTGTTTTAAAAATATACTCTATTCCCCTAATAGGCTGAATGCAATCACATGGAACCTGTGGTGGGAAGAGTTTGCTGAAGAGTGGAGCAGGGCCCTTAGGAAGCTGGGTGTCAGAGGAGCTAGACATGGTTAGGAGAGTACATATTAAAGGAGACAGGCTTGTGACTAAATATTGGTCTTATGTTGTTTTGTGGGAAGGTTAAATGATGGTGTGATTCTCTACTATGTTGTGGTGCATTAACTTCTATGTTGCTATGATGGATTTGGTTTCATGGTGTTGGGATTTGGTGTTCTGGTTGCTTTGCTTCTGTCTTCTATATGGAGAGTTTGTTATATTTTACAATTGAACACTATGAAGGTATATTTATAGTGCCCGTTGGCCACTCTGAATATTGCATTGGTGCTACAACTCTTGAACATATATATTTTAAGGCATTTGAATGCTGTCTAAGAAAGGCATAGGGACAGACCTATGACTTTACTAATGTAGGGAACTCCCAGATTAGGAAACCCCTTCTACTAATATAGGCAAATACCTTTTTCTGCAATTTATAGTCTTATATTTGCTATGAGAATTGAGGGGTTTAATGACTTGTCTAGGATCACACAACCAGTATTTATCTGAGGAAAGACTTGAACTCACATATTAGAGTATTTCTCAGTGCTGCCTTTTAAGAAACTTGGTAAAAATATATTTATAATATCATCTAAATGTATTGAATCATTGATTTATAAGCTCAGTTCACTATGGTACTAAAGAAACTTTTCAAGGAAATATAAATGAACTGTGTTGGTGCTCCTCAATTAGGCAAGTATTTATTGATTTAATAGAGGGGCTCTGAGATTAACCATAGCCTCAAATTGTTTATCCTCTAATTAAACTGGTAATGAAATTTTCTCTGGTCTATTCTCTGTACAAAAGGCATATAATTTAGACTCTGGTAACTTTTTTTTTAACATTTGTCCTAAATTATCAAGTGCTTGTCGGATAAGTCAGGGTGTCCCCAAATATCTGGAATGTCCTCTTCTATTGTTTTACTCTTAAAATAATTGTGATATGACAGTGGTTCCATTAAAAACACTGTGATATAACTTTATTTCCATTAATAAAATTCAGTTCTTATAATTATCAAAGGATTACAATTATATCTATCCTTCATAATTCAATTCCTTAAGATTATGGAATGTTAAATAAAAAGTCCAAGTGCACAAAATGCAGGTTTACTCAAAACATCAAATCATTTCCATTCCCACCTAAAGCTAAGTGAAAATTTATTTAAAATATAATAGAAAACACATTGTAGAGCTTGATAAAAGAAACTTATCCTTGAAGAAAAAAAGTACAGTGGTTTATCAATATTTATGTCTCAGGTACAAGTATATTTTTTCCCTTCTTTTAAGTGGTAGGGTCAGAAATTGAAATCAATGTCAAATGAAGCAAAAAGATACTGGGGCTGAAGAGGAATTGAGAGGACAAAAGAAGAACTGAAATTCCCCATATAGAGACATATAACTGCTCTTCATTTTCTTTAAGATGTTTATTTGATTTGTGATTTATTTGAACAGAAACTGCCTCACATTTTGAGAATCTTTTAATTAACAAATCAATGTGTTTTTGTCATTGATTCTTAAGTTATCTTTCTAAAGGAAGAGAATTGTATTAAATATATTTTTGTCTTAATTATAGTCACTTGGGAGAAATGACAGAAAAAGAAAGACCAGCAAAATACAATGGAATGCAAATAGTTCTGTAATTCACTGATTAACTGGAACCATAAACTGATTTTTTTCAGCAAAATAAAATTTAGGATTATTTCAGTATTACAGACAACAATAACGAGATGCTTTCGTTTTCCAGATGAGTGATAATTGTTTTTTGCTTGTATGTTTGTTTTTTTCTCCCCAGCATTATCATCACAATTCTCTACTAATTCTGGTCTTTGTTGTTGTTGTTGTTGTGGGTAGTTTTATTTTTTTGGTAGTTGAATGGAACAGCTTTAATTCCATTTTTGTCTTTTCAATTAAAATGAGCACATGTTGATAGACAAATATTTGCATTGTTGTCCTTTTGTATTAATAACAGTCAGAGAAAAGGAAATATGAATCAGATCCACCATTTTATATGTTCATCTTTAGAGCATCTGGAGAGGAAACAATAACACATTTCCTTGTCATTCTTTGTGTATGTTCTAGTTCTACAATTTACTAATTGTTTGACCATGGACAAGTCACTTCACATTTTGAATTTTCAGTTTCCTCAGAAACAAAATGTGGAGGTTCAAATTGGTGACTTTTTAGTGAATTCTAACTCTGAATCTGTAATCCTTTGAGTGCATTTCTTTTGTTCTTTATATGTCCAATAAGTTTTATACATATATAAAACATGGTATCGTACATTGCAAAATTACCTTGGAGCAAGGGTATGTTAGAGTCAGCTTTTAGGACTCCCTAGTATTACATTTTCAATGTGAGCATTAACACTTTGGAATCTGGTGAACATTACAACTTGGAGTTTGATTTATTATATTGTTGATAGTCTAGATTTAAGAAAGTGCCGGGGTAACCTATATTAAATTCAAAAGTGTATTTTTTTGAAAAAGTTATTTTTTCTTTTTATTTCTTTTCTTTCTTTTTTTGCTTTCTATTATTTCTTTGTGAGCTAGATGTTAAATATTTACCAGCTTTGGAGTCAGAAAGACCTTGGTTCATTTTCTGTTCTCTCCTAAATACTGACTAATTATCCCATGTAACTTTCTGAGACTAGATAAACAGAGAGAAAGAGAGAGAGAGAGAGAGAGAGAGAGAGAGAGAGAGAGAGAGAGAGAGAGAGAAGAGAGAAGAGACTATTAAAGTCTATTTTGCAAAGCAAATGACTGATTTGTCTACATGGGGAAGTTCACACAAACGAAGTCATCTATGAGGATGAAATTACAGATCTAAACAATATTAAGATACCATTAACATAAATATGATAAATTGAGACATAAGCATTTCAATCCCTTAATCAATTGACTGAAAAATCAACAAAAATTTATTAATTCCTACTTTTAAAAATGACCTTTATATGTCTGGGAAAAAAAGACTGAAATGACACAACCCCTACACTCTTAACTTTGATTAAACACCTGCTATTTTTCTGGAAGTACGCTAAGTACTGGGAATACAAGGAAAGGCAAAGGACAGTCTCTTTTTTAAAGGAGATCAAGTCTAAGACCACATGCAAAAACAAACAAACGAACAAAGAACAACATCTACTTTGTACAAACAAAATATACACAGGCTAAATTGGGAGTAATATCCAAGGGAAGAAGACACTTAGATTAAAGAAAACTGGGAAAGACTAATTGTAGAAGAGAGGACTTTGAGACTTGAAGGAAGCCAAAGAAGTTAGGAGGCTGAGTTCAATCAAGAATACTTTATTGTATTAGGGGAGATAGCATACATTTATAAAATTATATATTGTATATATACATATATATATATATGAAAAATAAATGCAAAATAATTTAGATTAAAAAGTATACTTAGGTTTTTGGAAGACATGGTAAATTATTTACTTTATTTCTCAATGATGACAATTACTAACATTTAGATAGCAATGCATGATATGCAAAATGATTTGCAAATATTATTTCATTTTTCTTTACAAAATTGCTCTGAGGTACATGTTATTATCATCTCCATTTTAAAGATGAGGACCACTGTTGACCATATGAGATTGGAATGACTTGCCCAGGGCCATAAAGCTAGTATATGTCTTGTTCAACTCAAATTTTCCCTATTCCAAATCAAATACTTTATCTAATGAATCACCTCATATCACTTCTGCAATCTTTACTGAGGCTAGCTGCATTGCACAGTGGATAGAGCACCTTGCCTAGTGTCAGGAAGACCTGAGTCCAAATCAGCCTCAGATACTTAGCAGCTGTGTTATCCTGGGCAAGTCACTAAAACTCTATTTGCTTCAGTTTCCTCACCTGAAATATGAGTCAGAAAAGTAAATGGCAAACCATGCCATTGTCTTTGTCAAGAAAACCTTAAATGGGGCCATGAAGATTTGGACATGACAGAAATGACTAAACAATAACAACTGTAGTGAAGTATGTGTGGTAAAGTGGAAAGATCACCATATTTGGAGGTAAAGACCTATTATGAATCCTGTCTCTGCCACTGACAATCTTGTGACCTTGGTCAAGTCACTTAACTTTTCTAAAACTTAATTTCCTTATATTTAAAATGAAAATAAGATTATTTGCAAGAATAACCTTACTTGACTATTGAAAGGGAAAGAAAAACCTAATGGTTTTTAATATCTAAATTTAGTATCTAAAGCTTTATATCAATGAATGATAATATCTGTAATTATTATTAGATGATGATGCATTATTATTAGAATTATAATTAAACTAATGATAATTAGCAATAATCATAGCTTTATAAATATTATTTCACGTATCTGATGGTAAAAACTGATAAAATACTAGGCCTAGAGTCAGCAGACCTGACCTCAATTAATAACTGTTTTACCCTTAATGAGTAACATAGCTTCTGTTTGTCTTAGTTTCCTGAACTATAAAATGGTTGTTGTAAGGATCAAATAAAATAATATTTGAAAAGGCAGAGCCAAGATAGGAGAGTAGAGAAAAAGCTCATCAGAGCTCTCTCAACATTTCCTTCCAAAAAGCTTTTAAATTAATACCGCAAGTCAGTATTCTGATTGTGGTGGAGCCAAAAAGGATCAGGATGAGATAATATTCCAGCCGCATATAATTTAGGAAATTGAAAAGGAGAGATCTGTAATAGAGGAATGGAAGATGACCCAAGGCCCACATGGATGAAATACCTGGGGTGAGACTAGAAGTTGGCTACAGAAGCAGCAGCTGTTTGGGAAGCTCTCAAGTCAGAGATAGTAAGGGGACATGGCTACTTGTCAGAAAGAGATTGCAGGGGATTCCTGTGCTAGCACTAGACACAGGACAAGATGCTGTTTGACAACTCTATTGCCTATTTTCACTTTTAAGTCATAGTTCAAGGTTGGTTAGGATTACTTTCAGGCAAGAGGGAGCAGATGTCCTAATGAGCTGCATTACTTAGGTCCCCATGTATCTGTGACCCTGAGAAAAAAAATATATCATTTCTGGTCATAAAGGAGGAGAGATTTTGAGTATTAGTGTTGATTTCAATCTCAAGGGATCAGGGACCCTTCCTGGGTAAGGACTAGAGAGCAGATCAGGATAGTGGTGATGACATCTCTCCCCAGATTACACAAACTTGGAAGCACAGAAAATGTGAAACTTCCAG
>CM053600.1:83778348-83808633 GCA_028646575.1 Pseudocheirus occidentalis
AGTAACTTGTGAAACTTTTCTTAATATGAGGATAGGTGAAGGGAATACAAATATATATATATATATATATATATATATATGTATACTTAGACATGTGTCTATATAGGAAGCAATATATGCACATAAATACATATCTGAGCATGTGTATATAAGGGTATATAGAGGGCATAGGATCAATTGAATATGCAGGGATGATACTTTAAAAGGCAAATTCTGAGGTGGGAGAGGACTAGAATGAAAGGAGACAGGGAGAGACAAAATGGGGTTAATCATACCATGTGGAAGAGGCAAGGGATTACTGTTACAACTTTACTTTCATTTACTCTCATTGAATCTGGCTTAGGGAAGAAATGGCATAAACTCTATACTGGGCATCATGCCACAGAAGAAGTTTATGAATACAGATTTCCCACTGTTCTCATTACTCAGGAACTGCTGTACCCTGAGACAAAGAATTTCTACTCATTGTCCTCTGGACAATAAAGGGGCTTTGGAGAGAGAAGATAAGGACATGATATGGTGATGGTCATAAAAAATCGCACATTCATAGAGCCTTTGCCTTTTTCAACATGTCCCACAAACTGTAAGATGTTTTTTTTAAGTCAGCACTTCTGTCAAAAACCAACAACTACATAAATGTATATTTTTTTTGCTTTTTTTTTTTTGGAGGGCAGTTGGGGTTAAGCGACTTGCCCAAGGTCACACGGCTAGTTTTTTTTGTGTGTGTGTGTGTGTGTGTGTTATGTGTCTGAGGCCAGATTTGAACTCAGGTCCTCCTGACTCCAGAGCTGGTGCTCTATTCACTGTGCCACCTAGCCGTCCCACATAAATGTATTTTGTAAGAGGGAAAAAAATCATCCTTTGAGTTGTGTTCTATGTCATAAGAGAGGTGGGAGCAAAGGGAAGGAAACAAGCTTTATTAAATTCCTACTATGTGCAGATCCCTTTGCTAAGTGCTTTATGTTATCTCCTTTGATCCTCACAGTATCTCTGTGATATATGTGCCAGTATATTCCCTATTTTTTGGTTAAAAAATGTAAGACAGACAGATATTAAGTGACTTGTTCAAGGTCACACAGGTAGCAAATTTCTAGGGTCAAGTTTAAACTCAGGTCTTTATGACTATAGACAAGGACACCATGTAGCTATCTCATATACCAGTATTGTAGTCTGATTGTAGAATGATGTTTTTAAAAGTATAAAATAAATTAAAACAAATTATTAAAAAAATCAAATGCAGATAACAAAAAAGATTTCCTTTTTCTCCCCTCATACAAATTGACAGAGATATTCATGAACTCTACCTTAAGAAATACTGATATCAGAGAATTCTAAAGCATCCTTAAAATATAAAAAATGTAAAAATAAATTACTTCTATAGTATTTGGATTACGGAGGAAATCAAAATAATTATATAGAGAGATAATTCCAGGATTTCAATTGTATTCCTGAAACATCTAAAACAAAGCAAAATTTGTAATTTTGAGTGGTAAATTTTCTTAAATTCTTCCAGTAAATTTCATCATACTATAGAGGTGAACATGGCTTTTAACAGTAGAAGTTAAACAATACTTGGGTTGTACATTGGTTAGAGCACTGGTTCTCAGCCTTCCTAATGCTGTGACCCTTTAATACATGTATGTGGGCATATCTGGGTGTATCTGCATGTAGGCAGACCCTCCTGGAGACAGATAGAAGAGTGGTGCCTCAGTTCCTAAGACCATCAGAAGTATGTGTTTTCCAATAGTCTTAGGTAACCCCTGTGAAAGGGTCATTTGACCCCCAAAGGGGTTGCAACCTGCAAGTTGATAATGCTAGGTTACAGTGTTGGATCTGATGTTAGGAAAATTCTCCTTTCTGAGTTCCATTCCGACTTCAGATTCTGGAACCTATTTGCCTCAGTTCCTCATCTGAAAAATATGTTGAAGAAGGAAATAGCAAACCATGCCAGTATCTTCATCAAGATCCCTAATAGGAACATGAAGTGTTGGACATGACTGAAAAATGATTAAAGAAAATTATATCCATAATAATAATATCTTATCAATAATAATGGCATACTTTCTCACAGAGCTTTAAAGGGAGTTAATAATTGTACATATATTATCTCGTTTAATACTGAAAGATAGACTATGGGATAGGATCTTCTATATCCCTTTCATAGATGACAAAACTTAGGGTCAGAGTGGTTAAACCACTTGATTAAGGTCACATACCTAGTTCATATTAGAGTGTGAATTTGAGATAAGGTTTTCCTGATTACAATTCCAATGCTATGTCTACTGTTTTATGGTTATCTCTAGAAGACTATGTCAAAACTTATATTCACAAGATAGTGTGAGCAAAATAACGTGGAAAATTTGAGTATGTGCATGTAACAGTTTATGAATCTCGCTAAACATAGAGAAATTAATTACCAGAAAGTTTGTCACTATGTATTCATACTCTGTATCTATATATAAATCTATGCCCATCTAAGTCTGTCACTATATCATCTATAGTTATCTTTTTTATGTATTCATGTCTATACCTGTATCCATAACTACATAGCTATATCCCTGCATCTCTCCTCCCATATGTATGTGCGCATTTATATATGCATTCATATATGTACATATGTATGTATGCATGTATGTGTGTATGTACATGTATAGGCCAAAGGAACTCAAGGAAAGGTTATGGAGAAATTACAATATGTATTAGTAGTAGGAGGAAGGATTATCCTAATTTATAAAGTCATGGATTGTGTATTTATAATGATGTGTGATCCTTACTAAAGATATTAGAATTTATGTCAAAAGGCCTTTATTCAAACATTAACTTTTATAATTACTATCACTAATAAAGATGATTATCTGATAGATTACTATCTCTTTAAGAGATAGTAATTATAAAAGCTGATATTTGAATAAAGAAGAAAAAATAGGATAAATAACAGTTCTAAATTTCATTATCTTCAAATGAAAATATTTGTATTACAAAATGCTTTAAAAAAACAAGATAAGCTACTACCCCTTTCAAAACCTTATTCAATATCATTCCTAGTTCATCGAATACATGCTATTTAAATTGGGGAAAAAAACCCCAAAATAAAACAAAAACCTTAGATAAGGATAGGAACAGGACCTATTATTTCATTGGTATGTAGGTGCCCCTGTTGAAAATTCCCTCAACCCATGCAGGTGGGAACCTTCTCTGAAATAAGACAAATTAAGTAATATACTCAAGCCTGTACTCAAGCGTATATTCTGTCAGGGACAGAATTTGATCCAAGAATCTGATAGCCAAGCTGCCTCTATATAGTATAGAATATAGAGTATATAAACATAAATATATATCTAGATAATTACTCTTTGTAGTATATGCATTAAGGTAACATACATGATCAGAAATCCTACATCTCAGATGTCATCCTGGGAGGGACCTGAAAGCCTACATATTACTTTCCCCCTCTATTTACAAAGGAAGAAACATTCCTCATGCAGTGTCACAAGGATAGTGAGTATGACAGGTGGGATTATTATAAAGATAAGTAAATATGACTTTTAAAAGAAGTTTTCCTCAGTTCTTCATCTGTAAAATGAACAGGAGAAGGAAATGGCTAACCACTCCAGTATCTTTGCCAAGAAAACCCCAAATAGGGTCACAAAGAGTCAAACACATCTGAAAAAATTACTGAACCACAACAAAAACATGACTACACACACAAGCTAGTTGAACTGAAATTATTTAAATCAAAGTCGAATAAACTTGAGAAAATATTTTAAAATATATAGTTACATTAGCATATGTACATATGTGTGCATATGTATGTCTGTGCATATATGTATATGCATATTCACATACCCATATATATCCTATGCTCATTTTGCTTAAGTGTTTGAAACACTGGCATATTAAAGATAAATTAGACTTTCTTTGCTTGGTCCACAGGGGCAAAACTAGGCACAGTTGGCAGAAGTTTCAGGAAAACAATTATTGCAGCACTGTACATTTTGAGCTTGAAAGCATAAAATAGCCTGTTATTAAATAGGAGTCTTATAGTTGCAAGTCTTCAAATAGGGTCTAGATGACTAGTTTTTATCATGTTATAGAGTAGAATATAGGTTAAAGGTACCAGTTAGACAAATTGATTTCATTTAAATTCGGCTCCAATTCTGAGATTTTAGCACTTGAAGAAGTCATTCCTGATGAGTAGGTTAGTTAAAACTGAAATTATTTATTTAAGGAGATGCTAAAATTTTCATCTTGAAAGCCTTAAAAATAATTATCCTAATGAAAACTATTTATTGTTTTGAATAACATAATTGATAATGGTTCTAGAAAAGTTAGATGGATTTAATACCTACTGCTTTCAGATACATAATTGAAGATTATCCCATTGTCATAAATTTAGATTCACATTATATTGCATTCTGTCTCCAATCTCTTCCCCTTCCATTCCATTCATACACTACAACTAGATTCATCTTCATTTCATTTTTTTATATCATAAACTTTCAATAGTTTTCTTTTTCAGCATAACTGACTTGGTGCTAATTAAATTGTCTGTTACATAACCTTTATAGTGGTGGAAGTTGAGGATTAATAGTATCATTTCAATATGAGTAAAGAGTAACATTTTCCACAGATGCATGAATAAAATAACTTATTATTTGCATTGTGTGGCTTTCTTAGGTAGAGGAGGAAAAAAAGTTTTGATAGGTGCATTTACACTTAATTGTTATTTTTCTCTTAATTGTTCATTTTTAAAAATTTGTGAATCCATCTAAGATATTGTTTTAGAGGTTTTGGCTGCCAAAAACAAAACCTACCCTGAAGAAAGAAGCAGGGCAGATTAGTTAAGTGAAATGAAAGCAGGATTTGGAGTCAGAGGATCATGCTTTCAAATCCTTACACCATTTAATACCTTTTTAACCCTGAGTAAAATGCAACCTTACTGTGACTCAATTGCCTTACCTATAAAATGAGAGGGTTAGGCTAGTCTACTTTTAAGAAACTCTACATGTAGGAAAAGAGTACCTTCCAAAAAGCACCAGTCAATCAGAATAAACATTTATTAAAAATCAGTGAATCTCTAGTGTGAGGGTTTGCTGAACCTTCTTCAAGGCTGGTCCTCCATCTTTGTATCTATTTGTCACCCAACTATCACCTGTGACTCCAAGAAACTGTAGCATATGCACACCCTAGAGAAACAGTCAAGGTTCACCTGCTAAACCATGTCGATGGTAGCAGATGGGCCTCAAACATGTTAGTGAGTTAGGGGGATATCTACCCCAAGCATGTGAAAATGTCCTCGACTGGAATAAATGAATGAAAACAACTTGTTCCAAAGGTGGATAAAGCAGGCTCTGTGGAACACTTAGAGCTTGGTTAGACATGAAAGATGCTCAGGTGATCCACTGCATCATGGGCCACTGAAATTTTTCCTGTCACTGCACTTCTATGACTCTGGAAGAGAGGATGAGGCAAAACTGCCTCACTTAAATCCAATTCACACATCAAGTCAAAATGCTCCCCCATGATGTCACTGCTCCTCTTTGAAAATAAAGGATGAACAATAGTAGCAGTAGTAGTAGTAGCAGTAGTAATGTTGACTTGAAAAGAAAATTTGTAAAGATTATAGCAGCAACTGGTCAAGCTTGCAGCATCGTGGGAGATTAGCATATGTGAGATAAGAAATAACTCATAATAGTTCTCAGATCACTCAATGAAATGATATGAAATTAAAATAGAAATGGAATATTGCTGCCCATATACTGACTTGAAAAATAACTAATATTATCAATGTTAAAATTTTATTTTTATTTGTTAAATGTTTCTCAATTAGATTTTTCTCTGATTCCATCTTAATATTTTTTCAAGTTGCTTTTGGCCTGTGAAGAGGAAATTTGAAACTTCTGGAAATATCTGGTTTATATTTAATTGAATTGAAATAAATATCAACATAAAATTGAGGTGTAAAAATGTCTTGAAATATACAAATAGAGATCCCCAGAAATAAATGAGGAAAAAATTATTGATCTTTATATTTCTAATTATTTTAAAAGTGGTCTAGAGAATATTTTTTCCTCTCTTTTTGTAGCTGTTCTCTTTTTTTGGCACATAATAATATCTCCACTTCCACCAATTACATGTAAATATTCATTTTGGTAAGGGTTTTAGTTCCAAATTTTTCTCCCTTTATCCCTACTCCCCTCCCTGTCCCAAGACTGCAAGTAATCTGATATATGTTATACATGTACAATCATGTTAAATATATTGTAATATTAATCATTTTATGAAAGATGAATCAAAACAAAGGGGAAAAATCATGAGAAAGAAAACAAAGTAAAAATAGTATGCTAACATCGGCATTCAGACTATACAGTTCTTCCTCTGGATATGGATAGCATTTTCTATCATGAATCTTTCGGAATTGTCTTGGTTCATTGTATTGCTAAGAAGAGTTAAATTTATCATAATTGATCACTGCACAATGTTGCTGTTACTGTGTACAATATTCTCTTGGTCTGCTCATTTCACTCCATATCATTTTATAGTCTTTCCAGACTTTTTCCTGAAATTTGCCTGTTCATCATTTCTTATAGGACAGTAGCATTTGATTACATTCATATATCACAACTTATTCAGCTGTTCCCCAATTGATGGGCATCCCCTTAATTTCCAATTCTTGGCTACTACAAAAAGAGCTGCTATAAATATTTTTGTACATGAGAGACCTTCTCCCTTTTTTATGATGTCTTTGGGATATAGATCTAGTAATGTTATTGCTGGATCAAAGGGTATGTATAACTTTATAGCCCTTTTGGCATAGTTCCAAATTGCTCTCCAGAATGCTTGGATGAGTTTACAACTCCACCAACAATGCATTAGTATCCAGAGCCAAGGTGGCAGAGAGAAGCCAGGAAGTTCCCTGAGCTCTTCCTAGTTTCCTTCAGAAACAACATTACATCAAGCATCTATACAGATTCTGGAATGACAGGATTTACAAAACGATGGAATAAAATAATTTTCCAGTTTAAGATAACCTGAAAGGACTTTAGGAAAAGTGTGTCTCACTTAGGTGAAAGGAGAATGCTCCCCAGTTCAGGTGAGAAGACAGAGGGAAACTCTTAGCCACAGCATAGACCATATCAAATGAGGGCCCTTGAGTCTGGCTCGGTAGGTCAGTGGTACAGCAGGTCCACTGTCAGACCTTGATCTCCACCACAGAAGGCAAATTGCCAGACCCAGAACCCAGGCAAGAAGAGACATGACTTGATTGGGCCAGCCCAGCTCAGTGGGCAAGCCACCAGCATCTGGGACCCCAACATATAAAGCCAGGACCATGTCTCTGGTCCTCAGTACAAGAAGCATGGAATGGTGCCCTCTGTTTCCCAGGAACAGAGTTCAATTTATAAAATGAACAAAAATAATTTTTTAAAAGAGCCCTGACCAAAGAAAGCTGTTGTGGTGACATGGAAGATCAAAACACAAACTCAGAAGAGGACAAAAATGTCAAAATGGCTACATATAAAGCTAAAAGGGAGATATGAATTGATCTCAAGCCCCAAAAATCCTCTTGGAAGAGTGCCATGAGGATTTTTAAAATCAAGTAAAAATCAGGTTCCCTAAGGAACTTAAAGTTAAGAATTTTTAAGTGGCTTGTCCATAATATGTTGTTTGTGGTTTCTCATTCTCAAAAAGGACTATAGTATTAGGGAGATGATGACATGATATGCAACTGATTTTAATTTGAGTGAGAGAGGGTTGTGCAAAGTCACCAGATTTACTGTCTCCTCCAGAGCCATCTGGGTCCAGTGACCAGATATTTATCAAAATGACTAAAGATGGCCCAGGATGCAATGGGAAACTCTGGTCCTTTTAAACTATGGTCTTTTCAGGTTCTCACTTTAAGTGAGGCATCACCCATTCAGTGAATAGTCCTTTTTAAGAAGTAAGTCAAGGGATGGCCCCTTTAATCATAATAATAATAATAAATAATAATATCCCAAAAGAGACATCGTTAATACTTACATTCATTCTGAGCCAAGAGGGCCCCCCAAAATAACCATTAACTGGTGCTTGGGCAGGTATCTATTGTTGTCTAGTCTATGAGATCCAGAGTGAATTGGGTTCAAGGTTTGGTCTTTGGAAAAGAAATCTGGCTAGCAACCCCAAGTTAACTAGGTAATTTTTGGCCATAAAAATTTACCTTCCTTTGAAAAGAACATCCTTAGGTAAAAGAAACAGAGAAGAGAAGAAGAAAGGACAGGAGGAGAGGGGAATGGGAGGGGAGGAGAATGGAAGGGAGGTGAAAGAAAGGACAAGGGAAGGGAGGGTAGCAGAGGGGAACCAAGGGATGGATACATGTTGGCTCTTTTAAGCTCTTTTCAAGTTGTCATAGTAGTTGAACGCAGATCTTTTCAATTTTGTTTCTTCTCGGTCTCTGTGTCTCTCTCTTTTTCTCTTTCACCAGGCAACTGTACCTCTCTTCTAAGCATCAGTCAGCTCTGAATTATATCCTTGAAAAACATTCAAAATAACATACTTTCCAATTGGTCATATCAAGTCTCTATATCATCATTTCTATATCTCTTAGCCAAATTGCCCTCATATGGCTCATCTTCAGAGGACGAATAAGAGTTTCAATGAATCTGTACATATTACGCATCTGTCTACAGAAAAAAAAAGTTAAGTAAAGCAAACAATATTTTAAATGTCACAAATTTCATTCCACCATCCTTCTCACTTTACCATCTTGGATAACTTCCAACAATGCTTCTAGTTTATTTAGAGATACATGGTTTCATCTGTTTATATTTTTGGATACGTTCAGCCATAGAAATCACTTATTCTAAGTTGTAACTGTTAAAAAGGAATTCACTAATCTGTTGATTATATCAATACTTGTATTTTTCCTTTTATATCTTTACTAAGATTGGATTTTTAAATACCTTTGAAATGTATTCTTATCACCTTCTTTTGTAATTCTAATGGAAATAGATCTGTTTTAGTTAGAAGAAATGTTAATTTAGTCAAATAATTTTGGGAGGTATTGCTGAAAAGAAAAGAAATAGCACTGAACATCAAAACCAGTTCTATCATTTAATATCAAAATTTCATCTTAACAAGGTTGCTCTGTGTATTCAGAGAAATAAAATCAGGGAAGACAATTGGAAAATATATACACTGTCACCTTGAAATCCAAAATAAAGATGATTCAAAGCACAAAAGTGAAGAAGCAGAAGACAGAGGGCTTGAAAAGAATTATTTTTAATTCATTGTCCACCCACTACAATTAAAAGCCTTGTTAAAATGTTAGAGGAAAAATATAGAGATAAATTAAAATACTCATACATCAGCCATAAGGATAAAGAGAAAATGTCACTTTTCTTTGCTATGCCATTTAAAATAATGAAGTTTTAACAAGAACTGTGACCTGTTTTTATTAGTGTTGGGAGTCAGGAAGGTTGGTGGAAGATGAGGGGCTAGAAGGGCATGAAGGTCAGGTAATGGTGACAATAGAGAAGGAGGTGGAAGTGGGCAGTTCAGAGTGTTGACATCTGGTTTCTTGCAAGGAAGTGGCTGTGCTAATTAGCAATGCCCAGCTTTTCATCAACAGTCTCTTTGACCCACTTGAAACTCTTCATCGACCTCATGGTCAAGGTTCCTGACCCATACTATGAGAAACACTCAATCTAAACAGGCACAAATTGTTCAAAGCTGCGATACTTATTTCTAATCTACCAAATGGCTTATAAAGTTAAATATAGAAAGTTAAAACTGTGTGCCCTCACCTACATGTGTGAAAGCATTGTACCTCTCTTTTTAAGTTGAATAATCATTGCTTAAAGTAGATAGAAAAATATATTTGAAGGGAGTACACAATTGAAAACTGATATCAGTTAATGCAACAGCAAGAATCATTTTGCAAAGATTTCCTTTAAAACTAGTCTTTTGCAAATCAAGAGACTTTATATAGAGCTACAGTCTATTCTTTGTCATTTTATTCAATGCTAATATGAAATTTCAATTATAAATGAATGTAAATGAATAAAATCCAACTACTTTTGTTCTGAATGTGAAAGAAACTATGATAAGTTATTCATTGGAAATCTTTACCTAATGACAGTTCTCATGATAATTCTAAGGAAATGGCTACCAGACGCCTTTGTTGCTGAAACAGTGATCAGAAAAGGTGCTCAAGTTTAGGATACATACAGTACACACACACACAGACACACACACACACACACACACATTTATCTATCTACCTATCTATTATCTATCATATATATGTATTTGTATATGTATATATATATATATTGATATCCACATGACACAAGAAATCAAGTTTTCCAGATAATTTCACATTTTAAATATATTTCATTTAAATAATAATTTGAAAATTAGCTTTTAAAACAGAAAATGACTATATACTATCATTGTATTCTTATGCTCATATTTTCTAAGATAATGAAATATATAAAGGACTAAACAGGTTTTCATTGTAATAACAAATTGATTATTGTATTCCTCTTCTTCAGAGAGACATCTAATATAATGAATGGTATTTAAGACAAAAGGAGGAAAACATCAGCATCATTGATCATTACTTATCTGAATATATGCACTATATGCAATTCTTGTGGACTTCTTACCTCTAAAAAGAGATAGAATTGGAATATCCTATTTCTCTTTCAAGGTGTCTTTGTTCATTATATTTTTACACTACACAGTTTTGATTTCGTGTGTTGGCACTTATTCTTTCCATTTATATGGCTAAAATATTAATGTCTACGATTATTTTTTTATTTTTCTTACTTTACTTTGCATCAATTTATGTAAATCTTTTTCCACGCTTCCCTTCCTTTTTCATTTCCTACATCACAGTAGTATTCAATTAAAGTAATGTACCAAAGTTATTTTGCCTTGTCCAAAGAATGGAGTATCTACTCTCTTTCCAAATCTTATTCATCACAAAATGTGTTGCTGTATTTTCGTGTACACGAGGATTTTCTTATCAATGGCATACTTGAGTTATAAGCCTAATAGCCAAACCCCTAGGTCAAAAGGTATAAACGTTTTAGTAGCTTTATTCATATAATTTTAATTTGTTTTCCAAACTTATTGCAGTGATTCACAGCTCTACTGACAATGCATTAGTGTGCTTCTTTTTCTCCCACTCTTTAAGTATGGATCATTATCATCTTTTGTCATTTTTGACAGTTTTTCAATTGCAAAGTGAAACCTGAGGATTATTTTACTTGGCATTTCTTTTATTATTGGTGAATTGATGCATTCTTTCATATACTTGTTGACAATCAACAATTCCTATTTTGAAAATTATTTGTTTATATTCTTTGATCAATTGTCTATTGGAGAATGGAATTTTGTTTTACAGCTCTTCAATTCCAAATCCTAGAGGCTCATTGATTTAATTTGTTCCATAGCTGTACAAGGTATAAAATCTGCTTCTACTCCCATTTTTAGTGTGAATTTTAATATTAAGATCAATTATATGTTTTAAATTTATTATGGAATATGATATAAGGTGTGTTCTAAGACAAATTTATTTCATGCTGCTCTCTGGTTTTCTCAACCATTTTTAAAAATCACTTAAATAGTTCTTTCTTGAGAAAATTATACTTTTTAGGTTTTATCAAATCCTGGATTGTTAAGTTCCATTTATCCTGATTCTCCTCAGATATATTGATTCCATTGATTTGTTTAATTTTTAACCAATACCAGGTATTTGTTTTTGCTTTCTCCCTCCATTCCCCATCCTCACTAAAAAGGTTAGCAGTTTGATATAGGTTATACATGTGTAGTGATGCAAAACATAGGCATAAGAGTCATTTTGTGAAAGAAAGCCTAGACAAAAAACTTGCAGAAAAATATAAAAAGTAAGAAAAAAGGTATGCTTCAATCTGTATTCAGACCCCACCAGTTATGTCTCTGGGGATAGATAGCATTTTTTTCTAAAATTTTTTCACATTTTCATCAAAACTCCTTCAGAGTTGTCTTGGATCATTATATTGCTGAGAATAGCTAATTCATTCATAGCTTATTATCATTCAATATTGCTGTTATTTTGTACACAGTACATTTCACTTTGCAACAGCCTGTGTAAGTTTTTCCAGGTTTTTTGAGAGCATTCTGTTCATCATTTTTTATAGTACGATAGTATTCCATCATAAACACATACCACAACTTGTTCAGCCATTCCCCAGTTGATGGGCTTCCTCACACCCAGAAAAGAGCTGCTATAACTATTTTTGTACATATATGGCCTTTTTCCTTTTTTTAATCTCCTTTGGGATACAGGCCCAGTAGTGGTATTGGTACATCAAAGGGTATGCATGGTTTTATAGCCCTTTGAACATAGTTGCAAATTGTCTATAGAATGGTTAAATTAATTCACAACTCCACCAACAGTATATTAAAGTCTCATTTTTCCCATATCTCCTCCAAAAGTTGTCAGTTATCTTTCCTCTTCTGTTAACCATATGAGATCACACCTCAGAATTACTTTAATTTGCATTTCTCCAATAAATAATGAGTTAGAAAATTTTTATCTGAAAACATATCTTTTGATCATTTATTAATTGGGGAATGGCTCTTATATTTTTTATAAATTTGATTGCGTTCTCTATTTGAGAAATGAGGCCTTTATCAGAGAACTTTCCTCAATTTTTTCACATATTACACATATTATTCACATATTAATTTCACAATTACTACTGCTAACTGTATTTCCCTCCATCCCATCCACCCCACTTAATCTATTCTCTCTCTTATTTCATTCTATCTGTCCTCAAAGGTGTTTCTCTAACTACTCCTTCCCTATCTACCCTCCCTTCTATCGCTGCCCCCTTTCTTATTACCTTTTCCTCCTACTTTCCCATAGGATAAAATAGATTTCTATACCCAATTGAGTGCATGTTATTCTTTCTTAGAGCCATTTAAGATTAGAGTAGGGTTCACTCACTGCCCTTCCCTAACCCATGTCCCTCCAACTGTAAAACCTTTTCCCTTGCCTTTTTTATGTCAGATAATTTACCCCCATTCTACCTCCTTTTCTATTTCTCCCAGTATATCCCTCTCTCACCCCTTAATTTAATTTTTTTAGGTATCATCCCTTCATATGCAACTTACACCTTTGTCCTCTATATATACTCCTAACTACCTTAATAAAGGGAAAGGTCTCAGGTATTACAAATATCATCTTCCCATGTAAGATTGTAAACAGTTTATTCTTATTAAATCTGTTATGATTTCCCTTTTCTGTTTCCTTTTTATGCTTCTTTTGAGTTTTATATTGGAAAGTCACATTTTCTATTCAGTACTGGTCTTTTTATTAAGAATGTTTGAAAGTCCTCTGTTTCATTGACTATCCATTTTTACTGTTATGGATTATACTCACTTTTGTTGGGTAGGTAATTCTTGGTTACAATCCTAACTTCTTTGCTGTTCAGAATATCATATTCTGACCCATACAATCTTTTAATATAGAAGTTAATAAATATTATATTACCTTGACTATAACTGCACCATACTCAATTTTTTTTCCTTTCTGGCTACTTGCAATATTTTCTCCTTGACCTGAAAATCTTGGATTTTTTTTTCAGTTCTTCCAAGGTGGTATGATCTGAGGAGAGGTGTTTACTCCTCTCCTGGTCAGTGTCCATTAGTGACCACAAGCATTCTTCCCTCTCCTGGAATTGTGAAGGGGGGCCCCCCTCCACTGCTGCCACAAGTTCTGCTATGCTAGTGCTCCTCCTCTTTCTGGGACTGCCACCCAGGACTGTGACCCAGATCTCAGTATGGGCAAAGCAACCAAGTCTTGCCTCAATTCTAGCAAGAAGACCCCCATAATTTCCTTCAGTCTAGTTGTTTGGCTACCAATCTATGGACTGAGACCTCCAGAAACAGCTGTTTGTTGCCTCTGCTGATTCAGTCATTCCCAAGGCCTGCTTCTGTTTTGCAGGGCCATATCTGTGTGGGCATGGCCTGTGCTAGACTGTGCTCCACTCTCACGCAGCTGTAACAGGCGTTTCATACTGACTTTCTAAGTTGTTTTGGCACCTATAGGCTGAGCAGTCTGCAAGTCGCCATTGTTGACTCTAATTCAGGAGCCCCTTTGCTATCTCCAAGTTTGCTCTGGTTTGATCTGTGCTGGCATGAGCTGTGCTGCCCTGTGCTCCTTTTTCACTCTGGTACAATGACCTTTTTCTGCTGACCTTCCAAGTTATATTGGCCTGGAAATTTGTTTCACTTAAGAAAGAAATCTATCCAGCAACCCAGAGTTGACTAGGTAGTTTTTGGCCACAAAAATTGATCTTTCTTTGAATAGAACACCCTTTTGTGGGTTCTGTTTCTCTAAAATTTGTTTGGAGTCATTTTTAAATGGAGGGGTTTAGAGGAGTTTGGGAGAGAGCTCACATGTCTCACCACCTTTACTCTGCCATCTTTGCTCCACCTCCAAAATTGGGTAATTTAATCCTTCTATTTGATCTTTTGTTAAGATTTTTGGTTTTCTATTTTGAAAGTATTGCTCTATTTCTTCTGTGTTCTAAATTTTGTTAACACATAATTTGTAATCTCTGATAATTCTTTTTTATTTCTTTTGGTTTTGTTGTTATTTTACATTATTTGGTTTTTCTTGTTTTGTTGATTTAATTTTATGTCACTTTGTCATTAATCTAATTAATTAACAATAACCCATTAATTGACTAAAGGCTTGCCATTTTTGTTAGTTACTTTTCTTTTCATTATTTCATTATTTATTTACATTTCTTTATTTGTTGAATTTCTTATTTTCAAATTTATTTTTATTTATAAATCTTTCCTTCTGGGATCTTAAGTAACTCTAGTCTTTTTTTTTTCCTTTAATTCCTTTATGGTTCACTCTCTAACTCCTTCCCCTTTGATGGAGATTTCCTGAGACCTAGACTTCAAAGTTATCTCAGTCTTTTCCCATTATAGATGATTCGTATTCCATTTCTCACCTGATCTCTACCCTAGGTGATTTCTGAGGGAAATAGAACTGGTCCTAGCTTGGATTCAAGTTTGAGCTGTCTCTCAAGTTTAGGGAGGTGCCATACATTTGAACACCTATGTCCTCTGGTTTTCAAACCAGAGATGTACTAATACACACTGAGATCTAGTGTAGTGTAAAGCTACTGCCCTGGCCTAAGCAAGGCCTTTTTATCATCTCTTTATAAGAGGAATGGGGACAGGAGGTGGAGTTTGCTATAAGACAGTGGATAATCTTGTGTAGCCTTTCTGCTTGAGTATGGTGGGCAGTTGGGGAAGAAGTTTTGAATGAGAGTATTTGATTATTTAGTTATAATGATTAATTCTGATGTTCACTGTGTTTTGATCTTGTCAATGTTCTTGGTGTCCAAGAATGTGGAGACAATTGAAATTGCTTTTTAACAAATCTTGTTCATGAATCTTTTTAGAGGTTTGATGGCTTGTGAAGATTGCAGTAAATTTCCTAAAATTGATCTGAACAGAAATTTTATCCCACTATATCTTTTTTTTTCATATTAGTCCCATTTACCCATCTTGGTCATTCAAGTATACCTCAGCTTCAAGGGGGAAAATAGTGTCAGACAGGTCTGATTGACTTTAGGCCTCCTTTGACTTCTAACTCCAAAATTCAAACAATTCACCAGTCTCATCCTACACAGCAAGAGGAGCAGTAGTTATACATCAACATGCCTTGCCTTTATTTGTTTTCTCTTATTCCTTACTGAATACCAATGCTCCCTTTTAATGAGATATATAGTTAATGTTTGTATTCTTAACACTTTCCAAAGTGCCTGGAACATAATAATCACTAAAAACTAATTTTAACTCATTCATTCTAATTAAATTTCAATAAGTTTCAAATTTATTGCTCTTATTATTGTTATTTGAATATTACATTTAGCCAAATGTATTGGATAATCTTGTACTACTATAAAATACACATGAGCTATATATTTTCAAAGATTTGAGTACAATGGAACGCACTTGACTTCAGAAGTCTATGTCGATACTTTAATCTCTCTCTAAATCCATTCAAGGCTGTATTGCCTCTATTGGTAGAGGTCAGAACCTGTCTCTGCTTTCTTTTCCTATGTAATTATTTTTTTTCATCCTAAATATTCCCTAGAGTATATACCAAGTGCCTAGTCCTTGTAGTATTTCACCAATATGAATGCTATATGGATTTCACTAATATGAATGTTAACTGTCCATTAATTTTATTAAATCACCAATCCAACTTTATTTTTCTGTCCCCACATGGACTTGTTATTCATTTTTGCACTAATTTGCACATACAAGTCACCACTGGTAGCATACTAAATCTTGCTGTTTAATTTGCCTGAAATTTTGACTATCTTCAATTGTGGAATTCAATGATTTACAGCCATATATTGACACTGAAAGAATACTGTTGATTAAAAGGTGGCTTTTTGTGAGATGGCAAAGTTTGACACATTGAAATTGACTCATGAAAATAAATCTACATGTTATATAATTTACATCTTTTTGATGATTCACAAAACACTTCATCAACTATAGTATATCAGTATCATCAATCTGAATATCAATTATAATTATATTTGTTTTGTTGGAAATACTGATTTTTAAAGGTTTCCCAGATCATGTAATGCCAAGTAAATAAGCTTTTATTGTAGAATATATGATTACATATCATATTTATATACACATGCATGTGCAATCATTTCTGACCCCATTCTACTTACATTTAGATAGTGTATACAGTACAAGTAGATTTGCTTTTCTGTATTATGCTTGGGTGATTGTTTTTAATTATCACATTCAACAAAACTAACTAAAAACTGTGTAGTACTGAAATAGAAATGCCAATTCTTAATTTGCCAAATGTTTGCAGGGAAACTGAAAATTTTCTCCAAAGTAACAAAATTACATAGACACATCTGCATTCTGATCAGTATGCAGAAGTCTGTGAAACTGGGCTAACTTCCACCAGTGCCACATCTAAGGAAAGCTGAGCTAGGGAGTATACACACACACATATACACACAAATGCACACGCACACACATGCAATGTTGCTTAGCTTTATAAATATTATAACAGGAAAGTGAGATCAAAGGATAACCAAGAGTCAAGGGAATGGAAGTATTCCAATCTAAGTCTCTAAAGGGCATTGGGATTTCTGCCCTGGGAAAATGTAAGGGCATCTGAGAACTTTCTCTGTTATTTATTAGATGTCTCTATTGTTTGCTTACTCATTTACTGCTAAACTGTTTGCTGATCATTTAAAGAGAAATGAAATGTATTTTCAGCAGTAATGCCCAGGTTCTAAAATAAAGTGTTTGAAATTCTTTAACTTGTCTTTTCTTTAGGCATCTGAACAATATTTATGATTTTCAATGACAACTTCAGTGAGATTCAATTGAAGTAGTGATGTCTTACCCTGAACATATTGGTATCCTGGATAGAAATGAAATATAGCACAGCAAGAAAAATCCATATGGCTCATTGCTGTACTTCCTAAAGATGAATATAGATTATGTTACAATTGATATGGCTGAAATGATCAGTAACAATCATGTAAACTGCCAATGACAAACGAATGGACCGATGATATAGGTCTTTCAACATATTCTGTTATTTATGTAGACATGGACTTTGTCTATTCCTTACAAACAGCACGCATTGTTAGTTTTCATATATAAAGTACGTGTTTAATTAGAGGCAACCCAGAGGAACTCTCTCAAAATTCCCCTCAAAAACAACTTTACAATAACGCCTCAAGGGGCAGAGCCAAGATAAAATTTTGGTGGAGTAGTGAACTATTCCAACCATTCTGGAGACTAATTTAGAACTAGACCCAAAAGAATTATAACTTTGCATACCCTTTGACCCAGTAATAGAACTACTAGGTTTTTATCCCAAAGAGATTTAAAAGAAAAAGAAAATTATCTATATGTACAAAAACTTTTATAGTAGCTCTATTTTTGGTGGCAAAAAAATTAAAAATTGAAGGAATGCTTATCAACTATGGAATGGCTGAACAAGGTGTGAAATATGATTGTGATAGAGTACTATTGTGCTGGGGGAAATGATGAAAGGGAGAGGGAGAGGGAGAAAATCTGAAACTCAAGGAACTGTGGAACTGCATGTTGTAAACTGAAAATAAGCAACAAAGAAAGAAAATATATATTAGAGATCACACGATATTTTATTTAAATTCTATATTAACCATGCATTTAAGGGTGATTTTTTCAAATAATTGAACAAAATAGTTAAATTATAATTTAACTAGAAATGCATGAAGTAAATATAATAAAAAATTTGACAATACAGAAATTAATAAATACATAAAATTTTATTATTTTCTAATGTTAAAAGATACGAAAGCCCTAATCTTTGCTATCCTGTTTCAGTGTTATAAAAATAAAATGTATAATGCTGCATGGTATAATTAAAATAGAATGGATGTAAACAATGTAAAGGCAAATGGCATAATATATAAAGTGTGCAACTTGGAATTAAGAAGACCTCTGTTAACATCCAGTTTTAGACACATGCCCATTCTATGATTCTGAGTAAGTCACTTATACTCTGTCTTCCTCAGTTTTCTCATCTACATGAAAAACATCTCACTCCCAGGTCTGTTGTGAGGCCAACTGGCTTGCTATTTTAAAAGAATTTTGCCAAACTTAAGATACTATATGGAAGATTTTTTTCTTCACAAATCTGTGGAAGACTTTGATCCAGAAGGCTTAGTTTCAAATTTGGCTTCTACTACTATGTATATGATAATGCTAAGACTCTTTGATCTATTGATGTTTTCTTCATTGAAAAAGTGTTGAGGTGGGTCTAGATTAAGCCCAGGGTCTCCAAATGGTCTAACATTCTACCATGAGGAAAGAATGGAACAGATGACTCATGAAACATTTTACTTTTCCCATAATCTATTCATTCTCTCCTCTATATGAGAGAGTTGGCCTCTCTGTTTCTTGATCCAAAGGTGAATGTGTTTTAGATGACTCATGAATATGGTGAAGTTGAAAGAGGCCTGGTTTGGAAGCAAATCTTGTTTTGAATTCCTAAATCTATTTCTTACTGCTTCTGTGTCCTTGGGCATGTTTTGTCTCTGGGCTTCAGTTTGCCCTTCTCTAAGATGAAAGGATTGGACTATATTATATGGTCACTAAAGTCTCCTTCAAACTGAAGATCTGTGATCCTATGATCTAATTTGACCGAAGACATGGTTACTATTTTGGACTCTACTGCACTTTGTAGCCTTTTAGAATAAAGTTAAAAAATGTAAAGCACTAGGAACTCTTTATATGACTGACCCAAGGTGCCTTCTTCTTGAAGTGCCTCTTCGTTGCAATCAAATCATTTCAAAATTCACTCTCTTATATAGATATATATTTTTCATTCTAGCTCTTCAGTGAGAGTATTCTTCCTAATAACTAGGATAACAGCTAACTGTCTTTGATTAAACAGATTAAAGATCCACAGATATTCAGAGTGAATTCAAAGGAATTTCGAGATTACACAACTTAATCCTTTCCATGACACAAATGGAAAGTGGCCATTCAGCCTGTGCTTGAAAACCTCTCCTAATAGAAAATCTGCCATCTTCTGAGGCAGGACAGCTCTAATCACTTGGAAGTATTCCCCCACACTGAACCAGAAGCCTACTTCACTTCTACCCATTGAAAAAATAACTCAACTTTTAGAAATATTTTACTACCCACTATGTCCTCAGGCTGAAGTGAAAATGCCAATTGCTCTATAAATTCTTTCAGTTATTTTAAGCAATAAATTTTAGGACATGGAGAACTGTCATTACTAATACAAATAAAAAAGAAACATTTATTTAATGAGCCAAGTTGTACAAAATGCAAAGTAGTTTTTTAGAGACCAACTTTTTTTTTGTGCAGGAGAGATGATTCTCATCTCCCTCTCGTAATATATACAAGTGTAGCCCCCCAACACAGCCCCTTCCAAACCTTTTCATTTAATCCCATGGAGAAGTGGTGGTTGCCTAGCATCTTATTTACCATTTTGAATTATTAATTTAGGATTGAATATCTATAAATTTATCTCCTCCCCAAATATTCAGGATAAGCATGGGATAAGCAAAACTATCTGCAAGTGTTGAGTTCATCAAAGTATTATACTTTCCATTTTCTCAGGAAACTCTCATGGAAGAAAGCTTCTTCACATGCCGAAGTCAGGAAGTTAAAGATTGCTTCACCAGAGGATTTTTTTAAAAATCATACATAGTCCCAGCTTAAGGTCATCAGCCATTCTAACTTCATCCACTTACTTATCCATGAGGTTTCTCATTGTTTACCACTGTTCTTCTACTTTTGTTTTTTCTGTGAAAGATTTTTTTTTTCCGGTCCAAATACCCTCCTCATCAGAGATTGAGGGATCTCTCTTTGGGGAGTGAGGTTTCCCCTCACCACATTTCCTTTCCAATATGGTAAGAATAGGACACTTAGTCTTCTCAGTTCTCCTCTAATCAGAAAGCTGTTGGAGATGCTACCTGACCCACTTCAAAGCAATCTGACTAACTGCCAACATTGTGGATGATTTACCAGCCCTGTTTCTTTGGATCCCTTTGTCCACATTTTTTTCCTGCCCTTCATCATTCAATTTCTTTTTTTTTCTTTTTGGAGGGAGAAGGGTGGGCAATTGGGGTTAAGTGACTTGCCCAAGGTTACACAGCTAGTCAATCAATGTTAGGTGTCTGAGGCTGGATTTGAAGTCAGGTCCTCCTGACTCCAGGGCCAGTGCTCTATTCACTGTGCCACCTAGCCGCCCCATCATTCAGTTTTTTGAAAGAACGACTGTCTCATCTGGATCTCTGATGATTGCTCTGTCAGCCGCTGTATTTTCAAGGATCTCTGCTAATTTGGCTGAATTTTCCTGTTAGAATGTGAGCTAATTGAGGACAGTCCAATGAGCTTTTTGTACTCTTGTTACAATTCAATTACACACACACACACACACACACACACACACACACACACATACCTACCCCAGTCCATGAGATCTAGGTTTGGCTAACCTGTTAGCTTTGTTATTATAACAGAAGCAGCATCACATCATGGTTACAGTACCCAAACTGCAGCAAGATTTTGATTCAGATACCAACAGCTCCTTACTAGCTGTGTGAACTTAGACAAGTCACACAACTGGGCACTTGAATGCTCTCTTCTACAAAATTTAGAAAATGAAGATAATGCCTCTTAGCTTCAGTACTTAAAATTTATGGTGCTAAGATATTGCCGCCATCATCTCTTTTGCCTCATTTCCTGTTATCCGGAATTGACTGTGTAACAAAATTTAGGCTTCCAATTTTTGTTCACTTCTTTCCTTAAATATGTATGTACACTAACAAATCTTTAAAAAAAAAAGAAGTTTGATGTTACATACCCATGATCACCTACCAAATTCTCTTTCTTTTTCTTAAAAGGGAGTAAGGGATTAAACTACCAGTGATATAAAAGCCAAAAAAAAATTAATCTGAAAATAAAAAACTAAAGGATTCATGCATTCTTCCTAGGTATTCTGCTGATTCTTCCAGCTAGTTACAAAAATGGTGTATTTAAAATAACAATTACAAAAAGAGTTGAAAGTAAAATTATTAAATACTCTTGGAGATGAGAATTAATTTTATGACGCTTCTTTCTCTTCTTCACTGATACATTTATTTGTTTGTTCTTTTGCTTGTGTATTTACTAAGATTAATTAACTGTATTTCTATCTTTGTCTTTTGTTTATTGATGAATTTAAGGTCATTGTCCTTAGAACTAGCTCTGTCTCAGGTTTGTCTAGGTTGAATGGTAAATGCAGCTCTCAAGCTCCCAGGTTTAGGTAGGTTGGGGTACTCATGTTTGATGGAACTTTTAGCCTTTTCTTGAACTTGCTTTATAATTATATATCTGGTTGTGGAGATCTTGATTTACCAATACATAGTCCTATCTTGCCTGTTGGCCATTAGAATTTAAACTTTCAGTTTAACTACTGGTAGAAATCTCTATGGCTTTGAGAACACAGATGGTCCTAACTCATTTTCAGATCCTCAATTCCCCTGCTGTTTGTGCTTCTGACTTTCTGAATTGCAACATCATTACTCTTCTGAGTCTTACTTTGGAACCATTCTCAACACCTGGGGCCTTTTCACCTGGAATGATCCAATCATTTTGCCAAAGTCTTTCTCCTACTAATAATTTCTTCCAATACTTTGATTTTGGAGAGGGGCCCAAGCCAGGTAATCTTTATTCCCCTCCCAGCTGCACTTCTGACTATACATACAAATACCATGCTCTACTGCAGTCTACCTTGCAAAATCAAACGAAACAAAGAAAATAAAACTTCTGCCGAGAATTTCACTCTATCCACGTATATCACTCACACTGGAAATAACTGTCCCTGCAGCTTCTTCTTCTAATGGACTGATTTCCCTGAGAAAGTCACTTTTGAAGAGTACACTTTGCAGAAACTAGGTGGCACAGTCAATGGTGTGCTGCTCTCAGAGTCCGGAAGATTTCTTTACCTGAATTCAAATTTGACCTCAAACCATTACTAGGTTGTGATCCTGGGCAAGTCACTTACCTCTGTTTCCCTCAGTTCCTCATCTGTAAAATGAGCTAGAAAAGGAAATGGCAAACCATTCCAGTATCTTTGTTAAGAAAACCCCAGATGGGATCATGAAAAGTTGTATTCAACTGAAAACTGATTCAACAACACCACTCAATCTAGTCATGTTTCCATTCTTTTCCAGCTGCACTTCTGCCTCTCTGTGCTTTCTGTACCATGCTTTTGAAGGATACCATCCCACATTCCACTTCCCCTCCCTGTCACTATAATAGTTTTCTGTGGTTATATTCTTTGTTGTTGTTGTTTTGGGGAAGACTATTTCCTTTCCTTTAAATCTGAGCTCTGCACTCAAAGTAGAAAGGACATTATCTAATGCTTTTTGTGCCAGTTACTACAAGCCCTGGCTCTTTACCTAGTGTTGTGCTGATGTTGCCCTGAGGCCTCCACTGGACCCTCCTGTCTGGTGCTGTCCTGATACAGTTGGGTGGGGTGTGACCTGTACTGCTGGAGGCCATAGTTTCTGACAGCTTATCTGGTGATAAATTGGGATCCTAGAGGTCATGTCTGGCTTATATTGAGCACTGGTGAAGTGTTTCTGCATTTTCCAAGTGCTAGAATGAAGAATGTGGAGGTCTGGCTGCTAGGACATGCTTGTTACACCAAAGGATATGGTGATTCTTGGAGCTGGTGTCTGCTGGTTCTCCTGGCCATGCTAAGGCACAAAGTGGAGGAGGTGGTGTTTGCTTGTTTCACTACACTGAGGCTGAGGATCTACCACTGGTTCACTGACATGGCACTTGCTGTTGATTTACTGGGATTCTGCCTGTCCTTGAAAGTGCTTCCCTTTTGCCATAGTGAGATGGACCTTTCTTGCCAGTCTTTCAAATTTCCGGGGCTAAAAGATTGTTTCGTCATGTCTTTTTGATGGTTTTGATGTTCCAGGATTTGTATTGGGCCATTATTTTATGTTTATTTGGAGGTAAACATGAAAGAGCTACTGGAATTTACTACTTACTCTGCCATCCTGATGTCACCTCTTCCATCCCTTCTTGAAAGTGCGTCTCTGTATGTGTGCATGCTTGTGCACATATGTATGTGTATGTCTGTGTGTAAGTGTACACACATATGTATATATACATTTGTGTAAATATCTATATACGCATGTGTGTTTATCTTCTGTCCGTTCTCCCAAAATAATAGAGAATCACTAGATGCCTATTAGTGTAATAACTTATCATCTGAAGCAATTATTTGAATTTTTACTACACATTTCCATTAGTCTAAAAGTCTTTACCATACTTAACATAGTTATAATTTTGGTCAGTGAATATTTGAATACATGCAGTCACTGAAGACAACTCATTATTACACTAATGAGGATACCCCCTCCCACATATTTATGTATATTACATATATATCATTTTGAAGAACCCTTGTTGCTTGTTCATCATATTTCCAGTTCTTCTATGACAGAAGCCTCTAACTCTCAGCTTCTATTTGGAGATGAAATGACTGAGATGTGCAGAACTCAGTGATTCTAAATAATTTTTCATGCTAAATTTACAAGATCCGTTCATATCCCTAAGTTTAGCACTGATGATACATCCCTTTGCCCTAAGAATGGATATTCCCAAATCATATCATGACTTAGCCTAAAATGATCAACTTTCATGTACAGTAGTCATAACTTATATTTGTGTATCATTTTATATGCTATAACATATTTTCCTCCCAAATCTAGAAGGTACTTATTGCAGGTAATATGATCATCCCTACATAATAGATAAGGTAAATAAGGCTCAACAAGTTTAAGAGACTTGTCCAAATGAAACAAATATTAAATGACAGAATGATAACCTGAATTCAAATCACATGAATCTATGTCTGTTCTCTTTCTATTGGTCATAGTGATTCTCTATTAATAATAAAAACCTGTGTAGTTTGGGGTAAATTACATAATCTCTCTAGCTTTGAATTCTTATTTAGCACAGACAATAATTCCTCCATTATGACTATCACAGAATTGTATGGAGGATCAGATGGAATTATACATGTAAAAGTGTTTTATAAACTGTTAAGTGCTATGTAAATATAAAATCTAATAATTATTATGTTTATCGCAAACAATTCCCATCAACAATAAAAAAGTATCTTTTTATCACATTTGAACCTGTTTATCTGGCTAAAATGAATAATTTAGAATAAATCAGAAAGAATGCAGTAAGCACCATCTGTCAAAACTGCTCAGCTACAGACTTGGAAGAACCAAAGACTTAATTTGGTGAACATTTTGCAAAGTAGCTTGCTGTGTTCAAGTCACTTTATGTGATGCTAGAGATATAGATATGAATATAGGATATACTCTGGTCTTCCAAGACACTCTTTTTGTTTGTTTTCCCTTACTGTATGCATTTGATTTCAGTGGTCTAAGCAATTTCAGGGAAACAAACTCTCACTACCAATGCAGATCAGCAACTCATTCTCTTCTAGAGTAGCAGAAAGCACATACACAAATACCAATTGTTAAAGAGATACTTTAAAATGAGGATATTGGACTGGATGAACAGAAATCCCTTTTGGATTTGAAAATACAATACAATCATAATGTCTCCATCCTCTGGTAAAAATCAAGAGGGAGGAATAGAAGGTCATTCAAGTATACTACAGATCAATCGTACAGAAAGAATAAAGAGATAAGGAATACAGCATGGAAAGATGTATCAGTCCTGGTGCTGAGTCATGATATGGGACTTCAGTTATGCAGACATTAATATGCATTCTATAGCTCTAGCTCTGTTTATGTCTCTGTCTCTCTGACATTCTGTCTCTGAATATCTATGCCTAGTCTTTCCATTTGTCTCTTGCTCTCTCTCCTTACTATAATTCTAGTAGTCTTTTAGATTTCACTTAAAGACTTGTAGGGATGGGGAACATGCAACACATCAAGAGAGCCCATTCTAAGTTTGGATTACATTAATTGCTATGCTTATTTGGGTCCTATGGATGTCTAACAAGGTATTAACTCATTATCCCAGTTCTGTGTCATATGAAAAATGGATAAGCAGTTTATCTGTGTCTCCATCTAGGACCTTGATAAAACGAATGAATGCTTTTGAGCTAAATTGAATGTCTGCATAATTTATAATTCTTTGCTACACAAGAATCCACTAACAGTTTTTTAGTATAAGGGTGGGGGGGGGGAAATCTGAGCATTGTATTATTCAGTAAGTATTGTGAAAGTATGTTTGGAGAGAAAATAAATTTTAGTCAACAAGCTCAATTAGAAGAATATTATACTGATGTAGGTGAGAAAAAATGAGAACATGAACTAGTATGATTTCAATAGAAATGGGAAGAAAATACTTAGATGTGAGAGACCCAAGAGAGGTGGATTTGCTAACTGGTTGGATGTGTAGAAAGTTAAAAGAAAAAAAAGTAACAATTGCAGGAAAGGGGTAGAAGCAACAGAGATAGAGAAGTCATAGTAGGAGAATGTTGTTTCAGGCTTCAGTGTAATTAGGAGAAACAGGCACAGAAAATAGAATTTCGGAAATCCTTGCTCATGTTGGGGGAGACTTCAGTTCAGTTGCTCAATTGCAGAGGCCATTCTGTAGGATATGGGGGATCACCTTGGGGAAGTTACTTCTCTCTGTTTTGTGTTTTGCTCAAAATCCTCCATTTATTGAAATAGAGAAGTTAGGAGGAGAGCGAGGATACTCCTTTAAGGGAGTATGGTTTCATTGATTCAACTTTTTATGCATTTCCAGGTCATTCTTCAAGCAGGTACTAATTTTTGGAACAGTCTTCAATGAAAATATTTGATTTGATAAGGAAAATATATTAAATTTAAATTCTTCTGTCTTGAATAGGATAATAACCATTTTTCTGGCCATCTTATTTTCCACAGGCTTAGTTAACCTTTATATGTACCTATTTTCAGATCATATCATTGCCAAGACTGAAGACAGGAACTAAATGTTCCCCTAGGCTGATAGACCAGCATTTATGGGGACACAGAGCTATAAGGAATTTCATACTAACTTTTATTTTACAACCATGTGAAAAATTTCTTGGTAATATTTCCAATGGCTTTGAGCTCATAGCCAAGAGTAATTCTGGCATATAAGTTTGTGACTGTTAAAGCCTCCCTTTTGATACTAGATATTTCAAATAGTCAAGTAAAATTACTTTAGATTCAACAATTAAATCTAAACAGCCATGTAGTGTTTTGGGTTTTTTATAATTCCTTAATTCCAGATTGTCTCAGAAATATAATATTTTCATGCTCAGAAAATCAGTCATTTGTTTCTGTACTGGGCTGTGCAACTTCTACAGAAGATACCACTGAAAGTGATCAAAAGTAGTTGAGTTCTGAACTAATATCACATTTATGCAGTAACTGTTTTATGGTATCAAAAGAGAGACTTTACTTTCAACAAGTATTTAGTAAGTAGCTACTACATTCAAGGAACTATCACCAAAGATTTCTTTAAAAATACTAAAAAAAAATACTTATTACATTATCAATTAATGAGTAAATTATGAACACATAAAAAAGATAATGTAAAAAAACCCTGTAAACTTCTATAAAAATTGAAATATTAAAGATTCCAGACCAGACCAGCTAATTTCAGAACTAATAAGAGCAGGAAAAGTAGAGAAGAGTACTGGGTGAAACAGAGAAGAGAGATAAAGTTAAGAGAAAGGCCAATGAGGAGAAGAGAGGAGAAAAAAAGTGGGAGGAAAAAGAGAATATTCCATTAAGAATTCTGTAATAACTAAAACTGATACAAAGTCAAAAGGATATAAAACATAGGTTAGGAATCTATAGCCCCATCTCCCATATTTAAATAAATAAATAATGTTACAGGGTAGATTGTACTGATGAAATGAGAGAGAGGGAGGAACTTGTTTCTCACAAATGGGGCAAGATATGTGTATTGCCAAAGCAATATTCATAGTACCTATGGTGACTATGAATATGCCAACATAGTTCTGAATCTCAAAATACAACAACCTCTCCATATAGAAGACACAAGTAAAACATTTATCCAGATACCAGAAAGCCAAATCCATCATAGCAACAAAGAAGTTAACACACATTAACCCTTCAGGAACAACACTACCCCAAAGCCTTCCCACAAACAAACCCCCACAATACTACCTGTCTGTTTGCCTGTGTCTTCTCTCTTCTGCATCTCTAACTACTCTAACTCCCAGCTTCCTCTCATCTCTGCTCCACCTGTTCAGTAGACTCCTCCCACCATAGGCTCCTAGCTTGTTAGGGAGTAGGAAAGATCTTCAAATTCCCATGGCCATTGTAATATGAAACAAAAATGAAATTATAGATGTTGATATGGGGATAATGTCCATCTTAGGAAATTCATTCATTTAAATTAGACAAGGGAACATTTGAAAATTCATAAAATATAGAACTACAAGGGGCTTATGTGAAGATTAGGCCTTAAAGTAAATGTCAGTATGAAAGCATCTAGTTGATTATGAAATTTACTGAACTTTCTCTTTGGATTATTTTTGTCATTGTTCAACTTTGCACTCTTTATAAAACATTGATGGAATAAAAATGAGAAAGATAGACCCTTCTACCCATTTTATCTTCTGATTTTAGCCACAAGTCGTAATGAATTGGATCATTTTCAGAGTTAAAGAAAAGAGAAATGCAAAGATAAGAGACTTTGTTCATTTACATATAATTAATATTTCTCTGGCAATCTAAATATTTATTATTGTATAATTTTAAGCATATGACCAAATCTTACTTCCATAAAAAGTAAATAAATGGCATTATAGCCATGGTGAAAGAAAATGACTGTGATCTAAGAGAAAAAGCACTATCAACATTTTTTAATTGAAATTCTGAACTTCCACCCTGGTGTTCTTAGAGCTTAGAGACACTTGTGTGTACTGCAATTTCACTATGGCATTGATGAGTGTGGGAAAGGCTGGTGAAACATTACCACTATGACATTGATAAATGTGGGAAGGACTTGTGAAATTTTTTTCAGGTTAATAGATTTGAGGGATATATTTCTTTTCTTTCTTTTTTTTTTTTTTTTGCAACCCGTGTATGTAAAGCTGTTTTTCAGGAAATGGGAATCATGACAGCTACTTAAATACAATGATTGCATCTGGGTGGGGGGAGGAATTTTGATAATGAAATAAATTGTCTACATATACATTCCATTGATTTTTATTGAATGGAACATAATCATACTAAATGAAAAAAGTATTTCCTACTATGGACTGTAATTTGCTCAGATTTAAACTATTTTGGTGTGACTAATTATACTGTCTGATTATGGCAGAAAGGGAATCATTCACCTACATGTGTCTGCTGCCTAATTCTCCTCTTCTTCTCTTAGTCCTCTATTTTCTCACATTCCTATGATCACAAGCAGGTCATGCCTTTGTGCCTAACTTTAGCTAGTACCATTGGGAATAGGAAACTACAAATTAAAAGTCATGTACAGTAATGTTGTATGTACTTTAGTACCACACTCAAAGTCAGGAATAGATTGAGCTTCAAGCCTTGCTCCATGAATCTTGTTTTTTGTTGAGTGATTCGCTGTTGTCTTAGAAAGGATATCTGTAAGTAGGAAAAATATTCGTCTCTATCTTTGGAAAGGCTCCAGGTTAATCTTTCTGAATGTCTGATGTGGAGTGAAGTGACTATTTTTTAAATGTTCCAGCAACTCTTTTCTTTTTTTTTTGCTTTTGTTGTAGAGGGGAAGGTAGGGCAATTGAGGTTAAGTGACTTGCCCAAGGACACAGGGCTAGGTTTTTTTTATATATGCTGAGTGTTTGAATCTGGATTTGAACTCAGGTCCTCCTCACTCCAGGGTCTGTGCTCTATTCACTGTGCCACTTAGTCAGCCACATTCCCCAGCAATTCTTTTCATTAATGTTTTATCACTGGCTCCTAAATCCAACTGGTTTGGAAAGATTCTGAGACTTTAAAAAATAAATAAAAAGCCTCTTCACACAATGCTTTCAGACTACTTGTGTTACAATTACATTCAAACAAAGCACCCCATTGCTTCTGTTGTTGTTTACAAGGACTTATAAAATATGATCAGTTATCTCCAGGGAAGAACTCAAAGACACTTTTAAATCATATATACCATTTTAAGTCAAACTGAGATCTAAATCTCTTCAAGACCTCTTACTACAAAATTCATAATGTGCTGCCATGTAATCGAAACCTTTAAAAAAAAGTGATGCACATTATACATCTATATCTCTGGACCAGACATAACCAATTATGGATGAATATTTTAAGTAATGCTTATCAATTATTTAGTGTATAATGTGTAGTGTATGTAGTTTAGTTGTTCATTACATTTTAAGAAAAAAGGAGAAAATAACAAGAAGAAAAGACGTATATGAAAAGTCAGTAGGCTAGGGTAAAAGAGAAAAATGGCCATCATCCATCCAATCAAGGCTGTGGAAATGGCCTAACATGCTCAAGGTAAAATTGGAAAGAAAATTGAAAGTACAAGTCACCCTGGCTAGATATAAATGATTCTAAACTTTCACTTACATATACTTTTCTTTTTTTAACATATTCATGATCATTTTAGTTTTCTCTGAAAAACATAAATGGAGCATCTTTTGGGAAGATCTACAATAACTTTACAAAAATGAGCCCTATTTCTTGGTCCAGC
>CM053600.1:83809133-83834718 GCA_028646575.1 Pseudocheirus occidentalis
ATCTAATTATTGGATTGGTAATTAATGTATACAGAAGATCTGATTTGATTTTGTTGCTGTTGTCTCATGCAAAAGGTTCCATGCATTTTACTGTTTAATTTTAAAGCTGGGAATTAATGAAATAATATATGGAAAGTATTTGAACCCTTTTAGAACATAGAATCTGAATAATACATTTATTAATACATTAATTAATAATAAAATTAATACATTAACAATTCAAAATAATACATTAATTAATAATACAATTATTACTTACAAAATGCCTATTATTATTTCTCAGATCTCATTGTAACATATGGATTGTTTCATTTCTGGAACTTGGAAATAGGGCAGAGTCTATTAAAAATTTTTGGTGCCTGGCTTCCAATACATATAGTTTAACATAATTAACAACTTATTTCAGAAAAATCATATATTTTATAGGTTTTAAATTCCATTTTTCAAAATCATTCTTCACTCAAACATATTAAAGCTAAGTAGTTTAAGTCAGAATGTAAAGATTTTCCCCATTGTTTGCTTAGCTCTATTTCTGTATTTATTAAAGGGATTTCCACTAGATAATTACTTTGTTACTTTGATCTCTTCAGTAATTTTAGCTCATTATTCTAGGCGATCAATATTAATTGGAATTACATTTGTAATCATTCTCTTCCTTGTTGGGAGACAACATTGACAATTTAGGATGGCAAGGTGTCTTCACATTTAACTTCATATTCTTGGTATGGTAACTTGAGCATTATAAGAATTCAATAATTTTTTATTGAATAAATGGGTCAATTAAAAGAATTACAAGATTTCTACTTCTTAATAAAAAATGATATACATTTAAACCCTGTATCATGACATTGAAATTATATTCTCAGTTACTAAATATGATATGAGATACTTAAGGATCTATCAGTTAATCCATAAAAATTTATTAAGCACCTTTTATGCAACCAATATATAAATAGTCTTGATATTTTCCTGTTTAGCTTCCAGGCTGTGACTTAGAATGATTGTAGGAAAATTTTGAAGTTCTCTTTCTATCTTATAGAGCAGAGGTGCCAAAAATAAGACCCAATGTGGCACACACACACACACAGCACTCCTGAATCCAGCCTAAATTTTAATAAAATGTAGCTCTCACTTAATTTAAATGTATTCATGTATTAATACAAAAAAAAGAAATAATCCTTAATTTTTCTGAGTCAGGTTGCAGCCTTCAGGGACCTTTATGTATTGCTTATTGGCCCCTGTTCAATCTGAGCCTGACACCATTGGTCTAGGCCCTCTGAAATTCCCAGGTTTTGTGTTTAATTGTGTATTTTCCCCTCATTTTCTAACATCATGAACTCAATATAGGCATGAGCCTACCCTGGAGGTTCTAGGAGTCAGATCATAATAGATTATGTGATTGGGATGAAACAGTGGATGGAACAAGTCTACTAAGTACCTATTATGTGCTAGGAACTGTGCCAAGCATTTAATTAATAATATCTCATTCCATACTCAAAACAACTATGCACGATAGGTATTGTTATCTTAATTTTATAGTGAAAGAAACTTTAGCTCAAGGACTTTTTTTATTTCCCTCAATGTATTGCACAATGCTTAATATATATTATGCCTTTAATAAATATTTGTTTATTTGAGTTGAATTAGATAAAAAGGGGCAATATAGCAGCATTATCTACATAAAGAGGTGCTTCTTAAGGAAATGCTATGAATCATATGCTGAATGTACCCTTTCATGTTCATTTGAGGCCACATAAAAACTTTCTGGGATTGACAGTTACAAAAGAAATATGTCCTGAACCATCCCCCCTTTCCTCCAATAACCTCCATATACACACATAAATCAGAAGTATCTCTGGGTAAAGAAATAGAGCACATTTAACATTAATGCATTCATTGAACTTTCAACAAGTTGCTAAGAGTCTATGCTGGGATAGTCACTAAGCTAGGTACTAAGATATAATAAAACAAAAGAAAAGAACCCCTGTCATTAAAGAGGTTAAGTTCTATTTGGGGGAACCACATAGAGTCAGATAAGTAAACACAAACAATGTGTTTTGTTTTGTGGTAAGCAAGGGGGAATAAACAAGATGTAGGGGGAATACAAAGGCATTGGGAATTAATTATATAATGCAGGAGATGACACTTGAGTTGATCCTCAATGAAAGGATCAGATCTCTGAGAGGAAGAGGTGACAAATGAGTTCATTCTAATAGTGGGGGGAAGCATGTGTACCAAATCATAGAGTTGGGAGGTGGAACATCATTCCTTGGACAAAGTAAGTTTGACTGTAATATAAAGTGTATGAAGGTGCATAGTAATTTTAAAATACATGGAAAAGTAGGCAATAACCAGATTTTGAAGACCTTGAAAAGCCCAAAAAAGTACTTTCCGTTTTATCCTAGACAGAGTAGGGAGTCGGATATTGTAATAGCATAGAGCAAAGCTATGTCTTAAGAATACCAAAATGATGGGGCAGAGCCGAGACGGTGGAGTAAAAGTAGGGACTTGTTTGATCTTTCCCCAAAACTTCTCCAAATACATGTAAAAATGGCTCTAAAGAAATTCTAGAGCAATAGAACCCACAAAATGGCAATGAATAAAATTCACAGGCTGAGAGAACCTGGAAGGTTAACAGGAAAGGTCTGTTGTACCAGTCTGAGAGAGGGATGCAGTCCAGAATGGGCCATGCTGGCACAGACTTAGCCCTAGTAAACCTGGAGCTGGCCTCAGATGACTGAATCACTGCAGCTGTGGTAATTTCCAGACTTATCAATCCACAAATGGCAAAGACAAATTAGAAGTAAAGTTCTGTTGGACCCAAGTGAGAGAAGAGTATGGTCCAGCCCCAGCCCCAGGGAAGTGGCAACTGCTACCAGAGCTCTCAGCCCACAGAGAGTGGGGGAATCAAGCAGCTAATCAAAGAAGGATTTCAGGGATTTCTTTGCTGGTGCTGAGACAGGATTCTCTTTCTTTGTCTTTGTTTGGATCTGGGTCACAATCCTGAGAGGAGGAGTGCTGACATGGCAGAGCTTGTGGCTACAGTGGAGAGGGAACCTTCCTCCCAGTAACAAAGCAGAAAGAAGTGCTTGGGGTCAGTCATAGACCAGGGAAAAGACAAGGAAAGGAGTAAATACCTCTCTTTTGATCATACAACTATGGAAGAACTGAACATTTATAGGTCCCTAGAAATATCTCTGAAAACAGCTGCACAAAAACACCTGAAGCTTGGGACAGTACATCCTCCACACTGGAATCAGAGCCCACCTTGACAAGGCATTGAAAAGTCAAGTAACTGATTGGGAAATTGAACAAACAGTGGGTAAAAAAAAGTCAGACTATAGAATTTTAAATGGTGACAAGGAAGATCAAAACGTGCAACCAGAATAAGAAATCAAAGTCAAAGCTCTTACATCCAAAGCCTCCACAAAAATATGAATTGGTTTTAGGCCATGGAAGAGCTCAAAAAGGATTCTGAAAATCAAATAAAAGAAGTAGAAGAAAAATTTTGACAAGAAATGAGAATGATGCAAGAAAATCATGAAAAAAAAGAGTCAACAGCTTGCTAAAGTAAACCCCCAAAAATGACTGAAGAAAATAACACCTTAAAAAATAGAGTAACACAAATGGCAAAAGAGGTTCAAAAAGCCAATGAGGACAAGAATACCTTAAAAACCAGAATTAGCCAAATGGAAAAGGAGACCCAAAAGCTCACTGAAGAAAATAATTCCTTATAAATTAGAATGGAGCTAATGAGAAATCAAGGAACAATAAAACAAAGCCAAAAGAATGAAAAAATAGAATACAATGTGAAATATCTCATTAGAAAAGCAACTGACCAGGAAAATAGATCCAGGAGAGAGAATTTTAAAATTATGGGAATACTTGAAAGACATAATCTGAAAAAGGGCCTAGACATCATCTTTCAAGAAATGATCAAGGAAAACTTCCCTCATGTTTTTGAACCAGGGCAGAAAATAGAAAGTGAAAGAATTCATTGATCACCTTTAAAAACAGATCCCAAAAGGAAAACCTCTAGGTTATTGTAACCAAATTCCAGAGTTCCAGGTGGAAGAGAAAATATTACAAGCAGTCCGAAAGAAACTATTCAAGTATTGTGGAAACATAATCAGGATCACACAAGATTTAGCAGCTGCTACATCAAAGGATTAGATGGGCTTGCACTATGATACTCCAGAGATACAAGGAACTAGGATTAAAACAAAGAATCACTTACTCAGCAAAAGTGAGTATAATACTTCAGAAGAAAAATAGACATTCATTGAAATAGAGGACTTTCAAGCATTCTTAGTGAAAAGACCAGGGTTGAATAGAAAATTTGACTTTAAAATGCAAGAATCAAGAGAAGCATTAAAAGGTAAACAGGAAAGAGAAATCATAAGGCATGTTTTAAAATTGAACTGTTTACATTCCCACAAGGAGAGAGACAGAGACAGAGAAAAAGGACAGGGTGGGCTGAATATGAAGGGATCATATCTAAAAAATAATACTAAGGGGCAAGAGAGGAATATATTGGGAGAAGGAAAAAGGGAGAGGTAGAAAGGATTAAATTATCTCACATAAATGAGGCAAGAAAGAGCTTGCACAGTGGAGGAGAATAGGGAGATGGTGAGAGAGAATGAGTGAACCTTACTCTCATTGGATTTAGCTGAAGGAGAAAGTAACATGCACACTCAATTGGGTATGGAAATCTATCTTATCCTATAGGAAATTAGGGGGAAAGGAGATATGGGGAAGGAAGATAGAAGCGAGGGTAGATTGGGGGAGGGGATAATCAGAAGCAAGCACTTTTGATGAGGGTAAGGATCAAAGAAGAGAAAAGAATAAACAGGGATTGAGCTAGGATGGAGGGAAATATAGTTTATCTTTTACAACATGACTTACGACAACACTATAAAAGTGTTTTGCATGACAACACATGTACAATCTACATAGAATGGCCTGATTTCTCAATGAGTATGCTATGGAGGGAGGAAAGAAGAGAATGTGGAATTCAAAGTTTTAAAAATGAATGTTAAAAACTGTTTTTACATGCTCCTGGTGCATAAGATATACAAGCAATGGGCTTTAAAAGTCTAACTCTCCCCTAGAGAAAAAAAAATAGAAGGGAAGAGGATGAAAAGGGGCAGGGCATGATAGAATGAGGGCAAATTGGGGAAAGGGGTAATCAGAATGCATGCCTTATTGTGGTGGGGGAGGGGATATATGGGGAGAAAACTTGGAACTCTAAATCTTGTAGAAGTAAATGCAGAAAATTAAAAGAAAATTAACGAATAAAATTTTTTAAAAATAGCAAATTCTATGAAAAAAATAATAATAATGTAACAGCAGGGTATGGGATGAATTGAGAAAGGAACAGGCTAGAGCAAGGGAGACTAATTAGAAAAGTGTTGTAATTGTTCTGCCAAGAGTTGATAAGATATTAACCTATGGCTATGACTGTATTTAGGGAGAACAGTGAACAGAAGCAAAAGATCCTGCAGAAGTAATATATCCTGGGAGAGATTTGAGGACAAGTGCAATCTACTCTAGTGGCTGATACAATAATTTTTAATGGATTCCTGTGGAAGCATTTGCTTTACATTCCCAAAAATTTTGGGTTGCTATTAATAGTATTATCCATTTTTTAAACTGTACAATATCTTAGTCATTGAGTAAATATCAGTTCTAATTTTACAGAAGCCTCCAACAGGCAAAATGTTCTCCAAAGTAAATCAATAATTTCCTCCTGGCTTTATAATGCAGAAGTTTTCCCCCTTCATTTGGAATTCTGCACAAATAAGTTCACATTTCTAAAATTTGTTCAGATTTTAGTATTCCTTTTATACCTCAGTATTTCATAATGTGATAGATCTTTAGGCACAATGAGTTTTATGTTTGAAATTATTTCAGTGTGCATTTCCATGATTGGAAATAATGTATGAAATACATATTTGCAACCTAGACTGACCAAAAGAAGTTCCAGATTTAATATTAAATGTGTGACTTTTTTCTTTCAGAGTTATAGGTACCAAGCTTATATTATTGAATTATGAACTATGTTATAGTAATGATGCTGAAGTGATAGAATAAATAATAATCAATAACTGGTACATGCAATAAATTCAAGGAAGTCAATATTCTTCTACAGAAGTAGTAACTGAACCCATTTTTAAAACTTTTTAAAAAAACATTAGACAACTTTTAGTTTGCCTCATTTCTGATCCCCAGCACATGACAACTTCCCCCTTCCCCCCAAAAATGGTACCATAGCATGAAGTTTGCAAATTGAGAGATGCTTTAGAGCAGTGGTTCTGAACCTTCTTAATGCTGTGACCCTTTACTACTCATATGTGGGTGTATCTGCATATGGGTGGACCTGCCTGGAGACAGATAGAGGAGCAGTGTCTCAGATAGAGGAGCAGTGTCTCAGTTCCTAAGACCATTAAAAATATGTGTTTTTCTGATGGTCTTAGGCCACCCCAAAGGGGTGGCAACCCACAGGTTAAGAACTGCTGCTTTACAGAAATTTAATGCAACCCCTTTTTACATATGAGAAAACTAAGGCCCAGATGGGCAGAATGACACAACTGAGGTCTCAGTTGGTAAGTCTTAGGACTGGGGACTAAAATCAGATATAATGTCTACAGATTCACTCTCCTTTTTAATATATTAAGATTTATTAAGCATATATTGCAGTGTTTTCAGGATTTGAAGTAGGGAAAATAAGTAAAAAATATAGTTTCTTTAATAAATAAAATTTTGTTGATATATTTTGTTTATGTATCCTTTTGGTTCCCTTATATATCACTCTCTATGTCCTGTGAAGATCCACACCATATAATAAAGATTGATTTTTTTGTTTGTTTTTTTTCAGAGAAAAATCCTGGGAAGAAAAAGAACAATATATCTAAAAAGCCTGAAAAATATCCACTTTTCCATTGCTGAAGATCAGTTTAAGTATTTTTTAAGTAGTTTATACTTATTTTAAGGGGAATACACATAAACAAGCACTTATGTATTATATTCATGGAAACTGAAAAAAAATGTTATCTAAGTCAGCACTTAGCTAGAATTTAAGAGAATGCCAGGAAAATATAGTTCATCTTAATACTTAAAATTTCAGTGTTTCACAAGCCTTTTTTCTCATTTCTGTACTATCTCAGCTTTTTTTTAAATTTTGAAAACTGTACTGTTACCTCTCTACTCTTTTTATCCCATTATCTTAAAGCCCAATCTTTCAGATTATCAAAATGATTTGTTGAGACTAAAAATCATCATGGCTTGGCAAATTTATATGAGTAGAAGCAAAAAATAAATTGTTTGTCATTACCATATTTCCCCAATGCCCTGACATTGCCTTGCAAAATGTCCTAACTGTCCATTATCTTCATTTTTTCTCTGAAGCAAACAAATTCATTCACTGAATCAAGAACATTTATTGAGACCAAGAACTTACTGTGCTAGGGAAATTTTGTCTGGAAGTATAGGCATGGGACATGACAATCACACACAATTTCTACTATCATATAGTGGAACTATATGTAGTTCTTGTTGAGACAAGAACCCAGGAAAATTGGCAAGAAATTAAAGAAAATATGATTAAATGATAAATTGGGTGGTTCAGACTCAAGGTGGTATAGGAGTTTATATGAGGAAAAAATTATATGCTTTAGTTAAAAGGAAAGGCTTCCTACAGGTGATCAAATAAGTATGACCTTAAATAGAATCCTTTGAAAGGGGTTTTAAAGGTATTTCAGGTTAAGGTCATAAATAAAGAGAAAAACAAGTGGGCATAGTGAATTCAGAAGAAATTGAGGGAATTAGTTTGACCCAAGTGGATGTTTCATTTTGAAATAGTGGGCAAAAATGTAGACTTGTAGGATAGGTTCAACTATTACAGAGCCTTGACAGATTAAAAAAAGGAATTATACTTGAAAAAAATAGAGTATCATTTAATAAGTTCTCAATGAGAGAGTATTTTAATGTAAACATTGTTTAGGACATATAATTCTTCCCAAATAAACTATAGAATTAAAATTTGAAATAGATCATACATATCTATTCCTAGGAATATAAAAGTATAGCTTATATATATGAAAACTGTCCTTTGTGAAGTTTTAAAGGGTGTCCCAAAAGTCTTATTGTAATTTTAATATTTAAAAGTGTACACTCCATTTAAAGACAGAAATGTAAAAATCAAAGTAGTGTTTGCCCTACAACATTTAAAATAAGTGTTAGATTATTTTGAAGTATGATATAATAAATGCTCATGTGACTAATTCATATTAAAATGTCAAGCTTTTTAGTAAAAGCCGATTTATTCATTGATAGGCTTAAGCATTCACCAAATCAACTTTTTTTAAAAAGTGGAGCAGCCAAGATTACCAACTTTTATGACTTAAATGATGCATACTACTGGATTAGTTCGGCTGATTGGCAAGTGTGCCAGATGCAAAGCAAAAACACTATGCAAAGCCCATTTGGTTTAAGGTCGATTGTTTCTACCTTTTATGTATCTCTCACATCTATTTCTTTCTGTCTAAAAGTATCACAGTCATTCTTTACCTGCAATAGCTACTTTGAATATTCCTTTTAAATCACTAACTTTTAAGATTTTATTTTAAGATTAATAGTCTTTTCAATATATTAGTTTATCGTATCTGAACTTGGCTTTGCTTTTACATTTTGTCTGAAGTCAATTTAAATGTCAGATTAAGGCTTTTAACAAAAAGGTGATTTTTTTGCGGCCCTTGTCAATGAATCAAAAGCCTTGACAGTGTCTGAAAGACAACTGGTGCTTAATAAATGTTTGTGGATTGATTAAATGATGCAAGGGAATGAATGCTAATTATAAAATATGTTTTGATTAAAGTTCTCTCCAGTGTTTTGAATATTTCCTCTTATCTTAAAATAAAATATTCAGATTTATTTCTTACATTTCTGATCATTTGCACAATCATAACATTTCATCCAGGAAATGAAAAATAAATGAAAGACAAATGAAAGTTATTATAATGTACACTTTAATAATGAACTGGACAAAGATGAAAACATAGCTTAGATGAATGAATTATGAATTTAAGGGACTTAGGCCTGATTAGGACCATCGAATCTTGTCACTTCAGTAAAGGAAATAATGAAAATGGATTCCTATTTAACCACTTTCATCATATCCCAAGAAATTTTAGTGACTATCAGAGAGTTTCAATTTACTTGATAGATGTTGTCTAACTCCAGTGCTAAAAGTCTTCTCATAAAGCTTGAGAACAAACATACTGTATGTAATAAATCTTCCATCACAAATTCATTGACAGAATGATAGAATATAGAACCATTTAGCACTTTAGAGATAATCTAGTCCTTCCCATTGATTTTACAGTTGAGGAAACTGCATCCCAAAGAAGTGAGATGATTTCCCCAAGGTGTTGGATATGAGATGTGAGAATCAGTGTCAGGATTTAAGTTAAGGTTTCCCAACTTCAAAATTCATGGTGATCTCTAAGAAAAAAAAAAGAATTTAACACAGAATGTATTTATTTTTGCTTTCTGTTCATTTGCCACAGATCTTGAAGTGTATATTCCCATGGCAAATGTTAAAGGACGTTCTGGGATAGGAACACCCTCAAAACCCTTGACAGTTTATGTAACTCTTCTCTAACTGTTCCTGATGCTTCTTCCTGCACTCTTATTTCTACTTTCTTATTTCCTAGTTGTCTTCACTTTATGCCAACTTCCCTGTTGTTGATGCATCCTCTCTGTGCTCCTCTTTCATTATTACTTAGCATTGTCTTCAACAACCCCTCTCTGCCATAGACTTTACCAAAGATTGAACCTCCACAGATCCTGAGAAATGAAAGCATATAAACTTTGTATGCAGTTTGTCCCTATGCCTTCGTCCTCCCACTACTTGTGTTTGTTTAGTCTGTAATGTCTGCTACTAAACTATGTTTCACTTTAAGAGGTAAAGGGCCTAGCTATTTATTGTTAAGTTGGTAAACCATTTAGCATCAGAGGAGTCATAAAATAAATGCTCAATAACCATTTTTAAAGTTAATGTTTATTTTACATGTGAAGAAAAATGTTGCATAAATAACTAAATTCAATGCTGATTCAAATACAATGTAATCTCTAGCCCTTAGCAGACATTCTCTTCTGGGAAGGAAAATGATGTCTTCAAAAGAGCATTGGATTTGGAGACAGGGAATTGGTGTTTGAATGCCAACTTTACCACTTATGACATGTATGACTTTGGGTAAATCACTTAACTTCACTGAAATTCAGTTTACTCATATATTAAATGACAGAATGGGGTATGTATTGATGTCAACTCTAGGAACATATGAACTCCTATACACATATTTATATCTCATAAAAATCCTGTAAGTTATGCAATGTAATTTCTGTATTTTACTGATAAGGAAACAAGTTTAAAAATATGAGATTTGCCTATAGAAACAGTGATTAAGTTTCAGACTGAGGACTATTAAATATCTTTCTACTCTACTAGTATATCACTATTATGCCTAAATAGTCATTTAAAAATTTATTCAAAAATATGTTTGAAAACCTACTAAATATGAAGCAATACATTGCATTCTATGAGATATTATATTTGTGTATAGCAGTCTCTCCAGTCATTACATTACCCTAGCAGTCACACTCATAGTCTGGGTCCCAAAAGGGTTTTAAAGTATGATCATAGTCTAATTCTGAAGGATATGATATGAGTCTGTTCTTCTAAAACTAAAAATTATAAGCCCCTACCAGTTAGCTTACTTCAAATGATAAGCCAGTTAAGTACAATGCTTTCACAACAAAGCCATTCACTAAGATGATATATGAAGAATAATGGCAACAAACTAATCCCCACGTCCAGAGAAATGAAGATATACTCTCCCACAAATACATAGTTTCAGTGGGAAGAGTAGGAACAAACTTGTAATACTCAGGGAGGACATGGAACAAAGGTAAGCAACAGCTGCTGTATTGTAGAAGCCCAATGTCCTTTCTCTTTTCATAGTTTCCTCACAAATCTCCTCACAGGGTGCAGTGATTCTCTTAAGTGCCCTGTGTTCCCACAACTCAAGTCTTAACTTCAGAGCTAGTTATCTCTTGAATCTATTTTTTTCTCCTTTCTCTTCAGCCAGATGTCATGCTCCTTAAAAATTCCTTACTGATCAAGATTTTCTCTATTTTTGTGTATAGCTGTTTATTCTTCCAGCTAAATTCAGTGCCAATACAATGTAAAAGGCAACGCTCCTCTGTGGGGAGAGCCCTCCTCCCAACTACACTCTCTGCTTGATATCTAGGATCATTTTCTCCTTGTTCCCTGCCTCAACTCTTCCCAGGGCTGGCAGGCTTAGCCTTTTAAAAGCCATCATCTAATGCCAAATTCCTATTCCAATTCAATCTAACTATTTTTTCCATGCTTCATAAACAGTGAAGAGGAGGAGACAAATTTTGTCCATTAGTTTAACAAAATAAAACAATGTTTACTTTCTATGAATATGTACACTAACTAAGTTGTAAGGGAATTACCTCTCCCTTACTACATGCATTATATTTTATCTAGCCTATACCTGCTCTAGCCATCTAACACACACACACACACACACACACACACACACACACACACACATGCGCGCACACACACAAATAAACCAACACATACATACACAGAACTGTACATTTTTAAGACAATCTTTCACGTATTTCTAAAGACACATAGCTAATAATTAATATTCAATAGATTTTGTTGAATTTATTTTGTCTTTTGTCGTATCCTTAGTACTTTATGTGGTGCTTGGCAGGCACCTAATATATACTTTCACTGATTGATTGATTGAATTTAATATAAACAAAAGAATAATTTCATGATAATTTCAGAAACATTATAGAATTATAGATTTGGAGCTAGAAGGGCTATAGTCTTATAAATTATCTAGTCTGTAGATAATTGCTCTAGAACCCTTTAAAATTACAAATGAAGAATATGTGACCAGGCAGAACAAATCATTTGCCCAAGATTAGAGTAATAGTAGAGTTAGAATTGGAACCCAGATACATTGATCCTTAAGAAGACCATCTTTCTACTTCACCATACTTACTCTCTTCAAAGTAACTTTCAGAAAGCTTCATATAATGAAATTATAATTAAATTATATATACACATATGCCCATGTATTACATATATGTATTGATTTAGAATGTAAGAAATCAGGTATTACTTCATTCTTTGTATTTGTGTCCCCAGAACCTATCATGGTGTCTGGCACATTAATAAAAATAAGAACAGTAATAATAAAGCAATAGGTTTCAAATATTAATATGACTGGGTGACTTTTTAAAATATGCTTTAAAAAGTAAGCATCTATAACTCCTGAGGGTGAAATGAAGTTTCAATGAAAACATTTATTAAGGGAAATACCTTATTATCAGAGACAGAATTTTTAGCTAGTATTCTGCCCTAAAAAAACTCTTCTTTTGTTTTATTAAGAGGAACCTTTACATACTATTTTTGACATAAGAGAAAAATACTTAACAAACAGGCTTATCTTATTTTTGTCTAAACATACGATTATAAATATTTCTGAAGGTTTTTTTAAAAAAATATATTTCTAACTTCTAAAAGTGAATCCTTTGAGACTCAAGAAGTTTCCTTCACATGACTTTGTATTTTTCTTTTGCTATTTAGCCATACATTAAATGACTGTATTTGGATTTCATAGGGATGTTAGGCTTATGCCATCTAATCAGCAAACTACATGATACATGAATACTCTCTGTATTATCTCTGAGAAACAATCTTGGATTATTTACTAAAAAATATCTGAAAGATTAATATATTTTTCAGAAGGAGAAGAAACAGAGTTAAATAATGAGAATAGAGTTGTTATATTATTTCTTTTTATACTATATATGCTCAATGTTGTGTAGAAAGCAGATAACATCTATGCTCAACAAGCATCTTCATAAACTCTCTAGTAGATGCCAAACTGCTTACACAGAAATATGAAAATCAAGGTTATTTACCTATTTGCTAATTCTTTGTTATGTAAAATCTCTTTTCTGAACAATTTATTCTTTTTCTTTTTAATTTGTTCTCTTCATCCTCAGAATGAAGGCTGTTGCTACTATAATACCCATTTAAATTTACTTCTTTGTTTCTCATTCACAAAGTATTTTTCTTACTCCATACAACAAAGTAATACCTATCCCCACTTTCACTCCCTTTTCTGATGTTATAGCTGTACTAAGAAAAAAAATCTAGTTGGAAAAAACATATTTTTATTCAAACACAAAAACTTTCCATCATGAGTTCCTTCATCTATAAATTTTCAAAGGATGATGTTTAAACCAACTCAAAATTTTATGAACCTCACCTTTCTAATTTCATGGAACCATTCAGATCATGGGGCAATGATGTTGTGCTTTCAAGAGACTGTTTGCCTCTTGATTGATTCTTTCAGAGAATTGTATAGCAAAAATTAAGATGAAACGTTCTAAGAATTCATTTTTAAAAGCATCCAACAAGTATATTGAAAATCTAGCCTGTCATAAAGAAGCAAAGGGGTTATCTTGAAAATAACTACTTACTCTTAGCCTGACAAGCTGATTTTTCTCAAATTTTTTTCTACTATATATTAATGATATATGGTAAGCCAGTTTTATGTGTGTGTATACACACATACTTATACATAGATATGTATATATGTATGTACATATATATACATGTGTATATCATTTATTTACATGTCTATTAAATGTGATATTTTTACTTTTAAACCTGTATCTGATTTGTTTCAAATTGAAAGTGTACTTCCCTTGTGTATAACATTGAACCTAGTAACCTCTTTTAAGAGGGAAGAAATTTTAGGCTTTCCCATTTGCAATCAGGTTATATTTCTTTTTTTCATTCATTCATTCATGTACTCATTCACAGGAAAGCAGTAGATAGTTATCATATTATGTTTGAGGGCCAATGTGTGGTGCAGTGTTAAATATGAATAAAAATAGAATCTTGCATTTATCTTTGAGGAACTTAGACTCATACAAGTGAAAACATGCACACAAATATATGCAATGCAAATTAATTCATAATAAATGGCATATAAGTGATACAGGTAAAATTGCTATAAAGAGTTCAGGAAAAGAAAAGAAAGAAAGACTGCATCCAGCACAATCAAGGATTACCTCACAGAAAAAAATAAAATTAGAATTTAGACTTAAAGGATAAGTACAGATAGAGGAGTAAGAGATTCAGGGATAAAGTAAGACAATGATCAAAGCTATGTAGTAAAGTTCAAGATGTATTTAGGGAAAAAGTTCAATAATTTGTTTACAGTAGGGAGTTTATATATTATATTAATAATCAATAAGTCCAGAAATGTAACTACAGGTAAGAATGTAAAGGGATTTAAATGCTATGTTAAGGAGCTTGAATTTTTAAAGTTTAGACCACTATCAATACAGGGAAGTATAGCCTAGGCATAAATTTCACAACGTATAAACAGTTGACCTCCTTGGGACCCAGATTATCTCAGTAAACTCCACAATTTTCTTAAATCTGCCAGGTTACCATATAATTAGAACATTATCATCCCCCAAATTATTGACCTTCTGACATCCTCAATAATCTCTTTCCTCATCTGTATCTCTATCATTTACTTTCTGTTTCTGACGTTGTCTATTCTCATAATAGAATATATAGTAGAACTCTTTAGTTCTGCCTTCACCAAAACCTGATATAATATTCCAATTGCCCTGCCTCTGCCTCTGCCCTTCTTGATTAATCCCAGTTCAGTTATTATCTTGGATCTGTAAAAGGTAATGTGGTCTAGACTACCAATCTTGTATCTATTGCTAGGATATTATAGAAAACAGTTTCTATCTTTAGCTCTATATTATTTTCCTACATTTAGTTTGATAATTCAACAGTTTACAGGGAGATATAATGCAGTGTCCCTTTGCTCAATAGAAGGGAAATAAAATATGATCCACTGAGGACCATTTAATAATTCCATTATCCATTGCCCCACCCCAGTCTATATTTTATTTGTTACTTAGCCTAAAATATGCATAAATTGTCCATGTTTAAATTAGTATTAATTAGTGGGTTCATAAGAAGTATTTTTCTTTGTGTTGTCAGATTTTTAACACAATGAGAGAAAAAATATTTATAATAATGCATTGATAGAATGAGCAGATTGGGATAAGAATAAAAATTAGACTGAAAATTTGGGGGGAATTCTAAAATTTTTCATCAGGCAAAGGTTCATAAAATCTCAGAGTTGGGATGACTCAGAACTTATTTTCCACAAAGTATACCTGAGTAGAAAGCACCTCCAAAACATCAGAATGAATGAGCAGTCATTCAATATCTACTTTCTCACCTTTGGATCAATTGAGAGTAAATACAGAGAAACATGGCTATAACAAAATCAAGTTATAATTAAAATAACTAGTTATTTCTGTTTAAGCCAAGGAAAGATGACATTTAAGGAAAATAATTATTTAGATAAAAATAAGTGTTGACTTCATATTTTTCGTTATTACTCTGTACAGAAGACATGTTGTTTCTTACACATTTCAGAAATAAATTTTCCATTCCTAACTGCCAGTCATTTCTTCTACTAAAAGGTTGCATTTTTCAACTTCTAATTGTTATTTATGGAGTTGTCAGAGGTGTTAATAAATACAAGCTAATAAAGCTCCTGTCTGAAAGAGAATACTGAGGCTAACTTAAAAATAGCGGTCACCTCCATCAACAGGACTGTGTGTATGAGTGTGTGTATTTTGTAAGTCCTAGATCTTTTTACCTCAATTAATTCTCGATGCAGAGCTCCTAAGGCTTAAGGTAGGATTACAAAATTTGTATTTTCATGCCAACACCAACTCTAATGCAGCCTGCAGACATTTGACTAAGTATGTCATGTTATGGAAAATGAATGTTCACAGACTTCATTATGAATTGTTCCAAAAAAAAGTTTTTTGTTGCATGATTTAACGTTTGCTATTATGTCTTTTTATTTTATATTAATTTAATTTTAATTTCCATTGATACAGATAGGAATGCAAATATATAAATAAAAGTGTAATGAGAGAAATTTACAATAGTGTTCATGTAAGTTGAAATATGCACACTATTTTTATGATGAACTTTATCTTCAATAAAACAAACATTTCAATACTCAAAATCAGATTTGGGGATTGTATTTGAAACAATGAACTGTTTCAATTTTTAAAAATTCAGATTAATTTTTTTAAAAGTAGCAATAGAATTACTTTGTTGTACCCTTACACACCATTTTTTTCCTTCATGCAAATTGATTTCTTAAAATGGGAGTTTGTAAGTGACTATACATACACCTATTTAACAATCATTAACTTCATCCCTAAATGATATGGATATTGTTTTTAACTGAATAGTTTTCAGTTAGATATTGTTTTCAGAATCCTCCTATTTTTTTTACCCTTTTATCCAACTTGTACAATGTGGATTTATTGCCATTATTTTTGCATTTAACTTCATAGATGTAGCCAGTATGTATATTGCTTTTTTGTTCCTTTTTTTCCTCGCTCTTCATCTGTTGATATTATTCTTATAGTGGAAGAAGTTTAAGTGTTGTTTCTTATTGCACAACAACATTCCTTTACGTTCACATATAATTTTTAGCAGCAATTAGCCAATAAATAAATACCTCGATTGCTCCTAGTTTGTTTTTGTAGTAGTACTAGTAGTAGCACTAGTACTGGTAGTACTAGTAACAATAGTTTTAGTAGTAGTACTTCCATGTCGTCATTACAAAAATTGCCATTAGGAACATTTTTGTACAGATAGGTTTTTCACTAAACCTCACACCTGGCATGAATTTCTGTGAGCTCTTATCACAGTAATCATACCACCAGGTAAAAGGACAATTAACATTTTCTACATCTTACCACATAATTCAATACTGTTCTCTAAGAAAGCTGAACTAAGTGATGTCTCTAGCAGATGTGTATCATTGGGTACATTTTATCATTTTAATGAAAGCATGGAATTTTGTCATTGTATTAACTTTGACAATTTTAAGAGTGGTAGATGGAATTTCAGTGTGGTTTAATTCATATTATTATTGTAAGCAGAAATCTGGAGAAAACTGGTTGGTGATTGAAAATTTATTTTTCTTTTTTCAGTAATTCCCATTTACATGTATGCCCAATTATCAATTAGAGAATAATCCTTATTTATAAAAAAACAGTTCTGTTAAATTTTAAAATATGTTTAATGTTAATTTTAAATAAGGGTTTAATATAAAATTTTCATCTCTTGTTTCTTATTATTCTGGATGAATTTTTTTTGTAATTTTTCAAATTATTTTTATATGAACAAATTGATCTATTTTCTCCTTTTAAATTTACTGAAAGACAGTTTGTTAACTGTATTAACTGTATTTGTTAAGCTGTAGATAATTTGTCTATTTGTAATTTATTATAGTATATGGAATAAACTTATAGGTCTTTTTATTTTCATTTACATTGTGAAAGATTCCCAAAATATTTAAAATAATATACACTGTCCACATTTCTCTGAGTATACAATAGTATGAAAATGATTCTAGCTAATTATCTGTTAATTCATTCTGCTTAAATACTAATTTATTTTTATCTTGAAACATGTAGCTTTAAAAGCTGCTATTTTAATACAATTAACAGATGGGTGGGTAATTTTCTTCCTTTTTGACCTTTTTTCTTTTTATATAAATGTTGCATGTAATTCCAAAATATTGGAATTTTTCATAATTTTACTAGTAAATCATGAAACCTATATTTTATTTTAAAATGCCCATTTTTACTATTAGCTCAATTCAATCATAAATCAAATTAATAATGTCTAAACATTTAGTTATTTATTTCTAAAAAACATTATAGTTGATCTGTTTAAATGTATATAAGTGAGACAGATGTGTTTCAAAATGACTGAACACAAAAGAAATGAATTTGAAGGCTAGTTCAAATATATGTAGAGTGAGGGAGACAGAAAGAGAGAAAAACTGGAACAGAGGCACAGAGATCAATCTATAAAGAAAGGGAATGGAGGAGAGAGGAAGAAGGGGTAGGAGGAGAAGCAGGACAAGCAGAAGAAGTGGAAAGACTGAAGGGAGAGAAAAGAGATGAAAAAGGAGAAGGAGAAATGTTTTAAATACAAATTATTGTCTAACAACACTTTAAAAAATAAAGTTGATTTTTTAAAATTCATTCATAAGACTTTCCACTTATCCCAATTAAATTTTATATTATTGTATAAAGAGCACTGCTTGCATTCTTAAGAATATTTTTTAATCCTCTTAATCACCATTTATTAGAGAAATGCAAATTAAAACAACTAAGAGGTACCACATCACAACTATCAGATTGGCTAACACGACAGGACATAAACATGATAAATGTTGGAGAAGATGTGGGAAAATACTCTTTGACCCGGCAATACCACTTCTAGGTCTGTATCCAGAAGAGATCATATAAACGGGAAAAAGGTCTACGTGTACAAAAATATTTATAGTAGCTCTTTTTGTGGTGGCCAAGAACTGGAAATTGAGGCAATGCCCACTAATTAATGGCTGAACAAGTTGCAGTATATGAATGTAATAGAATGCATGATGTTATTTATTAGAATGTAATAGAATCCATAAGAAATCATGAGGAGGAAGACTTCAGAAAACCCTTGAAAGACTTACATGAACTGATACTGAGTGAAGTGAGTAGAACCATGGAAACATTATACATTAGTGATAGCAACATTGCATGATGACCAACTTTGATAGACTTAGCTCTTCTCAGTAAGGCAATGATTTAGGACAATTCCAAAAGACTCATGATGGAAAATGCTATCAATATCCAGTGAAATGTTTCAGTGATTATTTTCAGTGGTTCACCAATAACACATACTGGTTTTTCAATACCTAAGGATTATTATCCCATCTACTCTGAGGAGTGGTCCTGTTCATTCTTTGATCTTCATCTTTTCCCCAATTTGCTTAAGCAACAAGACAACAATTATGTTTCCCTTCCCCTATCAGGCTCATATCTTCTGAGATTTAGTTACATTGACAGTATTTATACAGGAACAGGTTTCATGCAAAATTTTCTGTTCTCCAGTTTTATTTTGTTTGTTAATTTTACAGCACTTTGTTCATAGTTTACTAAGAAGTGATATAGTTGACTGAAATGCTAAAAGGGTAGGAGGAGGAAAGTTTGTATGGGGTATGTTTGGATGATGATAAGAGAGAGAAAGAGAAAGAGACAGAGACAGAGAGAGAGACAGAGAGACAGAGAGAGACAGAGACAGAGACAGAGAGAGAAAGAGAGAAAGAGAGAAAGAAAGAGAGAGAGAGAATCAGATACCTAGGTATATAGTGGTTATATAATGTGAATATAACTATAAATATGCATACAGGAATATGACTTTCTTTTATTTTCATCCTTTGTTATTTCTTTCACATTTAGCACATATCTTCATTAAAATTTCAGGTGATTGATGAATTCCCTTTATAGACATCTCAGTCTTTTTAGGCACTCTTTTTAGAACTTCAGGGCCTGATACATTTGTTCCTTTGTCATTTGTTAAAATCAAATATATAGATGTAGGTATATACACATATACATTTGTCCCTCTGTCACTTATTCAAATTATATATGTGTGTATGTTTGTATATGTATACACGTATTTGTATAATTTGTGTAACATGGGAAAAGTGCATCTGATAGTGTTTTCACACGTGGAATAGGCTGGGAAGCTTGCTTCCAGGAGAATTGTGATGATATATAATAAAAATCTCTTGAAAATAAGAGTACATTCCAATACAGTGTATAATTCTGCTAGCCATAGGGTGAATGGGGCCTTCTTTGTTTGGCTATAGTGCCAGAACTGGAAATCAGGACAACAGCAAGACTGCCTTAATAATTTTCTGCAATTATTTCTTATGACTTGACTACCCTTGATGATGGTGATATGAATATAAGATAAGCAATCTTGGACCTCTTTCCTTTTAAGATCATTTGGTCCTCTGAGAAAAAGCCTCCATTCTTGGCCTAAGAGTATATTCTTTTCTCTTAAGATTAAGGGAAAGGAGACCAAAAAACAAAACAAAACAAAACAAGAAAGTATGACTACAGAAGGAAAAATGAATGAATGAATGAATGAATGAACAAATAAACTAACAAATAAATACATGCATAAATGAATGAATGAATGAATAAAAGAACAAATGAATGAATTTTTAACCAAACTGCCAAAAACAATTGTCCCACTCAGTCTTTTCTATATTTTTTTTATTTTCCAGAAAATGGGATTTATGATTTATGATAGTTATGTCTTTATTTAACATTATTCATCATTTCTCTAATTGATGCCTAACCTATACATGACCTCTGCTCAGCAATCATTTGGTCTAAAAAAGAAAAACCTCCCCTCAACTAATCAAGTTCTTTTTGCTTTTGTATGCTTCTTCTAATTCTGAGTCCAGTTTACTAATAGTCTTCCTTCAAAGTCTTGGAATGGTATTCATATTGAATTACATGGGACTGATCTGATCAATTTTAGTGTTGTCATTTCAGTAACATATCGAATAGTTAGTTACAAATTAGCCCAGGTTTCCAGTAAGTTTAGGAAGCTACCTTTTAGTTCTAGAGTGCCAAATTAAACAGAGATAAGAAATAATGAGCAAAGGAATGGAAAAGAAAAAAGTTAACAAGGCCAAATTATGAGGTGACAAGGACAAAGGCTTATCTATAGGTTATCATATCTATGGTGTGATTAGAGAAAATATTAGTTAGAATATGGATAACACTAACTAGCTGTGTGTCCATCAGCAAATAACCTTTCTGAGTCTTAGTTTCTTCCACTGAAAATGGAGATGATAATGGTCATACCCCTTTCTTTATAGGATTGTGGCATAATAAAACAAGACAATTTGAACACTTTAATGACCTCTAAATAATACCAGTTGTCATTTTCATCATTTTATTATCATTATGACAATTATTATAATTCTAATAACAAAAAGAATTGTATACACATAAACCATTTATTTTGTAGGTTCTGTATCTTCCGCCTCAAAGAAAACTAATGTATATTTGAAAAGAAAATACGTGATGTAAACTCAAACATATTTTTTTGAGATTCTGTAAATATAGAATGTCAGAACTATATGGTATTGTAGAGGTCATTTAGTATAACCTTAAATACAATTATTTAAAATAAATGATGTCATTTTTGTTCGCTACTTAATTTCTCTGTTCTCTCTTCCTTCCCATTCTTCTTCACTTAGCAGAACTGAATACTCATCAGTGTTCTAGCTCTTAGCTTTGGAACAAGTTGGAAACTTTTTAAAACCAGATGACAGGTTTTTCAACACTTAGGCTGTGCAAGCTTCCTTTTTGTCATCAAATTTTTTTAGAAGAGCATGTGTTCTCTTGGTGCTATAAGACAAACATCGTTTTAAAAAATCCTATCTAAATGAGTTCATGTCTGAATCAGAGTTAATCCATTGCTGATGCAAAATTATGAAATTATATGGATAGAAGCAATTTCTAGAGATCATTTAGTCCATCTCCAACCCAAATTAAAGCAAGTCTATATATTATAAGATCAAATATTTAGAGCTGGTAGACACTCTAGGAGGAGTCAGATGACAAGGAGAAAACATGGCATAAGAATCCTTGGCCTACTATGGTCTTGTAAGAAAAGGAATAGCTTCAGAGAAGCCTGGGATAACTAGTATGAACTGATGCCGGGTAAAGTGAACAGAACTAGGAGAACACATTATAGAATAACAACAATTTTGTAAAAAAAAAATGAACAATTCTGAATGATAGTTGAAGGACTAAATATACATAATATTTGTTTTTTCTTTAACAAGACCAGTATGGAACTTTGTTTGGAATGATTGTGTATATTTTACAAGGCTTGACCTACCCTGGGGAGGAGGAAAGGGAGAGGAAAGGAAAGAAACTAAATGCTTGCTAATTTAAAAAGAATTAAGATATAAAAGTGAAGATCTGCTAATTGCTACTTATATGACTTTGAGCAAAATCAATTTATGTTCAAAATCATGTTACCTCCATGGTTTTTCCCCGGTAAAATGTGGGGTTGGACTAGATGATCTCTTGTTACAGTTCAGTTATTTTCAGTCTGTCCAACTTTTTGTGATGTTATTTGGAGCTTTCTTGGCAAAGATACTAGAGTGGTTTGTCACTACCTTCTCAGGTCTTTTTACAGATGAAGAACTGAGGCAAACAAGGTTAAGTGACTTGCCCAGGATTTCACAGCTAGTAACTATCTGAAGCCAGATTTGAACTCAGGGAGATGAATCTTCCTGACTCCAGGCCTAGCACTCTATCCACTGACCCATGAACTGGTCAGATGATTTATAGGTCCCATTAATATGATGATATCAGAATCAAATATCTTCTAACACCAAAACTTCATTTTACAGATGAGGAAAAAGACATTCATAGATGTGAACAGACTCGCTTAAGGTCAAACAAGAAGTAGCACAGCTGGTATTAAGCCCAAGTTTTCTGACTCAAGAATAAATATTCATTCAATGTAGACAAGCAGTTCCAACTGAGTTTTTTATATATCTCCAAATAAAAAAGATTCCATACGATGTCCTTCAATTATGCCTCATTGTTCCTCTGAAATTGTACCCATGTTATTCATCAGTGTGAGAAAACATTGAACCTTTTTATTTGTTATTGTTTTAGCACACCAGCATATCCTTTTGATTACCAAATTTATCTTAGGTATCTGAACAACAGTGATGCAAGGCACTATAATATAGTAGACATACAGCTGGCAGAGGAACCAGGAAACTCTGAGTTCAAGTCTCACACATATAAATGTATCAATAATAATAAATGAAATCCAATATAGCATAGTGAATAGTTAGCTGGACAGTTAGCCAGGAAGAAGTGAATTCAAGTCTTCTATCTCACATTTAAATATAATTAAATATAAAACTTTTGCATGGAAGTACTGAAGTTCAAGTACTATAGTTCCATTTTCATTGGTTGTGGGAATAAAATGTTGTAGAAATATTGAAAAATTTGCTCTATTTCAAATAAATTTGTTATAATTCAAGTTTAATCTTTATTATTCTTCAGACATTCTAGCTATATTGAATAGCATGGCAAATATTCTGCAAGCCCATTTTCCTTCCAAGGTTTTTCAGTGCTTTGCCTAGAGATGCAATAAAAATCTCTAATTATCCTCAATGATACTTTGCAAATTAACTTGGAGTGTAAACTATTGTTGTCCATAGATTCCATGTCATTGACAAGATCAGTTTTTTGCTGACTGAGATAGTAACTGGAGTTTGATTCCCTTATTGTGGCAAGGATTTTAGATGAGTTAACCTTCACTAAGAAATGGTGATAATTGGAATCAATTTAAATGATTTTATCCATTTAAGTTTCTTTTTATTCATCATTTATTTAAATTTGGGATTGAGTTTGATTATTTTAGCCAAAATTTTAGCCCTCTGATCAAAATCAACTACTCTATTAGTTATCTAGCATTTTTTCTTGAATATCCAATCTGTAATGGAAACTGCAAACTACAGACATAACTGAAGATTAAACAGGAGAATAAGATTTTTGATTAAACAAAATGAGATATATCAAGACATAGGTGAGCTGCAATATAGTTTCCTTTATCTCTTTTAATAAGATCTATTTTTGCTTTTGCTTTGTCTGAGGTTAGAATTACTACTCCTGCTGGTTTTTTTCACTTTAGCTAAAGCATAATATATTCTACTCCAGCCTTTCACCTTTACCCTGTGTGTATCCCCCTGTTTCAGATGTGTTTCTTGTAAACAACATATTGTAGGATTGTGTTTTTTTAATTAAAATTTATACTTATTTTTAGTTTACCACATTCATATCCAAAAGATTTTGAGTTATACATTTTCTCCCTGTCTTTCCCCTACCCACCACCCCAAAACAGCAGTTCCACTGAATACCTCTCCTCCAATTTGCTCTCTCCTACATCCTCCCCTAACCCCCTCTGACTTTCCTTTAGGGAAAGATGGATCTCCATACCTTAGTGCCTGTATATCTTATTTCCCAGTTGCAGGATTATTGTTTTTAATCCATTTTGCTATCCACCTCCATTTTATGGGAGAGTTCATCCCATTCACATTCAGAGTTATGATTACTATTTGTATCTTTCTCTACATACTATGCCCCCCTATTTATGCTTTTATTTCTCCCTTCTCCCTTCCTTTTTTCAAAGTTTTGCTTTTGACTTCTGCCTTCCTAAATATTTCCTGTCTTTCAGCTTCCATCCCTTTTCCTACCCATTTCCTTTACTACTTCTTCCCTTTCTTCTAACCACCCTCTCCCTTTTCTTTCTCCTTTCCCCATCTACTGCCTGTAGGTTATGTTAGATTTCTATACTTAACAAAGTATGTTATTCCCTCCTTGAACCAAATCCAATGAAAGTTAATTTCAAACAATGCTTTACTTCCTCCCTTCTATCCCTCTACTATGATAAGGTTTTGTATCTCTTTATGTTAAATTCCTATACTTAACTGAGTATGTTATTCCCTACTTGAACCAAAATCAATGAGAATAAAGCTCATACAATGTTCATATCCCTTGCTTCTTTCCATCTACTATAATACGTTTTTGTATCTTTTCAAGTGACATAATTTACCCTTTTCTGCCTCCTATTTTTCTCTTCTCCCTTTACAATCCCTTTGCACCATTTATTTAGATTTTTTATCATCCCATCAGTTAATTTATACCCACACCCTCTATATATGTACATCTCTCCTAAGTGTCATAATAATAATTATTAAGACTAACAGGTATTATCCTCCCAAATAGGGATGTAAAAATTTTGTTTTTATTGAATAACAGGTTTGTGTATGTCTGTGTGTTTTTTTCTGTTTAAAATAGTAGGTCTCTTTTGAGTCTTCTTCAATTTGAAGATCAATTTTCCATTGAGCTTTGAGCTTTTCAGCAGGAAAGTCTGGAAGTCCTTCATTTCACTGAATGATTATGTCCTTGCCAGAAAAACTATACTCAATTTAGCTGTTTAGTTCAGTCTTAGTTGTAGTCCAAGCTCCTTTGTCTTATGATATATTCTATTTCAATTCTTTTGACCTTTTAGTGTAGAAACTGCAAGATTCTGTGTGATCCTGACTATAGTTCTGTGATATTTGAATTTTTTCTGGTTTCTTGAAGTATTTTATAATTGAAAGGATAATTCTGCAATCTGGATACAATATTCTTTGGAGTTTTCAGTTTGGAATTTCTTTATTTTTTGGAGGGGGCACTATCACTTTTTAAATTCATTTATTTATTTTCTTGTTTGGATCATTCATTTCCATGAGATTTTGGGTTACAAATTTTCTCCCCATCTATCCCCCACCCCCCCACCCCAAAATAGTCAACCACTGTAGAAACACTACCCCAGTTTGCTCTCTCCTATGTCCTCTCCTATTGCCCCTCTGACTTTCCAGTAGGGCAAGATAGATTTCCCTACACCAGTGCATGTATCTCTTAATTCCCAGTTGCATGTAGTTAATTAATA
>CM053600.1:83835218-83851178 GCA_028646575.1 Pseudocheirus occidentalis
GACATGAGATGTTACTTTGCTGAGTCACCAACCGCATCTTTGTTTAAAAAGAAATTGTTGATCAAAGAGACAAGTTAAATTCTTATTTAGTTGAGTTCAATGAAATTGAATGTAAGAAATGTAAGACTCATTCAGCATAGCAAAAGTTGAGTCTAAATGTGTATTAGAGAGGGATGAAAGTAGATGGCAGAGTAGAGGAGGCTGCAATGTAGCCAAGGTTGCTCAATATTCCCCACCAAACAAATATAAAATATTACCTCAAATTGAATTCAGGAGTGGAAGAGAAAACAAAATGCCATGGGAAGACATTCCCAGACTAAAATAAGTTAGGATTTTGCAAGAGTTCAGTGACACTGGGATGGGGGATGGCCTGGAATACATGCAGAAGGAACCCTAGCAGTGGACCTTGGAGATTGCTGCAGCAACTTCAGATACTCTCTGCTCAGAGATGAGAAAAGGGTCAGACAACTGATCAGAAAGAGATTACAGGGGATCTTTTGCTGGTACAAGGTGAAGAACCTAGAGCTATTTGACAAGACTCTTGCCCATATTCCTGGGCCACAGTTTCATGGGAGAGAGGAGAGGTTGTTGTCAATCTTAAGGAAGTAGGGAACCTGGTCACAATGCCAGGGCCTAGCACTTGTGACTGCAGAACAGGCGACTTTACTGGGTAAAGATTGGAGTACAGACCAAGAAGGCAGTGGTAAAACCTCTCCTTGAATCACACCAAATTTTAAGCACCCAAAGTTTCCAGACTCCAATAAATAGCTCTGAAAACTATAGCATGAAAAAGTCTAAAGTTTGTAATTGTGCCGCCCTAATTCCAGATGAGCAGAGCCCAACTTTCACATCAATTTCAAAGTCAAGAAATAGTTTGAAAAAAATAACAAACAACAACAATATGAAGAACTTGACCATAAAAATATACTATGGTGTTAGGAAAGACTAAGATACAAACTCAAAGAAAATCTATGCAATAACAGCTACAACCAAAGCCTCAAAGAAAATGTAAATTGGACACAAGGCTAACAAAAATTCCTGTAAGAAGAAAATAATGATGTCACATGAACTGATATAAAGAATAGAATTAGGAAAACCGTTCTTTAAAGGATGACAACATTGTCAGGAAATACCAAGTATCAACTCCGAAATACTTAAGAATTCTGATCAATTAAATGACCAACCATGACTTTAGAGGAGGTCTAATGAAGGGTTTTACACACCTCTTTACAGAAAGATGGTGGATTCTCAATGCACAAAGGGTCATAGATATTTTGGGCAAGGAAGATTTGTGGATTCATTTTATTTGACTATGCTTATTTGTTAAAGACACACCCTATCTAAGTTTTTAATTGGGGTCAAGGAATGGATGGGGAGATGGGGATAACTGCAAGGGAAAAAGGTCACCCCAATTTTTTTCTTCAATGACCAAAAACAAGTTCAGAAAGAAGCACAGATGAATAGGATTATTTTGAAAATAATTTGCTTTATAGTTTTGAAGATTTTAAAAGCAGTTTAACATTGAAATGCATACATTCATAAAAAGTAATTTATTTCATGTGTATCTTTCAGTATAAAGGAAAATATTCTTTCTCTACTCAAATATAGAAGCATATTTCCTTTCCATTGAATTTATTATAAAATGTTTCCATATTAATCATTCTATTAATTCTTTTCCCTAGTCAAGTTAGCATCTTTAGTTTTATTGCATATAGTAATATACTTTTTCTTAATCTTTAAAATGGAAACAGCATTTAGTTTCAAATCAAAACAATATGATGTACTCCCTGTGTGACCTTGGACAAGCTCTCCACCTCACCTGCCTTTAGTTTCATCATCTATAAATGAAGAGATCGCACTAGAAGTCTTCTAATGTCCCATTTAGGCCTAACCTTATAATCATAATGTTAGATCAGCTTTATATTTTCCAAAGTATGACATAGCTAATCATAATAAACCATAAAATAATGGGTTTTCTTTGCACTCTACTACTCTTAAAAATGTTAAAATTGGGGCGGCTAGGTGGCGCAATGAATAGAGCACCGGCCCTGGAATCAGGAGTACCTGAGTTCAAATCCGGCCTCAGACACTTAATACAAAAAACTAGCCGTGTGACCTTGGGCAAGTCACTTAACCCCAACTGCCCTCCAAAAAAAAAAAGCAAAAAAAAATGTTAAAATCAACTACTTTTTTATTCCCATAATATTGAGAATTTCCACATCAACTGTGAATATATTACACTGTATTTAATAAGATATTTCTTCAGGTGGATTTTGAACTTTGAAATTTATTTTACTATTTTTTAATCTTAAGGTTTATCCAATTAAAAAAATATTGGAATTTGGGTAATTCCAATTTTGCCATCCCATATCCCACTTTTATGTCACAGGGCAATCTGATTAGTAGGTTTTCCATCATATCTTCTTTTTTAATGATTTTATTCATTTTCTTGTTTACATCATTCATTTCCATGAGATTTTGAGTTGCGAATTTTCACCATTCTTTCCCCTACCCACAACCCCAAAACAGTGATCCCACTGTAAAGCCCCTCCCCCACTCTGCTCTTTCCTATTTCCTCCTCCATCTCCCCTCTAATTTTCTAGTAGGGAAGGATGGATCTCCCTACCCCAGTGCCTGTATATCTTATTTCCTAGTTGCATGTATTTAATAACAATAATAATTGTATATATATATATATATATATACATATATATGTATGTGTGTATATATATTATATGTATGTGTGTTATATATGTGTATGTGTGTTTGTGTGTGTATATATACACACACATACATATAAATATAAATATATATATTTAACATTTGGTTATAAAACTTTAAATTCTAGATTATTTTCCTTCCTCCCTCATCACCCACCCCTTCTGGAAGGACAAGTAATTCAATACAGGCTGTACATGTGTAATTACGCAGGACATCTCCACAGTGGACATATTTTGAGAGACTGATTATATGTCTCTCTTAACCTATCCTGCCTCCCCCCCGCCTTGTTCTATTCTCTACCCTGTCTCTGTCCCTTTACAGAAGTGTGTACTTCCAGCAACCCTTCCCCCCACCCTGCCCTCCCTTCCATCATCCCACCTTTCATCCCCATCTCCCCAACTGTTCTGTGTGGCAAGATACCCAGTTTGGAGTTTATGTCATTCCTTTCCTAAGCCAAATTCAGTGAGAGCAAAGTTGACTCATTACTTTTTGCCTTCCTGTTCTTCCTTTCCATTGCCTCTTCTATACAGGATGATTAACCCCATTCTGTCTCTCCCTGTCTCCTCTCATTCTAATCCTCTCCCACCTCAGAATTTCACCTTTTGAAGTATCATCTGTTCCTATTGAATTGATCCTGTGCCCTCTATGAACTCATAAACACACATACTCAGATATGTATTCATGCACATATATATCGTATATTGACATATGTACAGTATACGTATATATACATTTGTATTCCCTTCACCTATCCTCATACTGAGAAAAGTTTCATAAGTTACAATTTTCATTTTTCCATGTGGGCATGCAAATAGTTCAACTTTGATAAGTTCCTTATGATTTCTTTACCATGTTTACCTTCTCATGATTCTTGTGTTTGAATGTCAGATTTTCAGTTCAGTTCTGGTTGTTTCAGCAAGAATGCTTGAAAATCTTCCACCTCACTGAATGACCATATTTCCCCCCGGAACATTATACTCAATTTTGCTGGGTAGTTGATTCTTGGTTTTAATCCTAGCTCCCTTGATCTCTGGAATATCGTATTCCAGGCCCTTCAATCCCTCAGTGTAGAAGCTGCCAGATCCTAGGTTATCCTAATTTTGTTTCCACAGTATATAAATTGTTTCCTCTTGGCAGCCTGTAATATTTTCTCCTTGATCTGGGAACTCTGGAACTTGGCTATAACATTTCTAGGAGCTTTCTTTGGGGCATATTTTTCAAGATGTGATCAGTGAATTCTTTCAAGTTCTATTTTGCCCTCTGAATCTAAAATATCAGGGCAATTTTCCTTCAGAATTTCTTGAAGGATGTTTTCTAAGTTCTTTTTATTTTTTATCATGGCTTTTAGGTAGTCCAATAATTTTTAAATTGTCTCTCCTGGATCTATTTTCCAGGTTAGTGATTTTTTTCAAGGAGATATTTCACATTGCCTTCTATTTTTTTTATTTCTTTATATCTGTTTAATAGTATCTTGATTTCTCATAAAGTCATTTGCTTCCATTTGCTCCACTCTAATTCTGAAGGAATTATTCTCTTCAGAATGCTTTTGAGATTCTTTTTACATCTGGCAAATTTGACTCTTTAAGGCATTCTTCTCCTCATTGGCTTTTTTGGCCTCTTTTGCCATTTGGCTTAATCTATTTTTTAAGGTGTTATTTTCTTCAGTCAGGTTGTTTACTCTCTTTTCATGATTTTCTTGCATCATTCTCATTTCTCTTCCCAGTTTTTCTTCCACTTCTCTTATTTGGTTTTCAAAGTCTTTTATAAGCTGAGCTTTGGCTTATAGGCAGTCTTCAAGTTTCTTGGAAGGTTTTGGTGTGGGAGTTCTGACTTTGTTGTCTTCCTCCTATTCCATGCTTTGATCCTTTTTGTTCTGAAAAAAAAGGATTCAAGAGGTTGGTTGCTGTTCTTACCTTGCTTCTGTTTTCTGCTCATTTTTCCAGTGATTTTTGTTTTTAGCTCTGTGGAACTCTGCTTCCAGAGGGGAAAGCTGTGTCCCAAATAGCTGAGGTTTTCACAGCTCTTGTGGCTTTTAGGGGGCTGCTGCATCCCCCACCAGCTTTGCCTCACTGAGAACGCACCCCAGGACCATCACCCAAGACCACCATTGGATCCAGGCCGCTCAACACAGGAGCACTTGGCCTCTGAACAATTGCTTGCCCCTCCTGCAGTCTGCAAGCTGGGAGCTCTGAAGCAGCTAGGCGGAAGGTGCTGCATGGCCACCTTTTCTGTTGGTTCCTTGCCCTGGGGACAGTTTGGCCAGACCACTTTTCGCCCCCAAATTTAGCTGAATTCCACTGACCTTTTACCTAGTCCTTATTTCTCCTGCCTTGATAAATCTGGAAACTGTCTCAGCTGCTGCTCATCAGCTCTCCTGAAGGCTGCAGCTGTGGCTCCTCCTGATTTTCCTGGGGCCAGGATGTGGTTTAAGGCTGGGTTGGTTTTCGACTGCCAGCCTTCTGAGATGAGCCCCACCTGCCAAGCTGCCTTCAGAGAGAGATGTGTTTTCTTCATTTTTTGAGTTTTTGAGCCCTAAAATTTGTTTAGAGTAATATTTTAGGGGTATTTGAGGTGGCTATATGGGAACTGTGAAACGTTGCTTCTTCTACGCTGCCATCTTGGCTCCATCCCCTCTCTGTCATGTCTTCAAAGTCTTTGATAGCATTGTTAAATGTTACAGAACCAAAGAATTAAATTTGGGTTGTGACTCTAGAGACCTTCCTTGAAGTCATCATCATTTCATTTATTCTTTCTTTATAGATTTAGATTCAATTGGTGGGTTCAAACAATCTCAGTTCCATCCTAGACCCAGGCAATCTAGGGCCATTTTAACCTCCATTGTGAAAATTGCCAAAGCAACCAAGAGACTTTCCCAGCCTGTTGGCCTCTCTATCCCTTGATTGTACTGATTTTAACTTTCTTTTTTTCCTTTTTAATTGATTTGTTTATTTACTTTTAGTATACAAGATTCATTTCTGGGGGCGGCTAGGTGGCACAGTGAGTAGAGCACCGGACCTAGAGTCAGGAGGACCTGAGTTCAAATCCAGACTCAGACACTTAACACACAAAAAAACTAGCCGTGTGAGCTTGGGCAAGTCAATTAACACCAATTGCCCTCCAAAAAGCAAAAAACAAAAACAAAAAAAAACCCCAAGATTCATTTCCAGAATCCCTTGAGTTTCAAATTTTCTCCCCTCTATCGCTCTCTGCTTCCCCTACCATGGAAGCATGCAATCAAGTATAGGATCTACACATTATTTCACTTTGGACATTAGTCTGGTTGTATAGAAGGGTTGTAAGTGATGGAGTGAACAATGGGAAAAAAGAAACAAATCCAAACATGGAAAAGATCAATAGCATGTAGATTGCTTCAGTCTCCAGTTAAACTCTGTTTTTTTTCTAGTTCTTTCTCTCAATGTAGACATCTCCTTCCATCCTAAGACTTGTAGAGTTGTCTCATAACTTTGCATTGCTGAGAAGAGTCCAGTTTATCATTGTTGGTCATCACACATATGATGTGTCTGTGATTGTGTACAGATTTCTCCTGGTTCTGCTCTTCTCACTTAGCATCAGTTCATATAAGCCTCTCCAGGTAAATATGAAGTCCATCTGCTCCTCATTTCTTATAGCACAATAGTATTCCATTACATTCATACACCACAACTTGTTTAGCCATTCCCCTAATGATGGGCATCCCCTTAATTTCCAGTTTTTTGCCACCACAAAGAGAGCTGCAATAAATATTTTTTTACCTATGTGTCTTCCTCCCACTTCTACAATCTCTTTGGGATACAACCCCAGACTGATATTACTTGGTCAAAGGATACACAATTATTTATGGCCCTTTGGGTATAGTTCCAGATTGTTCTCCAGAATGGTTGTATCAGTTCACAGCTCTACCAACAATGCATTAGTGTTCCAATTTTTCCACATCCTGTCCAGTATTTGTCATTTTTTGTCATCTTAGCCTACGGATCTGATCTTGATCCAGTATCTCTTGCAGCATTGAGATATTCCCAAAGACATGATTCAATTACCTCTTATCTCTCTGTCTTTCTGCCTCTGTCTCCATATATGTGTGTATATGTACATATATACATACACACATATGTGCATTTTACCCTTATAAGGTTAAAATCTATCTCTTTATGATAGATAAAAAATTCTGCTTTATTCTCTTTTAATTAATGTTAAAACATCTTATGAGTGGGTCTGTTTTAATGTCTTCCCTCAGCTGTCTGTATCTTATGATGATTTTACTAAAAATTAAAAAAACTGTGAAAGTGTCTCTCCAACCAATCATAATAGTCAAACTAGTTTTTGTAGACTTTGATTCAAAGGAAGATACTTAATACAAATACTAATTAGAATATATTTCAGTGGGAGGATCAGAAATAGAGGACCATTGTGCCTTATTCCCATTCTTGCCTTGAAAAGTGATCTGCTCTGGGTCCCTTGAAAGGACCACTATGTGCCTTATCAACAAAATGAGAAATTTTTCACATACTTGTGAAATTGGAAACTTTCTCCCTACCTACCACAGGGATGTTGAAAAGATGAATGAGAAATATGTAAAGTGTTTTGACCTCTACAGTAAAACCCCTTATCTAAAATTATTATCATGCTTAAGTGGCAGTAAAAGCAAAGCAAGTTTAAACAACCAAGAGACTTCTGCTCCAGATTTACTTCACTGTAGAAATATTTCTATAAATAAACAAAGTCAACTTAAATATTCACAGTTCTTACCTGGCCATGTAAAAGATAAGGAGTTGAGCTCACTCTTTTCCACTGAAAAGGGATCTGCAACTAATGTCTATGATCCAATCATTGTAAGTTGAAAAGAAGCCAAAACATCAAATTTCAGAAACTTCCTATCAAATATGTGAATAAACATTCTGCTGTTCTCTTAGAGAGATTATTTGGGCATGTCAATGTGAAAAAATAGAAATACATCATAAGAACATTGCAAATAAACATTGCTGCTAGAGATTATAAAATATATAAGCTATTTTTCTCACTTTTCATTTCCCAAACATGAAGAATCTTTCATGGATGAGATATCAGCATGTAAGTCTCATAACATATTTACTTGTTAAATATTTGCTTGTAAGTTTGGAAACTGCATCTTCTAAGTGTCATATGCTAGGTTATCAAGGAAGGACTGTAATTATTAAGAATCCTCCTATTTTAAAAGGCCATGACCTCTATTACTGCAAATGCACTGAATCTTCAGGAACAAATGACAAGTTGGTCAATGAACAAGGAAGACTAGAGACTCCTTGGGTAAAGGAAAAATCCCTTAGTAAAATTAGATGCTGTTCAACAATGATAAATGGTTCCTTTGTACTAGCAAATACTTTGGCTCCTGCTTAGCTACAAGCCAAGATTTTCCTCTTGAAGATGACAAAGTGTTTTTGGATGTACTGCCCTCCAGAATGTCATTTCTAGAGATCTGGTTGTCCATCCTACACCCCGAGGTAGGAGTTAGAGTATGGATGTCTTTTCTTTCCCATCTCTAAAGTTTATCTTCTTACTGAAAGTCTTGCCCTATACAAACTTACTCTAAATAATATGTTTTGGGATATGTTTTCACTTTATTAAAGTAATGGAAATTATGCTGTCACTCTAAACAATTGTCCTTGTGTTTACTTCCACACTATTGCCAATCTGTAGGAAATATATTCTTGAAACCAGTTTTGTATGTATATAGTCTTCCCTTGATCATTTTCTTTTCTTCCCTTCACATTTTACTCTGGTCTCACTGTCTTAGCCTTGTCTTCTTCTATATTTAAGCCCCCAACTCACCCACTGTACCATCTGGAAATGTTATTAGGTGAATACCAATTATGTTTCTGCTGAAAGACCAGGGATTATCTGAAATATTATTCTATGATGTATCATCCGACAGGATGTAATACTAAAACTGTCACATACTATATCACAATAATGCCAACTATCGTGGAACACCTGCGTAGGCCCCTCCATCAACTTATGATTACTGTCAACAAGAGGTTAGCAATTGGAGGAAACGGTAAAAAATTGCTGAATAATGGCATCTGACATGTCTCCACAGCTGGCAGAGACATGCAACAGATGAAAAAGGTAGCACATGATACTACTTTCTTTTCACAGGAAAGCTATGTACTGTGCCTTAAAACATTTGAACTCCATCTTATACCTTTGTGATATTTTCCCGTTTTGCTTCTAAATTCAATGAAATAAAGGAAGTCCATATCTTATTTTACAAGAATATGATTATTCATTTAAATCTGAATTGTATAGAATTTCTGTCTCTTCTTCTCTATCCTTTTCTTTTTGGTAAAGGGGGGGAAACTATGTATTATAAGATCCCAAGTTATAGATAAGAGAAAACTTTCATGTTTATCTTTAGTCCTACTCAGTTCCATTCTTTTGTCACTACTCATAATATTCCCAGCACGTGAGTTCTTCATTTCAGCGAAAGAAAGATAACTTTTGCACTGGAAGAGATGGGAAAAGATAGTCCAACATTTGGCAGCTAAATGGGAGAATAGCTGTCATTGAACAACCAGAGCTGATACCTACTGTTCTTTGACGTTGCTTCATTTTAAACAATTGAATCCATCTCCATTCACTGCAGAACTCTTCCAGGTTTCTGTAACTAGAATTGTCTTATATAACTTTTATTTTTTTTGCTGTTGTTCCGTCATTTTTTTATCATGTCCAACTTGTTGAGATCTCATTTGGTCCTCAGCTAACAGGAGGCCTGTGATCACCTCTGGGCAGAATGCGAAGGTTGCACCTGTTTGCAATAAGCAGGATTATCTCTCTGCCTTCTGAGTGATGCACGATTGGCTCACTGTGGCGAGGGCAAGGCCAGGGGAGAGGCCCTAAGGGGCCCTGGAGAAAGGACTTAAATACAGGCTACCCGGAGGCAGAAGGAAGTCCAGCCACGCCAAGTTTAGAGAAGGTGGCTAGAGGCAAGTGTTGAGTTCTAAAGAAGAGAGAATTCCAGCCACACCAAGCTTAGAGAAGAAGAGACAGTTCCAGCCATGCCAAGCCTAAGAGAAAGTAGTAAGAAGCAAGCCCTGTGTCTTAAGTTTTCTGTGCAGCTGTTTCTCCCGGAGAAAGTGGAAGCCGGGAGCCTGGGATGCCTGAAGCCTGTTGAGGAAGGGTATAGGTGAAACCTATACAGCCTGACCCCCAAAAACTGTAACAATAGATGAGGAAACTGAGTCAAATATGGTTAAGTGACTTGACCAGGATCACAGAATCAGTAAATGTCTGAGGTCAGGTTAGGAAGATGAGTCTTCCTGATTTCAGGCCTAGTGCTCTCTACCACTGCACCATCTGGCTTCTACCTTATATAACTAGAATAATTTTTATATAGGGGAATAACTACTTTCTAACTCACATTTTAGATCCCCTTCTTTGCCACTACTGGCAGACTCTCTACCTCTCTATTCAAAGGAGAGTACACTCAATGTGGACTTTATTCATGAATTCTATTTATAAATAGAAGCATCATATTAGGAGCAAGAAATGAACTTGGAATTAAACAATTTGGTGTCCAGTATCTGACACTTAGTACCTTAGGCAAATCATGTAACTTCTATAACTCTTAGTTTCGTCATTAGCAAAGCAGACTCTAGAAGGTGAAAATTAAATCAATTAACCAAGAAGCATTTTTTTTAGCATTTACTATGCATTGGATACCATACTAGGAACCAAAAATACAAAAGAAAATAAAACAAATGAAAAAAAAAGAATTTTTATTCTGTCAGAGTATGATAAAATGTACGTCTATTACGAAGAACATGCTGTTCATACGGAAGTCAGGAGTCTATTGTTAAATTTTCAGTGTGAGAATTTGTACTTCAATAACCTGCAAATACAAAAAAAAAATCAATGCTTGATTTTTTGGTTTAATTGATTGTCCAGACTTAAGGATATGATGGAGAAATTATTTAAATTCAAATTAATATTAAAAGTGTGTTGTGGATGCATTTTTTTTTCAGAATGCATTGATTTGTAATGTTTTCCAATTTCTGAAATGGAAGCGCTCATATCAAAAATTTTACAGTTGACTCTCTCAAGTCAGTCTGAACTGGCTTTAACAAACCCTTGAGGCTATATCAAACCTAAAGAGAATAACATGGAAGAGTGTGAAGCAAAGATGTTTGGACCAAAGTGAGAACAATTCAGAAAACCAACTTCTACAAGATGGGAATATATATCTGAATACTAACTCCCATTAATGTCAGAAATGGTCAAGACCACAGGGAGGTACAATTTAGAGAATTTTATTAAAATCATGGATTGAAAAGGAGGATGACATAACATCAGAAAGCATATATTATGGGTAAAAAGACAAATAACAAGATAGAGCCCCTGTTTATATGTACATATGCATGTATAGATGTGATATGTAGGACTGATAGAAGGCACAAAATTAACAATTATATTCTTAAATGCGATTAAATTAAATTCTTCCATTAAAATGCAATAAGACTAGAGGAATATATAAAGACATGAAATGCAACAATGTGCTGTATACAAGAAACATTCAACACAAAGAAGAAGAAAGTATTCTACTAAACTCCTTTTATGGGACAAATATGACTAGCATATTCAAGACAAAGAAAAAGAAAGCACATAAAAAGAACTGTAGGAGAAAAAAATGACAGCTGTTGCCATTTATATAGTGAAAACACTTCGCATATATTGTCTTATAGTAATTTTGCAACTGTACCAGGTAGATACTATTATTATCCCAGTTTTATAGATGAGGGAACTGTGCCATAGAAAGGTTAAGTGATTTGATCTGGGTTACATACCTAGCAAGTTTCTGAAGTTAGATGTGAACTCAAATATTTCCTGACCCTTATCCAGGGCTCTAGCCTCTAAGTCGGTAGTTCTCAACCTGTGGGTCACGACCCCTTTGGGGGTCACCTAAGACCATGGGAAAAAACGTTTCTGATGGTCTTAGGAACTGAGATACCTCTCCTCTATCTGTCTCCAGGGAGGTCTGCCCACATGCAGATATACCCGCATACAAGTATTAAAGGGTGGTGGCATTGGGAAGGTTGAGAACCACTGCTCTAAGCCATCTAACCACCTCAAATATTGATGAAAACATATAAATTAAGTTCCTCTCAAAGAGACTTAACTAATATATCCAGAAAAAGGAATTCAAGATTCAGAAGCTGAATTCATATTAAGGATATAAAGACTGTTTAACCTCAAAAAAAGTTTAAAATTAATTATGTAACAAGTAAAATGATTTAGTAACAAACAAACATATGATTATTTAAATATGTTGAAAAATCCTTCAAGAGAATGAAGCACTCTAAGGTAAAAACCTGAAATATCATGAGCATGAAAAAGTCCTTTATTAAGAAGACAGAATTTACATTTGAAGCAAACAAAAAGATATCTCTGATTACAAATGTTTTCATAGCTTTTGATAGAGATAAGCTAGAATCAAAGATTACTTCTATTTCATTATAATTGACATAGCTCCAGGAATAGTAGGCAAAACATCATTTATAAGCCAAAAAAAAATTAAATGTATAAGCATCACCTGAGAAAATGTGAAATTTTCCTTTTCACAGACATCTTTTGTTCTTAGAAAACCCTAAGGAAATAGCATAAAAACTAATTCAAGTGAAATTCAAGTGATTAATATGATTAGTAAAAGAAAAGAAGACACAGTATACATGAGATGAAGTGGCAGTACAGTTTTACAATTGGTTGTTCCTCTTGCTGAATAGGAAGGCCTTCCAATTTAGGGATCAATTCTACCTGAACATGTCAGTATGTCTAGCCTATTTTCTATTCATGCCTAAAAAATAAAATAGAAAATATTTACAGAAAAGTGATTACCGGGGCGGCTAGGTGGTGCAGTGAATAGAGCACCGGCCCTGGATTCAGGAGGACCCAAGTTCAAATCCGGCCTCAGACACTTAACACACAAAAAAAACTAGCCGTGTGACCTTGGGCAAGTCACTTAACCCCAACTGCCCTCCAAAAAAAAAAAAAAAGTGATTACCATTTCTTATAAAGCACTAGAAAAAGTCAGGAAAAATGAGCTAAACTCCATTCAAAATATGTAGAAATTGCAACAAAAAAACTAGGAGTTTGTCTTATTAAAGAGATTTATAATAAGATGTTTAAGTACAAAAGAAAATTTACAGAAATAAAAATCAGAATTAAATAATTATAAAGATATTCACTGCTCATCATTGGAACATGTCAACATAATGAAAACTGCAAACCTACTTAAATGTTGTACTATATGACTTGGTAACCAAGGGAATACTTTTTTTTTGTACTAGATGAAAAAATAATAAAAACTTGCTCAAAACTAAATAGAAATCTTGGGGGGGAAAGCTTCTAAAAATGTCTTATTCAAATAGTGTACACTTAATATAATGTTTACCATGGATCTCTGATTAGCTTAAATGCTCAGTAAATGTTTTCTGACAGTATTTTTAGGGTATCTTCATAAACATGGTATAGATAGGACTAAATATGCAATACTGTATTAATATTGGAGGAAAAAGATGAAAGTTTTCCATTAATCTCTAATGTTGAACACAATGTTTTACCTATCTGTGATTAAAAAAAAAACAGTTATGAGTTTTAATGGGTAATTTCTGTAGTGTTTTGATCTCCCTGGAAAGCTATTAAACATAAAATAATTCTATAAGATACAGAGATGTGCATAGCTGTACATGTTATTAATTTAGCAAATAGTCCATACTAATTTTGTAGGACTAACTAATTTATTGGCTGGGTAAAACTCCAAAACCTTCTTTTCCTTTTTTTTTTTCCCCCAAATACATTTTCAATGTTAAAACTTTGAGCTTCAAAGCATGACTTCCTCACATTTAGGAACAGGACAAAGCACAGACTTAATAAATATTTCCTCAAAGACTTCTATGGTCGTTTCTTTCAAATAAAATTCAAAATCACATAAATGTAATAAATGCACTATGACACATACAATATCAGAAATTCACATTTACTTCAATTGCTGTATAGTTTCAGTGCATTTGAAAATGCAGTTTGATTCACTATGCATTTGTTAAGTACCAAATGGGAATACAAAGAGGAATAATCCATGATTCTGCCCTTGAAATGGATACATAGCTGCATAAAAACCAAGGCATTCATGCAATTAGAGCAAAAGTTCTCAACTTCATTTGTGTTATAGACCCTTTTGGCAGTCTGGTAAAACCTATGAACCTTCTCAGAATAATGTTTTTAAATGAATAAAATAAAATACAGAGGATAATGAAGAAAAATAAATGGAAAGAATTATCTCTTTATTGAAATCTATCTTTATATATATTTGTGTAACTAGGTAGCACCATGGATAGCATGTCAACTGTAGAGTGAGGAGGACCTGCATTCAAATCTTGCCATAGACACTTACTAGCTGTGTGTCCCTGGGTAAGGCATGTGACCCTCTCTACCTCAGTTTCCTCTTCTGCAAAAGGAGTTGGAGAAGAAAATGGCAAGCTACTCCAAAACTTTGGTAAGAAAACCAGTGGGATCACAAAGTGATGGATTTGACTAAAAACTATTAAACATATCTGTTCATCTATGTTTCTACTTACTTGATCCCTAAATCTGTATTTATTGATGTATTTGTATATGCATTTACATAACATAATGTCCATATACATCTGTAATTTATTAATATAGCACATGTACATGTACATACTTGTATATTATATATGCACTTTAATAGATTAAATCAGAATTAAGACTTTTTAACATCTTGAATGATATAAGTATATTGTATTTGTATATTTATATGCATGTGTACAACTACTGTATTATATTGTCATAAATACATTGGGGATATTAAAATAAAATCATCCAAAAAGTTAGAGGGGGCAGGGATACCTTCTAAATGACAGGATCAAGGAAGAATTTATGAAACAAAACCCTATTTCTGTTGGAGTTTGAAGGAAGAAATTATGTGAATGAGCAGACATAAGGTATACTGAGCACAGGGGCAAGGAGTACATTGTCCATTCAAGTAGAAAGATGATGTAAGCAAGCCATATAAGCCAAAAAGAATACAATGAAAATGAGAAAATATCTATGTAACTCTGGCTTAAAATTGAGGAGCATAGAGGGAATTCAAGCCAGGTAAAGCTGGAAAGTCACTGAAGAGGGGGCAAATTCTGGAGAACTTCTAAATGCTAGAAATAGAATTGGACTAAAATCCACATACAGTTATGCCACTTTCATTAATTATGGATACCATTAACGCCTTTGGATTAGTTGTGTGCCACTAAGCAAGTCACTTCACTCAGTTCATAAAAATGAGGGCAATATCTATCTCACAATACGGTTGTGAGCAAAGAAAGCACGTCAATAAACCTTAATATCCTATAGTGTGTGATTTTTATCTCTTACTTCCTGGCCTTTATTCTCTTCATATACATTCTCACAATGAATATAACTACCTTTCTGAACCGCAAGCTGCCAACTACTCTCTTGTGCAAGGGATCAAAGCCTCTGTAAGATTAATGTATTATGATTATAAATACAAATGAGCAGTACATACTAGGAAAGTTATTATAGGTATTTAAGACCAGGTATGACAATGTAGATGTAATACAATTTGGCCCTCTGAGAGGCTTGATGACCTACTAATGAACTCCAGCAAGGTCATATACTCAAGTTCCCTGCAAACAATCCTCAAGAATTCAGGATTCCACCAATAACTTCTTCGTAGGTAATAGGATGGCAGAATTCCATGGCTAACTCTTATCTTGTCCTGAAAGTTAAACATCTCTTTTTAGGTCAGTCATGTTGCCATTGTTCGTGTCGTATTGCTGAGTAGTTAGTCAAATATTGAGTATGGAATTTTTCAAAAGGGGAAAGAAAAATAAGGAAGAAAGGTTTCAAAGGGTATTTACGTATTTTGTTCAGTGCAATATTTGTCGCCCAAAAAAGGGAAGTGAAATTGATTAATACATACATAATTAAATGTGTATTAAATTTAATTCCATATTTCCCCCATTTTACCTTTGCCATCTAAGACAATAATTGAGGATCTTTGTGTTTTGGAAAAGCTATTACAGAAATTTGTTTTAGTTACCCAACACTAGGAATATTCAATTACATTCAAGAAATGTTAAGTGCTTCTTCTGTGGAACACTTGTACTGGTAAGTTCCTCTAATGCCTTACCGTGGTAGAAGTGACCCTGGATTTTTGAAAGTCATTCCAGCAAAAAA
>CM053600.1:83858440-83880300 GCA_028646575.1 Pseudocheirus occidentalis
AATGCAAGGTAATTTAAATGTTCATCATAAGAGGATTTATAATATAATGATTTACAATATTATAAACACATGGGCTAAATTTAACTCTATCAATTCGGGTATAATTTAGTATATGTTAATTAGGCAAAAGACAACTAAATCAACTGCTATCCTATGCTTTCTACTTTGAAACTGAGGTATCTTTTGTTAAATAGGAACCTTACCACAGTTATAAATCCAAATCAATTATCTCTGTGAATGCAGGACATGAAAAGCAAGGATAAATGAAATCCACAGTTAATCCTCAATGATTTAACCTCCCCCTTTATTTAGCTTTTCATCACACCTACTAATAGAAAATGGACAGATTTGGAATTAAAAAAAAACATCCAAGAATCAGGGAATATTCATGGTAGAAGGCAGCTTCCAGCTTATCAAGTCCAAACTCCCATTGCAGGCCTCTGTAGTATCCTGGTCATCCAGGCAACCTGCAGTTTCCTGTGTGTCTAAGCTGTCTATTCCATTTTTGAAAAAGCACTAGTTTTGAGAAAGTTCTTATTTATGGAATAATGACTTACTGGATAGATATTATGAAGTATATAATGAGAAAGTGAAAACTATATTATATTAACTCCTGTGACATTTACATCATTGTTGCTAATTGAAGATTGGAGCTTCGGATGAGTAAGAGGAATTTGGAAAGTGATGCTAGTTAAGAAGATGGTCTCCAGTAGCATGTAGTTTTCTCAAGGGCAGAGGCTGTGGTATTTTATATTATATATCCTGAAGACTGAGCATAGCAACTGGTATACAAAATAAACACTTAAGCCATGATTAGTAATTGATTACTAGATTAAAAATCCAGATGTTTTCTAAACCAAAGCTTTAAGATAAAGCAAGGAGGTGTTAGGCAGTTATGAAATCTATTTAATGAGTTAGTAAAAGTACATATTTTCTTAGAGATTTACAAATCTGAATAAATAGACCCTAATATCTAGTTGGAGAAGAATGGAAGAAGAGAATATTTAATTACCACCCATATCCAGTTAGCAGGCATGCCCTTTCCTTCTTTCCACTTTTTTTCTCAACTCCTACTGTATCTAAATATTTCAGGCCTTCCCTATTATGCATTGTAAGATCTTTGAAAGCAGAAACTTTGTTATATTGATTTTATCATCAATTATGAGCTTATTTCTTTAACAGGGAGGAAATGTCCGAATTTTTTTTTATTTCATCAAATTGATGAAATGTTCAGTCTATTAACAAATTTTGTGAAAGTCGACTTTCATAAGTTCAGGAAAAAAAGTTATAGGGTTGAAAAAAAAGTTGTAGCATTATGTAGCTTAAAGTTGCATTGGTGAAACAAAGTCCAAATGTTAAGGAAGCTATTAGGGATAAATTTCTGGTCCAAAAACAAATGTCCAATGAGGAAAAAAACACCTGGACCCCTGCAGAGGTGCTGTCTAATAGGACTAATGTGAATGTAATAGAATTCCTTTGTTGATTATATATTTTTAAAAGATTTATAGATATAGATATTTTGGAGACATGAGGAAGATTAAAGAAAGAATATGTTTAGGTGATGGCTAGAAGGCAGATCTACTTTTCTGTTGATTGTGTCTACCAAAGACTTTGGTAGACAAAATCACTTTGACTGAGAGTACTATACCTAAAATATTTAAGAGAAAACTGAAGTCCAATATAACTGAGCACATAGTAATAGAACAGCTAGTTGTTCTCAATGAGTCCAAGCCATAAGACTAAGAAATAGTATGATTCATAGTACTGAAATATGTGACAGATACGGTTAATGAGTCACTCTCATTCTTTGAAAAATTGGAGAGAATGGGATGCTTTCTATTGTAAGGCAATTTGACTTTTATTGCTGACAAATATTTACAATATATTATTAAGGTGGAAGATGTGTGTTGATTTAGATTTGAAAGCAATGATCATTAATCGCATGAATCTCATTCCCTTTTTGACAGTATTACTAGACTGGTAGGTGGGGGTAAGGCTGATAATATATGATGATTTCTGCATAACATTTGATAAAGTCTAATATATCCTGGATCAAACTAAAACACAAGATAGGGGCTATACCAGATAGTTATATAGTGAGATGGGATAAGAAGTGATCATCTGATCATTCTCAAAAACTGATGATTCGTGCCCTGATATCAACATTGAAGGGGTTCTGTTCTAGCAAGTTGCATGATGTTTGTTCATCAGTGATTAGATGAAGCCACTGAAGATCTGCATATGACATCTAATTGGAAAGCAGAGACAGAATCCAGAAACTATAAGATGAGTTTTGATGAGGGTTAAATCCTAAAAAAAAAAACCCTATAAAGTGAATAACTATAAAATTATGAACCTATGATAAAATGAGAAATATGATGAGATTGGCATTTATATGGAAAGGATCTTGGATTTTTTTTTCTTTTACCATAGAGTCAATGAGAGCCAGTAATATGACAGAGTGGTTCAAAAAATAGTCACAGTGTGGGGCGGCTAGGTGGAGCAATGAATAGACACTGACCCTGGAGTGAGGAGGATCTGAGTTCAAATCCAGCCTCAGACATTTAACACTTACTAGTCTTGTGATCTAGGGCAAGTCACTGAACCCATTACCTTGCCTTTCCCCTCCAAAAAAAAGAGCAGAAAAATGGACACAGGAGCATCCAAAGCCAAGATGGCAGAGTATAGGCAGAAACTTTAAAATAAATAAACTTATCATTATTATTATTATTTTAATCGGCATAGCATCTAGAAGGAAGGAAATCATAGACCCATTTTATATTACCCTAAAAAGATTACATTCAAAGTATCATAGTGGTTTCTGGACTCTGCATTTTAAAGTGGCAACAGAAAAACTATAACAAAGTCAATGAAGGTAACTGGATGATGAAAGAATTGGAGAATATAATACACACTTATTGATTAAACTGGGGATGTTTAGATTTGAGAGGGAAAAAATATTTTTGGTAAAAAATGTCATATCTGCCTTCATAATATCCTTCATCTACACTTTTTTTCTCTCCTCTGATATTGCCATCACTTTGGTACAGCACCCCATCCCCCACCATTGCCCTTACCTCATACCTAGAGTATGACAATAGCTTGCCAATATTTTCCCAGACAAAATAAATAGATTAAAAATAGACAATATAAATTAATGAATAAATGCACACATATCAATTGCATATGTTTGTATAAATATATCAATACAATATTTTATTGTACACATACATATATATTTCATTTATATATGAGTGTGTGTGCGTATTCATTCTTCTTTTGACATAAAAAGCCCTCCAAGTTTTATTATACCTTTCCATTTTTTTACAACTTACACCTCTACTTGCTTCTCAATCTCTACCATATTCTCTGTGATTCAGCAAGTCTAGCCTCTTTGCTTTTCCTTTAGCATAATACCTCATTTTCCAAATCCAAGCATTTTAACTAGCTGTCTCCCATGACTGATATTGTCCCTCCTCATGTTTACCTCCAAAATTCCCTGCATTCCTTCAAGTGTCACCCAAAATCCCACCTCCTTCACAAAGCTTTTTCTGCTCTCTACCTACTTTTCTCTGTTGATTATCTCCAGTTTATGCTATACATATCTTGTTTCCATGATACCTTCTTCTCTTAGCCTTTAAATACCTTAATTGTGGGGACTGTGTTTCCCCTCCTTTTGTTTTCCCATTGCTTACCACATAGTAGAATGTTAACAAATACTAGTTGACTGAGTGACATGACAACTGTTTTCACATAATATTTAAGAATGACTGGATTGTTATCTGCCTAGTTAAGGTAGATAACGGCTATGAGTTGCAGAGGTGGTATTTATCTTGATAATAACTTGATTAAAAAATAAAAATAGACCAGTACAAAAATAGAAATGGGATTCCTTAGGAGGTAGTGATTTGTTCATCATTGGAAAACTTCAAGTTGAAGAAACTGACCATTTGTAAGCACACTATAGTTCAATTAGGGGTTAGGCAGTATCACCTATGAATTTTCTCTGAGGTTTTATTATTACATTGAGCTAAAAATCTGTTTGTAATTTAAAGTCTTAGTTCTACAAAAGTTGGTCTTTAAAGATAGCTAAGAGGATAAATGCACTTCAGTGGAGAGGTAGAGCATTAAGAAATGAAATATTGAAGATACTGTCAGGTAAAATGGCTAATTTTGCTTTATTTTTAAAATCTTTTTTTTAAGCCATGGCTTGTTGGGAGGAAATATGTTTGGAATCAATTGAGATATAAGAACAAAAGATATCAATGTAAAGATTTTTTAAAGGCCTGTTCTGGCCCACAGGAGTGATTCAGAATGCTTCATACAATCGGTATGCGATATACTAATGATCCCACAATTTGTCAATGCACACTGACACAGACTACTATGCATTAATAATTGAATTCCTTTTGTCTTAGAAAATTGCCTCAAAGAGGTTAAATGATTTCCCCATGGATCATGCAAGTAGTAGGAATCAAAGACAGGATTTGAACCTTTATCTTCCAAGCTTTAATTTAACTATCACATGCTGTCATGACCATGATAACTAATGTAATGCTAAAGCTATGCTATGCCCTGTTGGGTTAATGTAGAAAGTGTTACTTGAGTTGAGCCTTGTAGGAAAAGAGAGATATGATGAGGTAGAGGTGAGGAGGGAGGAAGAAGAAGAAGAAGAAGGAGGAGGAGGAGGAGGAGGAGGGGGAGGGGGAGAAGAAGAAGAAGAACAGGAGGATGAGGAGTAACAGCAACATCATAGAAATGCATGATAGAATGTCATATGAGAAACTGATAAAGACATTTAGGATGAATGGCACAATGTGAAAGGGAGAGTAATAAACAATAAAATTGGCAAGATAGGTTGGGGAGGGGATGAAGGGCTTTAAAGAATTAAAGAAAGGAGTTTATACTTGATTCTAATAAGAGTGGGGAGCTACTGGAGTTTGTTGAAAAGGAAAGAAATGATCTAGATGAATTAAATTTCTTCTCCTGCCCCCCACCTTCAGCTGCATTTTTTGCCTTTAGTTTCTCAAATAACTGTCTCAAATTCGCACTTCATTTTGTGTGTTTAGCCTTTCTTAGTTTCAATAATTTCCCCTGTATATTTGAATCAGCCATATGTCAACAATATATTGGAAATCAGTAGCACAGTTATGGATGAAATAAATGGCATGGTGCCTTAAGGAAAATATTTTATAAAATGCATTTATAAATTTATTTTAAATTCCTCTATTTTTTATTGTATATCAGTTGGCTTCCTTCCCACATCATTCTGTTTACTGTAGCAGTAAGGCCTGGCTGACACAAGATTTAATCCTGCCTTATAAGCCAAATGTAAATTGTATCCATAGTGCCAGCTATGGGGGAGGTCCTTATTATAAAGACTCGATTCCCCTAACTGATCTTACTACTATCTTATGCTATCTGACTATCAAGTAATTTTATAACAATTGCTTATATAATACAAAGAAGATAATTTAATAAGGAGCCAACTGGAAGGAAAACAAATTTTCAGGTACTTTACTTTTTATTCTTTTCCTACCCTTCTTTTTAACAAATAAAAATTGAAATGTGAGGCATTTCTTTCCACATTCTGGCTAGCAACTGATCAGAATGAGCCAAGATTTTACACTCTGGAAATTATAAGGAGATGCTAATTGCATTCCACTAATTATATTTGAGTAGACACCCAAAGATGTCTTGGATTTAATTATTCAGCAGACATTCTGTGATAAATTCTTGCTGATTCTTTATAAATGATTATCACTAAAATAGACTGTTGTTTCCCCCACTATAAACCATGTTAATCAATGGAAATGATTGATACAATAGTTCCTGATCTGAAAATAAATGTCAATAATGCAAACTCAAACTACAATTCATTTTCACGTTCAAATACATAGCAAAATCAAAATGTAAGATGAAGTAACAAGTTTGGTTATGTTTGTCCCCAGAATATTGATTCTTCTTATCTGGTTTAGAGCCTCCATTTTATCTCTTTTCTTCTATACTATCAAAAGCACTTAGGTTGGTGAATCCACCTACATTTTTCTGCATGCCTTTCTGCAGTATATTTTCCCAAGCTAAACTGCTGTGAAAATATTGCACCACTAGCATTCTATGGAGATGCTCATTAAAAAAAAAACATAAAATTTAGGCAGAAAAATTTAGGATATGGGTTAGGACTGAAAGGGACATTAATAGCAAACTAGTTCAATTCTTTCCTTTCATGAGGAAGAAAATTAAGGTTCTAAGAGTTTACACGACTTCCTCAAGGTAATGCAAGTAGTATATGATGAAGGAAAGATTTGAACTCATGACTCCTGGTTCCAAAGTTAGCACTCTTTCTAGGTACTAGGTACTTGCTAGGTACTTAGGACACAAATACAATGACCAAAATAATCTCCTACTCAAATCATATGTAGTATAATGGGAAAAATAATAGGAAAGAATTTTTTTTAAGTTTTATTATAGGAAAAAAGTTATTTGGTTGTACCTTAAAGGAAGAAAAATATGCTGTGATGTCAAGGTGAAGAATAATATATTTTAGGAATGACCAAAATAATGTGAAAAAGAGAGGAATTGGAATGTATGTGTGAGCAATAGAAAGAAAGGTGATGTAGTGGAATTTAAGTACAATGAGGTTGGAAATATGCTAAGTTGGGAAAAGGAGGTTAAGTGCTTTAAGAGGTTAATCTTTTATCCTAGGCAAAGTAGGGAACCGTGGGAGCTTATCGAATAGGGGACTGACCTTGTCATATCTGTTCATAAACAAACTGCTTTGGTAAGAGAGTCTGGTATGAGAAAGTGTAGTAAGATACTTTTATCAGGGAGACCAGTTAGGAAGCAATTGCAATTAAACTACATGATAGGTAATGAGAGCATGAACTAAGTCAAAGCTATGACAATAAATGTCAGATCTGACAGATGTTATGAAAGTAGAATCTATTTTGGCAACTGGCTGGTGAGGAATTGTGGAGAACTGAGGTTAAGAACCTGCGAGAATTAAAGAATTGTATGTGGTGAGGAGTAAAAACAAGATGGTGTAGAGAAGTCAAGAAGCTGCCTCATCTCTACCCAACATACCTTGGAAACAACATTAAATTAGGCTTCTGCACAGAGTCTGGAGTGACCAAACCTATAAAAATTAGGAGAACAAGGAATAATTTACCTATCAGATATATATAGACAAGGGAAGAATTTATGACCAAACAAGAGATAGGGAACATTATGAAATGCAAAATAAGTAATTTTGAGTACATTAAACTGAAAAGTTTTTGCACAAACTGAGCCAATGCAACCAAGATTAGAAGAAAAGCAAAAAGTGGGTTAACAATTTTGATAGCCAGTGCTTCTGATAAAGACCTCATTTCTAAAATACATAGAGAACTGAGTCAAATTTATAAGATAACAAGTCATTCTCTAATTAATAAATGGTCAAAGGATATGAACACGCAATTTTCAGATGAAGAAATTAAAGATATCTATGGTCATGTGAAAAAATGGTCTAAATTACTTTTGATGAGAGACATAAAACAACTCTGAGGTACTACCTCACATCTATCAGATTGGCTAATATGAGGATAAAGGAAAAAGATAAATGATGGAGAAGATGTGGGAAAATTGAAACACTAATGGATTCTTGGGGGAGTTGTGAACTGGTTCAACCATTCTGGAGATCCAACCATTTGGAACCACATCAAAAGAGTTATAAAACCATGCATGCTTTTTGTTCCAGTAATATTACTACTAGATCTGTATCCTAAAGAGATCATAAAAAATAGAAAAGGAACCACATGTTCTAAAGTGATTCTACGTTATTTTGTGTTGGCAAAGAAGTGAAAATTGAAGGGATAGCCATCCATTGAGGAATGGCTAAATAAGTTGTGGTATATGAATGTGATGGAATACTAATTCTCTATAAGAAATTATGAGCAGGGAGGGGTGGAGCCAAAATGGCAGAGTAAAAGCAGGAATTTGCTTGAGCTCCCTCTCCAACTGCCTCTAAAATCTCTAAGCAAATTTTAGAGCCACAAACCACAAAAAGTGACAAAGAGAAACAAATATCCCACTGAGCACAGCCTGGCAGACTGACAGGAAAGCTCTATTGCACCAGACTAGGAGCAGAAAGGACACTGTACCACGTGAATGGCACATACCAAAACAAGCAGCACAGACAGGCCAAAGCACAATCCACTGGCAGCTGTGGTGCTGTCCAGACTTCTCAATCCATAAACACCAGAGATAAACTTAAAGGTCAGTAGCTGTTGAAACTGGGTAAGGAAAGAGTAGAGTAGGGTTCTTACCTCAAGGGGGTAAGGGTGCTGGTGGTGTGGCAACTGTAGCTGCTGCTGCATAACTGCCTCCAAAGCTCCTGGTCTGCAGATTGTAGGGTAATTGCTCTTGCTTTGAACTGCTTGGATCAGGGTCACAGTCTTGGGTGATGGGCCTGAGGTGAGAAACACTAGCGTGCCAGAGCTTCTGGTGGTTGTAAAGAGGGCATCCTCCTCATAGCTCTGACAGTAGCTTTGACAACAGCTGAACAAAACCCCCAAAATTTGGGATGAAGCACTCTCCGTCCTGGGAACAGTTCTACTATGGCAAAGAACTAAAAAGTCAAATAATTGGCTGACAAGATGAGCAAACAGAGGAAGCACAATCAGACCATAAAATCTTTTTGGGTGAACAAGGAGGATCAGAATGTAGAACCACAGGAAGACAACAAAGCCAAAACTTCAAACATCAAAAGCTTCCAAGAAAAAATATGAATTGGACACAGGCTATGGAAGAGCTCAAGAAGGATTTTGAAAATCAAGTAGGAAAAGTAGAGGAAAAATTGGGAAGAGAAATGAGAATGACACAAGAAAATGATGAAAAATGAGCCAATAGCCTGCTAAAGGAGACTCCCTCAAAAATACTGAAGAAAATAACACCTTAAAAAACAGACTAATTCAAATGGCAAAGGAGGCCCAAAAAGCCAATGAGGAGAATGCCTTAAAAAACTGAATTCCCCAGTTGGAAAAGGAATTTCAAAAACTCACTGAAGAAAATAATGGAAGCTAATGACTTTATGAGAAATCAGATACTATAAAACAGATCCAAACAAATGAAAACACTAAACAAATGAAATCAATAAATGAAAAAAATAGAAGGCAATGTGAAATATCCCATTGGAAAAACCACTGACCTGGAAAATAGATCCAGGAGAGATAATTTAAAAATTATTGGACTACCTGAAAGCCATGATCAAAAAAAGAGCCTAGACATTGTCCTTCAAGAAATGTTCAAGGAAAATTTTCCTGATAATTCTAGAACTGGAGGCCAAAAAAGAAACTGAAAGAATTCACCATTCACCTCTTGAAAAAGATCCCCAAAAGAAAACTCCTAGGAATATCATAATTAAATTTCAGAGTTCCCAGGTGAAAGAGAACATACTGAAAGCAGTCAAGAAGAAATAATTTCAGCATTATGGAAACACAATCAAGATAACACAAGATCTAGTAGCTTCCACATTAAGGGATCAAAGGACTTGGAATACGATATTCTGGAAGTCAAAGGAGCTAGCACTAAAACCAAGAATCACCTACCAGCAAAACTGAGTATTATGCTACAGGGAAAAAATGTGGTCATTCAATGATGTGGAAGACTTTCAAGCATTCTTGATAAAAAATGCAGAGATGAACAGAAAATTTCACTTTTTAATATAAGAAGCAAGAGAAGCATGAGAAGGTAAACAGGAAAAAGAAATCATAAAGAATTTTCAGAGTTGAACTATCTACATTCCTCCATGGAAAAATGATCATTGTAACTCATGAGACTTTTCTCAGTATGAGGATAATTGAAGGGAATATGTATATGTATATGTATATGTGTATGTGTATATGTATGTATGTATAGGAGGGTGTATGTGTATGTGTGTGTACACATTTATACATAGACAGAGGGTACAGGATGAGTTGAATGTGAAGGAATGGTATCTAAAAATAAAAGTAAGAGGTGATAGAGGAATATACTCAGAGAAGGAGAAAGAGAGAGCTAGAATAGGGTGAATTATCTCATATAAAAGAGGTAACTGTTACAATGGAAGGGAAGAACAGGAAGGTGAAAGGGAATGAGTCAATCTTACCCTCATTGAATTTGGCTTAAGGAGGGAACAACATACACATCTAACTGCGTATTTTACCTTACAGGTGAGTAGGGGGGAAGCTTATAAGAGAGGGGATAATAGAAGGGAGGGCAGATTGGGGGAGAGGGTAGTTAGAAGCAAATCCTTTGGAAAATGGACAGGGTCAAAGGAGAAAATACAATAAATGGATATTAGGATAGGATGGAAGGAAATATAGTTAGTCTTTCATAATATAACTACTATGGAAATATTTTGTGTAACTACTCATGTACAACCTATATTGAATTGCTTGTCTTCTCAGTGTGGGTGGGTGAGGAAGGAAGAAAGGACAGAATCTGGAATTCAAAGTTTTAAAGACAAATGTTAAAAAATGTTATTTACATGCAACTGGGAAATAAGATACACAGGCAATGTTGTATAGAACTCCATCTTGCCCTACAAGAAAGTTGGGGGGTGGTATGGGAGAGGTTATAAGAGAGAGCATATTGGGGGAAGGTATTCAGTAGACTCACTACTGGAAGATGTTATCTACCTCAAGAGAAAGAATTAATGATTTTACATAAATAACCTATATCAGATTGCTTAACATCTTGGGAATAGCCACTGGAAGGGAGAAAATATTTGGACCTCACAATCTTACAAAACTAATCTTGAAAGCTCTCTTTACATACAATTTAGGGAAAGATACTAATTAAGTGTATTAAAAATAAATAGAATTATATGTAGTGCCTTTAACAGAGACAGGGAAATTTGGGAAAGAGGTAAGTCTGTACGGAAAGATAATGACTTCTTTATTGACCATGTTGAGTTTGAGATAATTCCACAATATCTAGTTGGGCTGATGCTCAGGGGAGTGACTGTGACATTTAGGTCTGAGACTTAATTGAAAAGACATCATAATTAAATGCCTATGATCTGATAAGGTCACAAAGAGTGTATATAGAATGAAGAGAATAGGGTTTGGATGAAGCTTTGGGGAGCAACTAGAGTTCTAATACGAATTATAAGCTAAAGGAGAATGAGAAGGAAGGTTTAGCAGGACTGAAATATAGTATTCATCTAAACTCATACAAGGGAGAGCCTGCTATATGCAGTCCAATGCAGCAAATAAACCATAGAGAACGAGGACTAAGAAAAGATCATGCACACAGTTTGATATGTAAGAGATTGTTGGTAACTTTGGAGAAAGGAATTCTGTATGACTGATGAGGCTGAAAGGTAGATTACAGAGTAGTGGTTGAGAGGAAAGGAAGTGGAGGCAGTGAGTATAAAGATTTTTTGCTTGTTTGTTTCTCTTTTCCAGGGACAGGAATGGAGGAGAGATGCAGGATAATAACTAAACCAAATTAAAGTAAATAACTGAAGCTAAAATGAGTGTATGAACTGGCACTCATGGCATAATTTTTTTTTGCCTCCATTTATTTGTGAAATAAAATGAAATGAAATCCAATAGCCACCCACCCTGAATAATGGTTAAAAGCAATCAGTAGAAAAACAATGTACCAGCTTCCTATTATCTTTTGTACTTTGATTGTGCTGATATGATAAGGGCAAAAGTCAAAGAGGAAAGAATGATATTTATGTTAAGCATATGAGCAACAAAATTTTTCATCACAAATTTCAACTGAGTTTCAAAATTCCCAAAGAAAACATTTAAATGTAACCAATTTTGAATAAGGTTTCAAAAAAGAATTTCACAACTTGTGAGATGAGAAATATGTGTGTATAAGGAATGATAAACATTTGTCTAATGGCATGAAGTGCAATGAATTAGTGGATAAGCATCCATACCCAGATGTGGGCACCATCAGAAAATGCACATAAATTACTGATGGTACTTCAATTCTTCAAGGATCAATAATTGCATTATTGTATTAATTCCCTCTGACATTATAGATCATGATACTTTTACTACTTGGTAGATATTATTCATGATCTGCTGTGACCTGAAAGTCATCAACACACAGCCTTCAGAGTACCAGTCTGAAGTTAGCTCTTCTGCACCTCAGAAAACATGTTGACCTTATCTATATGATAAGAGCAGATAGATCTTTTGCTCTATTGGTATAGCCTTCAATGACCCAGGCTTATTTCCAAACCATGATGAGGTATTATATCTGATTCTGTCATCTAGTGTGTTAACTATGGTCACCCAAGTTGTGAATACACTATTTCCTCTGATTTAGCTAAGAACACATTAACCTTTGGGGAAGTATTGAACCTGTAGTGAACTAGGGTCTATAAATATTGTTTCATTTTACTTCTGTCTAGCCATCTTTTATTCATTTTTTTAGTAAAGCAGTATTTTAGAAGGGATTAGGAAATAGAAAAAATATAATAGGCATAATCACTTCTAAGATTATATTGATGACTTCTTTATCAGAGTCTCTGAATTTATTTTCCTTTTTCTATTTTCAATTTGATTATTTCAATATGCTTAGTTTCTTTTTTCATCTGAGATATATTATTTTCTGCATTCAAAAACAATATTCTAAGGAGGTATCCATAGGTTTCAAATAGTAAAATGGGTCCATGGCACACAAAAAAATCTAAGAAACTCTCATCTACATATTGTATTACAACTGAAGTATTTAGCATTGCTCTCTAATCTGTAGCTCAAAAGGACCTTCAAGACCACCTAGTGCAAACGCCTTGATTTTCTGATGAAGACCTTAAGCCAAAAGGGACTTTGTTATTTGGCCAAAATCTTGAAGTAGGAGTGGCGGCGGCAGCAGCAGCAGTAGTAATGATAGTTGTAGTTGCAGTTGTAGTAAAATTAGTAGTAGAATCAGTCCTAGAATCAAAATATCTAGACTTTCAATCAATGCCCATAATATCAGGTAATATTTATTGAACTCCTTTTAGATACATTGCACTGCACTGGTCACCACTGTGAACACAATAAATGTAAATAAGGGTCCTGTGCCATAGGAGTTTATGGTTTCATTGAGAAGACAAATGCACATGAAAAGGGGAAAATATGGTTCCATTTCATTCTATGTGGAATAGAACCTTGTCTCATACTGGAAGAATATGATTTCTAGTCTCTTAAATGCTTTGAGTTACTGTTTACTCATCATCTGCAAAATGGGCATAGTAATACTTAGTGTATATGTCTCCCATGGATTGCTGCACAGTAATTACTCAGCAAACCTTAAATCAAACCTTATAAATGAATTAATAGTATTGTCATTGTTGTTTTGTTAGTGGGCATGTCATGTGATTTTTCTATTCTAGGGAGCTTTACTAATGAAAAGAGTAATGAAGCTAATGCCATATGAGGATCACGTAAAGGACTTAGGGATGTTTAATGATTAGAAGAGAAATCTTACTGAAAATGTGTACACACACACATACACACACACCCATATATGTGTTTACATAAATATATATGAATACATATGTGATATATATGTATACTTCAAATATTTAAAAGGTTGACACATGGAAGAGGAATTAGATTTGTCATGCTTGATTTTGAAGGTCAAAACTAGAAGCAATAGGTAGAAATTACAATAGGGCAGCTTTAGGGTTGATGATAATGAAAGAAACCTCTATTATTAACTACTTATTTGATATTGAACAAGTCATGTAACTTTCCTAGGCCTCAGAATCAGAATACATGGCCATTGAGATCTCTTCCAGGTCTCTGTTTCTGATCCTGTGATTCCCATGAATTGGAGATATTTATGAGTAGAATGGACTTTCTTGAGAAGGTGAGGACTTCTCCATGGAAGGCTTGATGAAAGATTAGATGGGTCAATTTTTGTTATGTTGTCAAAAGGAATTCTGTACAGAAATACCTTAAGGTTGAGGGCTTCCTACACTTTCTAACTAAAAATAAGTGATTCTGTGACTAAATAATTGAACAGGTTAAACAGAAAAACACATAGTTTACTGGAATAAATATTTCAAATTAGTCACTTTGGAAGGCTCATTTCCAAAATTCTGAATGTGTGTGTGTGTGGGTGTGTGGGTGTGTGGGTGTGTGGGTGTGTGGGTGTTTGGTCTCTCTTTTTTGGAACCATTTTCAGGATCAGTTTAAAAGATGCAAAAAAATGATCAACTCTTTTCTCATATTAAAAAAAATACAAACTAGCAAAATCCTTTTGTAAAAGGTATTGAGCCTTAATTTCTTCCGATACAATGTGGTTCTACACATAAATATTTCTCTGCTTTATTTCCTAGAGGAATTATTCTTCTTAATGTCTTGGTCATTTTCATTAAAAAAAAGACTCAAGTTCAGGTAGCTCATACTGTGAAGAAATACACTGGACTATGCATACAATTCCTAGTAAGTGAAAATTCTTCCAAAAATTATGATATTCAGCAAAGAATCATTCAGTTCACATTTATTAAATAGCTTATTTAACGCTAGGTATAAGGTAAAGTGAAATAATCTTTGGTCTTCAAGATCTTACATTCTCTGATAGATCTGACACATCAACTAAAAAGTAAAACTTCAGTTTGGGGGGAGGGGAGTTGTAAAAATCATTTCCTTTCCAGGTATTTGTAAATTTAGGAACTATTCATAACCACAATATATGGTAAATATTACTGAAAAAAAGTCAGAAAGGTAAAAATTCAGGCTTTGGCTTAAGATTTATAGTACAGAAAAGGTGGATTGAAAAGCAATTTGGAGTAGAATTGAGAAGATGTGGATTCTAATTTGTACTTTCCTACTTAGTAACCTTGGGAACTTGGGCCATCATGTAAACTCCCTGAGCTAAAATTTCCTTTTCTATAAAAAAAGGTGTTGTTCAAACAAACATGGCATATAAAATTACCTTGGGGACTATAAACCCTATGGAAACATAAAGTGTTATAATAGCATACCCTTTCAGGTGATGTATGAAGAAAGCCTTCAAATGAAATATAAATTGGTCCAAATTCAGACCCATACTTTCCCCTGAATTTGGTTTATATAAAATTTGAGAGTGGTTCATAATCATGTTCTTAGTGGTGAAGACAGCATAGTAATGGAGAATATGCCAGCCTCCTAGGGAGATGTTTTAAAAACCATTGATGTAATCTGTCTTCTGTGGCTTAAAAAGACCTGCCTTCTAGTACAATAGATGCTAGTGAAGAGGTTATATTGTGGGAAAATTAGCAAGAAGAGAACAGTGATGAAAGTGATTAGGTTGAATAGCCAATGAGGATGGACATTTTAAAAAATATCTTAGATATTAAACGTTGACAGTAAATATGTTCAATATGATAATTGTCTATAATGATTAAAAAATATGTTAATATATGGATGTTTACTGTATGCATAGGCAGCTGTATTCATCTATACTCATATGTGCATATATGTTCATATACACTTGTGTGTATGCATATGTACATATACATGCATGTATTTGGGTGTGTGTATATATTAGAGAGAGATACACTGGATCTGTGGTTTCTCTGGCAGAGAAAATTCCCTTATAAGAAAATGTCCTCTACCTATGAAGATGAGTGCTATTTTTGCAAATTATATTCTGAGATAGTTGCCTTGGAATTGAACAGTCAGGTATTCAGCCAGAAACCCTGGTTCCTGGTTCCAAAGCCAGATCCTTATCTATTCTACCATATATCCTCTGCAGGAGACTGTATGTCTGTCTCTGTCTTTGGTCATATATGTGTGTGTGGGTATGTATACATATACATCCACATTATAACATATAGTTATAATGTAATATAAACAATAACATTTATGCATGTAATTTTATGTATGTGTGTACATATATGTATATGGGTCGACACACATATATACATATACATGATCTCATTTTAGAGGCACTGCTTATACTGTAGGAAATCTTCCATTTGGTCTAACATGTTAAGTAACTAAATACTCAAGGTGTTCATATAATTGTTATAGAAACTACAATAGTGTAAGTTTATTGAAGGGATAAGTATTTTGTACATTTTTTTCCTTTTTCACCCAGTACTCTCCATATGAGATAAAAATATTAAACAATATACCAGTTATGAACATTTTTTTCTCTATAAATTGGAAGTTTCTCATGAGGTATGAGCCTTAGACAAAATTCAAAATGTTATAATAGTCTTCACAACAAATTCTTCAGATGCTATTTTCTTTATGTTCCCTAACAAAGTTGCACAGAAATTAAGTAGGATAAATTCTATTCTAAAAGAAGAAATATTTTAATGTATCTGAAGATCACTGACTGTTCTATAGGAAGAAATACTTCAATGTATCTGAATTTCGCTGCTTGGAAAATGGTTGTTAATGAGTTTTCTAGTTCCCATTCTATGAGTCTTAGTTTTCTTGTTCTACTTTTGCTTCTCACATTAAAATAAGTACTGATACACCAGAGATGCTCAGCACCCTCCTCTCAAGATTGGCCTTTGTCCCAGAACAAGACCGCCTTATGCTCACTCATTTTTTTATGATTTAAGGTAATGGTTTTTATTGGGATTTTTTTCTTAGCAATAAGTGTTTACACCAGTGGTTCTCAACCTTCCTAATGCGGTGGCCCTTTAACACTCATATGTGGGTATGTTTGCATGTGGGTGGACCTGCCTAGAGACAGATAGAGGAGCTGTGTCTTGGTTCCTAAGACCATCAGAAATATGTGTTTTCTGATGGTCATAGGTGACCCCTGTGACCCCGTGAAAGGGTCATTCAACCCCCAGAAGTGTCATGACCCACAAGTTGAGAATTGATGGTTAGACTAATAAATACATAGAAGAAATATTTGGCTTGTCCAACTTTTTGATATATTGGGCAACAAAGTGTAAAAGGCAACAAAGTGTAACTTTAAATAAAAGGTAGCAGACCTTGGTTTTAATTCTTGGTTTGTCATTCACAGTTTGTATTACTTTAGGCAATAACAGTAACAACAGCCTCAACAGAAACAATAATAACAATAATGATAATTACAAAGAACAGCTCCTATATTACACACTTTCAGTTTATAAATACTTAATGTAGTTATATTTGATATTCACAGTAACTTTGTGAGGTAGGTAGCATTATTGTCACCTTTCTAAAGATGAGAATAATGAGGTTCAGAAAACTTAATGATTTTCTTATATTAACATAATGAATAAATACCTAGGAGGGAATTCAAACCAAAGGCATTCTGGCTTAAAGTGTAGCTCCTCATCTCTGAGGTTTTACTGCTCTGGTTGACAGAAGTCACTTCACTGTTCTTGACTACATTTTCTTATCTGCTGACTGTAGTTGCATTAGATAATGTCTCAAGTTCTAAATTTCTATAATTTTATGATCATTACATAACTGATTATTTGTGAACAGCTCTTCATAGCAACTGCTTCAATTTCTGTTTCAAATTCTATTTATCAATAAAATAATTCCCCGTATTGCATAATCTCTAGAGATATGGAAAGAAGAAGACAGTACTGCCCTTAAGGAGTTTACCATCTAATAGCTAGGAGTTGACAAATACAAACAATCAAGATGAACAGGAGCTAAGTAAAAGAGGGAAGGCATTATAATTAATAGGAGCTCAGCCAGGCTTCCTATGAAAGATCAAATTTAGTTGGAAATTAAAGGAAGCCAAGAACATCAGTAGGAGATAAAGAGGAAGAAGAACATTGCAGGGATGGGGAAAGGCAGAAAAAAAATTCCCAAAGCTAAAAACTGGATTGTCATGGTAGTAAACAGAAGGGAATCCAGTATCACTGGTTCAAAGAATACATGTTGGAGAATAAGGTGCATAAAAACTGAAAAAGATAGAAGGTGTATGCATGTTGGGGCGGGGATAGGGGGGAGAAATAATGTATCAAGGCCCTTGAAATTAAGAGGATATTTATATTTGATCCTGGAGGCAATAGGAACCTCTGCAGTTTATTGAGTAGGAGTAGTGACGTGGTTGGATTTATATTTGAAGAAAATCATTTTGGTGGTCCAATAGATAAAGAGAGACTTGAGACAAGCATACTCAAGTGGAGACTATTGCAATAGTCCAAGAGTGAAATAATGTAAGCCTTCACCAAATGTGAGGCAATATCAAAGGAGAAAAGGGAGTATATTGGAAAGATGTTGCAAAGGTAAAATCAACAGGATTGGCAATATATGGAAGTGGAGGTAGGGATGGGGATGGTGGAGAGATGGATTATGAGGAGTTAAGGATGAAGGGGGAATGGTCCTTGGGTAAACAGGGAAGTTCAAAAGTGAGAAGAGGGTTAGGAGAAAAGAGAATGAGTTTAGTTTTGGACATATTCAGTTTAAGTTATCTACCAGACATTCAATTTGATATGTATGTAAATGTGATTAATCCATTTGCTTCCTATCTTAGAGATTTAAATATGGCTAATAACTGTAGGATTAGTAGACTCAGATTTTATGACGTGGTAGACATATTTTTTCAAGTACCTCTTGAGCTATGTGAATATCTTTTCCCATTTATCTATTGTTAGAATTCTAAGCAGAGTGAATAAATATATCTATTTTTGCACATAGTCTCTGGGAAGAATATCAGGTAAGGTACAATCAGTGAAGCAACCTTTGACTGAATGCAATCCACAAGGCAATGTGCAGGTTAATGTTTTAATATTTCTAATCTTCTTCATTTGTGTGTATTATGCTTTGTAAAAACATCACATGAAATCAATGTGCAATTTATCTCCCCCTCTTCTTCCCCTGTTGACTAAGGAGAATTGAAACTGACTAGAGGGTATGTATATGCTTTAGGAACCACTAAAGGAAAAGCTAACTGTTTTAAGATCTATTAAAAGTCTCCTAAGGTGGAGGCAATTTTACAAACTATAGACTAAGGTGATTTGGAAAATAACAGCAAATATTTACTCATTTACTTCAAAGACCCATGATTTCAGTCACTGGAGCATATCTTCTCCTAGATATAGAGTAAAAGCCCTTGGTAATTCCTGCCACAAACACCACCCTCTTCCCCCAGTAGTAATAACTACCTCAGTTTCAAGATACCCAATGGGTTCTCTTCTGCTCATATCATAGCTCGCTAGTCTCCAAGGATGTAATTATTTCTATGAGCTGGACAAAGTGAACAGTCAAAAGCAAAGGCATCCAATGAATTTGCATGATGAAAAAGTAGCAGAGCAATACCCTTCCCATAAACCTGAAGTAGCCATTTCTACAAATACAATACAATGGACATATGAAAGTAATCATATGTGGTGACACAGAGGGGAACATATGGGACAATGACTCTTTCACGGACCAGAAACACACCTCTAGTGCCATAAGACTACTATATATAAGCCTATATATAAAACCAAACTTCCATGCTAGGGGCTTTTCTTTTCTAGGTCTGCACTGTGGAGTCTTGGCATACCTTTATTGCTCCCCCATTAAGTATCAGATGTCAACTGCTCCTACTTCTATTCATTCCTGATTTCTCTGAACTCTAATAAGTGTGTTTCTCTGCTGGCTTGTTGATATCTAGCAGCGCAACCCTGGGCAAGTCATTTAACCCTGTTTCCCTTAGTTCCTCTTGTATAAAATGAGCTAGAAAAGGAAATGGTAAACCACTCCAGTATCTTTGCCAAGAAAACAACAAATGGGGTCATGAAGAGTCTGACAGGACTGAAGAACAATTTAAAAATCTATTATCAACTTTTTACTTCATCTCTTCAGGCCACCAGTGGGCCATCTCAGCTTCAGTCGCCTAAAACAAAATGAATGTGGAGGTGGGGATGTCTTTCCTTGATTAGGGTCAACTGATTGTTTTTTAATTACAGCCTGAGGCTATGAGTCACTATCCCTAGCAAACAAAATCCAAACAAAATGCTACCTTGTCAGTGCTAGAACTCAGTCTTTTCTTTGATTTAGGCTACACATTTCTTAGATACTCTTTAACTTGACCAGCAAAAGAGGTTGAGCCAGAACAAAAGCTAATCAAAGGTGAAGTCATTGTTATCTAACCACCCACTTCACATTCCTGCCTTTATTATTTAGATCTTCTGGCAGTTTCTTCCCCACACTCTCACCATTCCACCCATCTGCCCATTATTAGTACATCACAACAATAACAACTACAACCCACTCTTTGTCCTGTCATGTCCTACATTCCTCACAACCAAGAGTTATTTTCAAAGTACAATGAGGTAATAAAGAGATTCTTCAATTCTAAGTACTGATTTCCCAGGCTTATTTAAATGCCATCTAAAATTCCTTCTATTTACAGTAAGTTGTTCTTTTGTTTGTTTGTTTGTTTTTTCCAACTACTCTTAATTCTAGTCCATCCCTTGGTTGATAAGTTTCTACTTATCCCTGTATAAACCTGTGTCCATATTTTTGGCATGCTCTCTCCTCCATTAGATTATGAGCTCCTTAAGGGCTGTTTGTTATTATTCAGACTTTTCATTGATGTCCAAATTGTCATGATGCCATTTGAGGTTTTCTTGGCAAAGATAGTGGAGTGGTTTCACATTTCCTTCTCTTCCTCCTTGTGCACATGAAGAAACAGAGGCAATCGGCATTAAGTGACTTACTCAGGTTAACACAGCTCATAAGTGTCTGAAGCTGATGGGATTCTTGGGTGCTTGTGTTGGACCCCACTTCCAAGATCGTATTTCTCCCGAGCTTCAATCAATATCTCTGACAGTTTTTTCCTCAGCCCAACGACTCTATGCTTAGTAATAACTCATGAGTGGGCCCCAGAGAGGCAAACTATCTCTCCCTGTCACAAAAAACATTCTGACATCTGTAGAATTTGCCTTGTATGAACAAGACTATCTTGTACCAGCAAAACTATCATGTACTGATACCCACAGTTACAATCCCACATTGTACAATAAGTACAATGTACTTATACCCACAGATACAATACAGAGGTCAAGCTATACATGTCAGCTCTTGAAACTATCTTGTTACAGACCTAACAGACCAAAAAAACATGCCCACCCTCCCATCCCTCTTTCTAGTAGTGAATCCCACCTGTGATCCAAGGCTTATGTTAGCATCTAATTAGCATCCCTGACACATAATCCACTACTTTTTCTATATAAGCTTTAGCATCATTCCTGTTAGGTTGCAAGTTCCCTAAGGAGCTCTGCCTGCCATGTTAGCATTAAAATAAACTTTTGCCAATTTGACTTGAAGATTACTTGAGTCCATGAATTGAGTCCATAAATTTAGCAGATACTTAGCCCTTAGTAACTTAGGGCTAAGAATGGTAGGTGTGAGCTCTTCTCCTGTCCTGACTAGCAGGAGGTTGGCTGAGACAGGAAGTCAGTGTGTGTATATATGAAGATGTTCTAGAGACAGAGAATTAGAATTTGAATGTTCCTCCTGATGGCTCCTGTTGGAGGAAGCAGGATTGTCCCAGCATCTAGGAGCTGAGCTGCTAGACTGAAGAAGTGAGTTGTAGCTTTCTTAAGAGAGAGAGAGTTTCTCTTCCAGCACCTGAAAGATCATTGAGAACTGAGTTAGAGTTTTTCTTGAGACCAGAATCTGGTGAAGGACAAAGTAGCTGTTGCTGGTGCCTGAAAGACCAGTGTTGCTGCTGCTGCCTGGAAGGCTGAGTTTTCTACTGGGCCCTAGGGCCAGTTGAACTGCTGGAGGACATGAAGAAGCTTGACCAGGGTAAAACTTTTGTTTGTGGCCTGGCTGATCCTTGAGTTTGTGGCAACAGAAGTGGTGAAGGGTTTGAGATATTCTGGACCCTGTGAACTTCAGTGTGTGCCAGGGACTGCCCTGAGGACTGGGCAAGGACTTAGGAGCTGTCTACCAACTGGATGAGAACCTGGGAGCTGTCTGTCCCTGAATCCAGGTGACTATTTG
>CM053600.1:83880800-83899352 GCA_028646575.1 Pseudocheirus occidentalis
TTGCCCCAGGGGCAGATTGGAGGAACTGCTTTTCCTCCCCCAAATTAAGTTTCAAAGTTTCACTTTCACTAGCAATCTCTGATCCTGGTTTGCTGGATTTGCAGATACCCTCAGGTGCTTTAGATCTTCTCTGAAGTAGACTCACTCTGCAGCTTGGGAGGCTTGGCTCCTCCTGGTCGCCCTGGGGCCTGACCTGGCTGCAGCTGTGGTTTGGGGCTGGGCTGGTCTTTCCTCCTGGCCTGCAGGCCTGTGGGATGAGCCCTCCTCCCAAGCTGCCCCTCTACAGTCCCTGTTTTTCACTCCTTGGTAGATGTGGAGGTGCTGGAGGCTGCAGATCTTCTCTCCTGCAGACTGGCTGCTGTGCTTCTTGGCTTGGCTTCCTCAGCTCCTTCCTACCTGCCCCAGGCCTGGCTGTGGTCTTGGCTTCAGGCTGGGCCGGCCTCTGCTCCTGGCCTGCCACGCTGAGCCCCTGCTGCACAGCTACCTTCAGTGAGAGATGTGTTTTCTGTATTTTTGTGAGTCTGAGAGTCCTAGACTTTGTCTGGGTTCATGTTTTGTGGGTGTTTAGGGTGGTTGTGTGGGAGCTGCGAAGGCTTGCTGCTTCTACGCCGTCATCTTGGCTCCGCCCCTCCCTCTTATTTGGTTTTCAAAGTCCATTTTATGTCAATCTTGTAGGCTTGTAGGCAGTCTTCAGGCTTTTTGGAAGCATTTGGTGTGGGAGTTCTGACTGTGTTGTCTTCCTCCCGTTCCATGCTTTGATCCTTTTTGTCCCCAAAAGAGGATTCTCAAGTTTGGTTACTGTTCTGGCTTTTCTTCTTTTTCCTACTCATATTGGCTAGTCACTTAATTGCTTGATTTTTTAGCTCTGTGGGACTCTACTTCCAGGGGGGAAAGCTCTGTCCCAAATCACTGGCGTTTTTACAACTGCTGGAGCTATGAGTGGGGTGCTGCAGCCTCCCAACAACTTTGGCTCACTGAAAGTGCACCCCAGGACCACCACCCAAGACCATGATCTGGATCCAGGTCGTTCAAAGCAAGAGCACTTGGCTTTGATCAATTGTTTGGCCCCCCCCTGCAGTCTGCAGTCTGCAGTCTGCAGCAGCCTGGTGGAGGCTGTTGCTGGTAGTGCTGCTTCAACTGCTTCCTTGCCCTGGGGCCAGTTTGGCCAGACTGCTTTTCTCCTCCAAATTTAGCTGAATCCCACTGACCTTTCTCTTGGTCCTTTTTCCTCCTGGCTTGATAAATCTGAAAACTGCCACAGGTGCCACAGATCCACTCTTCTTAAGACTCCAGCTGCAGCTCCTCCTGACTGCCCTGGGGCCAGGCCACTGTTTCAGGATGGGTTGGTTTTTGCAATGAGCCCCACTTGCCTAGCTGCCTTCAGCAAGAGATTTGTTTTCTGTATTTTTGTGAGTTTTGGAGCCCTAAATTTTGTTTAGAGTTGTATTTTGTGGGTATTTAAGGTGGCTATGTGGGAGCTGCAAAACTTTGCTTCTTCTACACTGCCATCTTGGCTCCGCCCCTGTTGACTCATTTTTTTAATGATTTCATTGCATCACTTTCATTCTTCTTCCCAATTTTTCCTCTATTTGTCTTACTTTATTTTCAAAATCCTTTTTGAACTCTTCCATGGCATGAGACCAATTCATATTTTTCTTGGGGACTTTGGATATAGGAGCTTTGCCTTTGTTGTCTTCTTCTGGTTGTATGTTTTGATCATTCTTGTCACAAGGGATGTAAAAAAAATGTTTTCATCAAGAAAGTTTCTACAACCTTATTTTTCCCCACTGTTTGCTCTTTTTCCCAGTCACTTAGTTGACTTTTGAGCTCTTTTTTAAGTTGAATGTGTACTGCTCCAAGCTTCAGGGTTTTTGTGCCGCTATTTTCAGGGATATTTCTAGCCACATATAAAAGTTTCAGCTCTTCCAAGGTGGTATGATCAAAGGATAAGTGTTTAACTCCTCTCTTGGTGTGTGCTTTGGTCTGTTAGCAACCACAAGTACTCTTTTCTCCCTTTGGAGCAGTGAGGAGGAATCCCTCACCACTGCTGCTACAAGCACTGCCAAGGCAGTGCTCCTCACCCTAGGACCACCACCCATAACTGGGACCCACATCCAAACATGGAAAAAGTAAGAGAATCCTGACTCATAGCCAGCAGTGAGATCCCTGAAATGCACCTCTGATCAGACCCATGATCCTCCTACTCTGTGTAAGCCCCAAGAGCTCCAAAAGCAGCCACTGCTGTAGCAGTGGCTGCCTTTGCCCTGGGGCCAGAGCTGAGGCTAGAGCTAGACCACTTATTCTCTCACCCAGGTGAGAGACCTTTCTGATTTCCTTTCAAAACTATCTTTAGCATTTGTGGGTAAAGAATTCTGCAATCTACCACAGCTGTCAATGATTCCATATTCTGAGGCCTGCTCCAGCACAGCCCACACTGGACTGTACAGCCACTCCCAGCCTTGTGAGATAGACCCTTCCTGTGAGCTTTCCAGATTGTCTGGGCTGTAAATTTAAGTCTGTCTTTTCGTGGCTTCTACTACTCTAGAATTACATAGAATTCATGGCATATATTTTTATTTTAGTAACTGTGAACCACTTTGGACAGAGAGGAGGCTTTGGCAACTTGTATTTTCAGAAGAGAAATTAACAGTAATCATGAGAATTGTTTATTAGAATGTTGGGAACACTAGTATTAATCAAGGCAAGTAGATCTGACACTTAATTTTGACCATAGAATAAAGGAAAAGAAGGTATTTTGAAAGTTTTTGTAAAGAGTACCAGAAAGAATTCAGGATAAGGAGAAGAAAACCAAGAGCTGATAAAATTGAGAGCCAGCTTGAAGGCAAAGTAAGGTGGACAAACATTAAACCCAGCATTGATTCTGTTTCAGGTACATTCAGCACTGCCAGTAAAGTCTACCCAAGAGAAAGAAAAGTAGACAAATGAATCCTGCTACTGATGAGGTCAGTATTTTAGGTGGGCACAGAGCTCCTGGAATTAGGGTCAGAAAGCTTCAGGGGATAGAGGAACTTCTCTGCCATGTTTACTCTCTCAGGAGAGGCACTAATTCTAGCAAGCCTGGAGGGGAAGACTAGACAAAACAGAATTCTGATGAACGATGTCATATTGTCTGGAAACCCATTACGCAACACATCTATGATAAAAAAAATGTTCCTTTAACTTATGGAGGAAATTGCAGACCACTATGGTTTGAGAATATTCCACTACATTGAAAGCAGTACTAAAAAGGTGAAACACAGAACAAGGGATAAACCATATGAAAGTGGTTTGGGTGATGTTTGTATTGCCAGGATTATACAACAGTGCACATATTGTTTAACTCATGGACATCAGTGAAGTTTCTGCAAATAAGAACTATCTCAGATGGAATCAGAAATCATTCAGGGACCTCCCCTAAAGCTAATTTCCATAATTAAAGCCAGAAAAATAACTACAGAGCATCCCAACAGAAAGACATGTTTTATGAGACAGTTTCTGTTCTGATCAGATTATCATTTTCTGATTGATCTTTTCCATGGGTTCATCTTTTGTATCAGAAACAGAGATGCATTTCAGGGTCATCTATCCAGAATTTTTTAAAAGCGAGAACAGGTTTAATCAACTCAAACCCTGTTAGTGTTCCCTCCACTCTGTGTGCTTCATAAGTTATTCGGAGTAGGGAGGGGGGGAAATTATCACTGTATCAATTACAGAGGTTCAGTTCATAGCTCTGCAGAGCCATCATCCAATACTTCTAACTTCATCTATTCCGAGAAGAGTCTAGAAGGTTCCATGCATTCTGCATTGAACTAATGGACATCTATAACCTTTGGAGAAATAGAGTCATGAATGTATAGAAGTTATCCTCCATGCTAGAAAATATCTTTGAATATCAATTTCTATCTTTGAGGAAAGATCACACACAATCCATGTTTCATCACCTAATTAGCAATTCTACTTGGCCTTGTGAATTACTTTTTAATTGCTTTCCTCAATAACATTTTGAATTTTTCATGCCATAAACAATAATATCCTATCACTCTTGCAAACAAGAATTATTAATACTACCTGGAGGTCCAAGGCTTGGCACGTATACTGGAGAAACCATCTTTTCTTTGTCTAACGTAACATTCTTGGAATTTATTTTCAGACTAGACTGGCTAAAATTTTATCAAAATTACACACAGGCCATACAGGACTGGATGGTATCAGTTTAAATCAATAGAGCATTTTTTTCATGTCTGGCAATTTTCTATTGGCGCTTATTACAGGATTCTCAACTGATATGCTCCAGATAGGAGCTTTAAGGCAAAAGTTTTTTTTTCATTTTATTAAATTTATTTTTTAAATGAACAAATATCTATTTTTTCCTTCTACTAACCCTCCCACAAATATTGAAAAACAAAAAGAAAATCCTATTAACAAAATTGCACATACAACAAAATAAATTCCTTGCACCGGTCATGTTGCTTTCTGAATCCATTGCCTCTCTCTTATAAGGTAAATAGTATGCTTTATCATCAGTCCTTTGAAATCATGATCGAAAAAAAAAAGAAATCATGGTTGATCATTGTATTAATCAGAAATGTTAAGTCTTTTTAAATAGATTACCTCTATAACAATACTGTGATTATATATACATATATATTAAATGTTCTGGTTCTGTTCATTTGACCCTGTATCTTTTGATGCCGTTCTTGTAAGGTTTCTTTGAAATTAAAGTTTTATGCTACATTTATATGTGCTATAATTTGTTTAGATATTTCCTGTTGATGGGAATCTCCATAGCTTTCTGCTTTTTGATAACACAAAAATAGATATAAATACTTTGTAAATATGGGTCCTTTTTCTGTGATTTCTTTGCATAATTTTTTATTTGCAGTTAATTGTGCCCTCAATGCAACCTCTGAAGCTGGGATGCAGGGAAATATGGATCAATTCTTTGCTGTTTGTGCTAATTTTGACCTAACAATTAACACCAAGAAAACACAGGTGCTCCGTCTGCCACCACCACACCATCCATATGTGGGACCATTGATTGCAGCACATGAAGAAGTTTTGAATACTCTGGAAAAGTTCACTTTTACTTTATTAGTGTACTTTCTAGGGATGTACACATTGATAATGAGATTGAGATATGCATTGCCAGAGCTAGCTCAATGTTTGGGAGGTTCCAAAGGAAAGTATGGGAGAGGAGAGGTATTTGATTGACTGCCAAACTGAAGGTCTACAGATCTGTGGTACTGACCTCACTGTTGTATGCTTGTGAAACTTGGACAGTATACCACAGCCATGCCAGGAAACTGAATCACTTCCATTTGAATTGTCTTAGAAAGATTCTGAAAATCACCTGGAAGGATAAGGTAGCAGACACTGAGGTGCTTACTTGAACCAAATTGCCAAGAATTCACACTCTGCTTGAGAGAGCGCAACTCTGATGGGCTGACCACATTGTTTGAATGCAACACATATGCTTGACAAAAAGACTATTTTATGAAGAACTCACACAGGGCAAGCATTCCCATGGTGGTCAGAAGAAGCAATATGAGGACACTCTCCAAGAACTTAGGAATTGATTGTGTGATGTGAGAGACACTAGCAAATGACCACTTAGGATGGCGAGCCTACATCAGAGAAGGTGCTGTGCTCTATGAGCAAAGTAAAATTGAAACAGCTCAAAGGAAACACAGAATGCCCATATTTAGAGTACGCACCCCAAATGTTCACACAGACTATTTGTGCCTGACCTGTGGTAGAACATTCTGAGTTTGTAATACTCTTTATCAGCCACAGTTGAAAACACTGAAACTTGACTTTAATATAATGATGTCATTTTGGTCTTCTTCAAGAACAAAGGACAACAACTAACCATATAGACTTGACAATATTATTGACAGGTCAAAGTGTATGCATAGTTTAGTAACTCATGGGGTATAGTCCCAAAATTGCTTCCCAAAGTGACAATTCAACCAACAGTGCATCAATGTGACATCTTTCCCCCTACATCTCTTCTAATATGTTCATTTTCTTTTGTGTGTGTCATTTTTGCCAATCTGATAGGTGTAAGGCAGAACCTCAGAGTTGTTTTAATTTTCATTTCTCTAATTAATGGCGATAGAGTGTTTTTAATTTTAGATTTCTTACTCAGAAAAACTCCTGTTCATATCCTTAACCCATTTATTAAATACTAAGTGACAAAAGGAAAAAGTATCAAGAATAAGAAAAAGACCTTCCAGGAAAATGGGCATACAGCAACCCAACCAATTTTTCCCCTTTTTATTAAAGAGATTGACACATTGGAGGTAGACACCACTTTAATCAATACCATTGATTAAAAGAGTAAATGACAGAGAGCAAGGTATAAGAAGATGTTAAGATATAAGAAGATACAAGATAAACAAGATATAAGAAGACAGAAAATACAGGAGGGGGCTCGGTTATAAAGGGATTTCAATATCAAATAGAGCATTTGAAAATTGGTCCAGGAGCCAATAGAGTTTATCATGTAAGCGTTGGACCTGTGCTTTAGGAAAATCAATTTAGTGGCTAAATGTAGAAGAGTTGACAGTGGAGAGAGATTTGAAGCATGGATACTCACCAGCAGTCTATTATAGGGGTCCAAGAATGCAGCATTAAGAATCTGCACTAGATTGATGGCCATCACTTGAGGAACAATGCAAAGGATTATTGGGTAGAAAGGATAATATAAACAGGAAAACTATAGAACTTCCCATTGCTACTAATCATGTCAGTTAACACTCAGGGTAGGGATGAGATGGTCAACTACTTTGCAATAAATAAATAGACACAGTGGTTGGAAAGCTCTTGGAACATCAGAATATAATTAATATTTAAGTATTTGGAGATTGATTGATTCAGTCAAAGTAGCCCTAGATTTAGTAAATGGTACTGGAAATTGATCCTTTCTGACCTTCAAAGTTTAAGTTTGAATTCGTGGGGATGGTGATTCTTGTTGTTGTTTAAAGAATCATTGATTACCAAGGTATTATTTATCATATCCCTATGCTCATTGGAATGGAAGAAGATGGGATAGAGGAGTAAGAAATACTAGGGATTAGTGACAGTTAAAGGGGGTACAAGCAGAGAACATGTCTGGGGGAAGGAAAAACATTGTCAAAATTGAGGTTCAAATGTATAAACAGAAGTTCACTTCAGCTCAAAGAAAGTGGTCCCAGGGGCTAAATAAATAAAAAAAAAATAAAAAATAATGAACTGACCTGAGAACAAAAGTCTAAACTGAAATCCAAGTGAGTAAATAGAAATCTAGGCCAAGGTCAAGGCTAGGAGATCCCAAAGGTGCTGATGTAGAGGACTAGGCAGAAATTTGAAAGTGTATTTTGAAAAGAAAATATCTATTGTAAGAGGAATATCTGAATGGGGAAAAAAAAGTCAGATGGTGCAATTGAAGAATTGACAGCTGAGTTTATTATACACAATGAGTAAGACTGTGACAGCTTCAGCATATTACTGAATCAAATGAGTTAATATATATATTTTTTAATTTTTAGTTTTCAACATTCAGTTCCACAAGTTTTTGAGTTTTAAATGATCTCTCCCTCCCACCCCTCACCCCTCTGCAAGACAGCATGCAATCTGATATAAGCTCTAAATATACATTCATATTAAAGATATTTTCACAGTAATCATGTTATAAAGAAGAATTATAACCAACAGAATGAACCATGAGAAAGAAAAAATTTAAAAAAAGAGAGAGAGCAAAGGAGATAATATTTATAAAGCCTTTAGCAGAGTGTTTGCCACACAGCAATAAATAATTTCTCTAATAAATGGTATCCCCTGTCCTTCCTCTATTGAATTTGCTGCTGGAAAACTTCCTAAGGTGCTTGTGTAGATCAAATGGAATAACATGCTACATAGCTATTAGATATTATTATTAATATCATCGCCATTGAAATGGCATCTCCTATGCCCATATTTATCAAGGAAAACAAAATGATCACCCTATACAGAAGGTACTTGAATGTAAGCAATAATCCAATGCTTTTATTATTCCTCTCTGAATTTATTCTTTATGACCTTGGATACTGATCCCTGGAAAAAGACATTCAGAAGTTCCTTAGGATCTATGTGGGTCCATGGTCAGATCCTATATTGCTCTATGGCCAAGACACAGAGTATGTGAGAAATGATCTAAACAATGAGGGAATATCTGCCAAACATTAGCCCTACCAAATACATCTCAATCAGTGTATTTTAAATTACATATCAGTAGAAAGGGGGACCAGAGAAATGTGATGGGACATGAAAATTGGCATGTGTTCTGCTCTGAATTTTTCTCAAGAATCCAATAATGTTACCTGTAATCATGGTATAGAATAGTTTAGGTCATATTTTAATCTTGACATCTAGGATTCAAAGTCATCACTTTTCACTGTCCAAAGCATGCAGACATCCTCAATACCTAAATGGAGTTCACTGACATTCATCATAAAGGAAAAACCATTACAAATTGCATGTAGAATATAGTATGTAGAAAAATTGAATCTAAAAATACTGAAGATTATTTTTATTGTCACAGTGAGAATTTGTATGCATACATGTATAGAAGCACATACATTTATACAGTTGCATGTGTGAATATATGCATACATAAACACATATGTATGTGTGTATATATAGAAACAGTTGTAGAAATACTTATTAATTCAAATGGCACCTGAGATTCACAATTAGATTAAAATAGAGATGTTATTTAGAGAAAAAAGGATTATTTTTTCTTTTTTAAACTTTTAGTGCAGACATAACATTAGTTAAACTAGGATACATTTTAGTGTTTATAAATATGTATTATTGCTATTTTTAAATAAATTTCTAAAAAATACACTGAGAAATCTAAAAATATATACTTATTCAAAGATTAGCCATAGATAACTGTGAAATAACTTAGAAACCATTGAATACCTGTATGTAATTTTATCTACAATAAAATGAAAAATAGTGTAATGCAAAGAAGATTGAATTTTCAACCAAGATGATCTGAGTTCAAATACTGATTCAAAAAAATGAGGGGGGAGGGGTGGATCAGACTATCTCTACAATTTGTTCTGGCCCTGAAATATATAATTATAGAATAGACCTTTTAAGTAATTCACATTGTAAAACAATGCCCCTAGCTATAAGAATATAAGAAAAACTCTTTTTTCCCAGTTTTAAAATGTCAGGCTAGATTACACATAAAGTGCTTAAATATCTATGGAGCTATAATGTGCCAAAAAACTGTAAATAATTAATAAAAAGATATCTATCTATATATATAGATTTATATATGTCTATATCTATTATAAATAAATACATATATGTGTGTGTATATATATATATATATATAAATTCAGAGATAATCTGATCTATTACACACTAATTTTCTTGATGAATAGGGATTTGATTTCAGATCATCTAAACTGTTTTATATCTATCTGTACCTGATACACACACACACACACATAAGCATGTGTTTGTATATATACATGCATACATATATGCATATATATACACACATACATACACATGTGTGTGGGTGTATATGTATGTATGTATATATTTATATAAGCAGGCACTGGGATAGAATCATCTGGGGATACTTCACACATATGCATATGTTGTATAATCATTTAAAATATACATATATGATCACCTATTTATCAATTTGAAATATTATTATTTGAAGCTAGTCAGCTAAATTAGGCCAGGTTATTAATGGAGACAATTTCAAGTTTGTCTCTATCTAGGCTGTGTGATAAATCACATTGCAGCATCATCATCATCATCATCATCATCTACATTTATATAGTGCTTTAAGGTTTGAAAAATACTTCACATATACAATTTCATTTGATCTTCACAAGAATTCTGGGGGAGGGGGGCAGGTTTCATTTTATAGATGAGGAAAATGATGTTGAAAGAACAGTGTAGTGACTTGGCTAGAGTTGTACAACCAGTGCTCTACCCACTGTGTCAACCTAGCTAACTGTTAATTTTCTGTATAGGGAAAACTATTTAACTGCCCAGAAACTCCTATTCTCCTGCCCCTGGGCCCTGGTTATTTTATTGTTAGAAGGAAAATTGCTTAAAATGGCTAACTAATTTGCCCTATATTGACTACCACTGCAAGCAGAGCCAAAAGAAAAGGAAGATAATTAACTAGCTGACTGCCTTAGGAGTAAAGACAAGGGGCTAGATGTACCCTTTCTTTTCTTTTTTGTTTGTTTGTTTTCTGAGGACTACCTCTTCCACTCTTCAGCTTTTCTTCAAATGCAAGTGATCGATTTCAGTTAATACATTTGGTTAAATTTTCTTTTAACTGTTTAAATAACTGGAGAGAAAAATTATTCAAGATTGTTTTTCCCAGGATGTATGTTTAACTTGAAGCTTAAATAAGAGGAGGAGAGGTGTCCTTGAGGCATTGTCTACACACACAAATTGAAAAAGAAAATTGAAGCCATTATTCAAGCTATTCATGCCAGGAAACACTTTCACCTAAAAGATCTCAATAATTGAAGCAGAAGTATGTTTGTGGAGTTAATTATTTGGACAATTGCCTAAAATCTCCACTTCATTGAAAATATAGTCATAATCTGATAGGTTATTTGATTCTCCTGAATTTATTTAGTACTGACTTATTACATCCCCTTTTAAAGGTCTCAGGGGTGACTCCATAATATTTCCTTCTTAACCTGTTTTACTATTAACAAAATTTCCTGTCTGAAAATTCTTCTATATGCTGTTGGTAGTCTAAATCCTAAAGCTACAAAGTAAATCTGTTTCCTTTTGCTAAGCCTTGCTGGAGACAGACACCAGCTGGTCATCATTTTCTAGAAAAGCTCCTTTTGTACAAGTGAATGTAGTAAAATAGTACCTGGTCAACAAATCTTCCAGTTTACTTGAACCATATATATATATATATATATATATATCTAGTCAAATCAATGAGTTAGGCACAGAATTCCTTCTCTTGTTTTTTTTTTTAATCAAGTGAAGAGGATACAATCAGTCTTCAATGACTTCAAACATTCCTGTGATTTTATTAGTAATTTTGATGAGGTACAGGCTTTGGGAACCCCTTTGAGCTCTCCTTGAATTTGCCCATTTGATGAGGCATTTGCTTGAGGCCATAAGCCTTTCGTTATAGCTAGGCCCAAATCTCTTACTCTTACTAGCTAGTCCTCTATTGTCCAGCTAGTCCCCACCCTTGATTCTCCCAAAACATCTATGCCCAAATCTATTACCCTTAGACTAGCCTAGCCCTCCATTGTCTATCATTTCCTGGTAGCCTCCAGCTACTTCCTACCCTTAATCTCATTACTGGAGCATGAGCTCATTTGCCTCCTCCTAAAGACCCTCCCTAAACTCCTCCTATAGACCACTCCTAGATTCCTCCCACAACCTTTCTGTGTATAAAACCTCATCTTGTCTCCATGAGAAAAAAAAGCCAGAGAATTATCTAACAGACTCTGTGTCAGATTATTCTATCCTACTTGTCCAAAACAAGCATCATAGATACCAATGCTCCTTAAGGGTCTACACATTATGGTGAATCTTTAATAAATTGTGCTTTTCTTTGGCTGAGACAAGGCTTGAGTCAAATTCATTCGGCAGGACCCAGCATGTTGGTATTTTGGGGTCTTACACACCCCTAAGCCCTGATCTCTATATTTTATGGTTCCCTGATCTCAACAATTTCATTTTTACTATCTGGTTAACAACCATATATTTATGAAGCTATGTGAAGGTAAGAAAAAAAAAATGAGAGTCCCAGTGTTCCCTTGGAGCCCACTGCCTGTAAACCCAACCCTGTAAACTGAAGGGCTTATTCCTGGTTCTGGTAAAGCTAAGATCCATTGAGGGAGTTCTGAGCTCATACTGGAGTAAGGGACTTACTCCAAAGCATGTGCTTTTCTTTGGGGAACAGTTCAACCACAAAGTGGAAAGAAAGATTAGAGATGGCAAAGTGGCCCTTTCCTTTTTTTTTCTTGGTGATGAGGTGCAGGTTCTGGGAACTCTCTTGAGCTCTCCATGAATCTTCCCACATAAGGCATTTGCCTGAAGCCATAGACCTTTCCTTGTGGCTCTGCCCAAATCTCTATTCCTCCTTTGTCCAGGAACTTCCCACTTTGATCCCACCCTTGTTTCATTCAGCAGGACTGGGTATGTTGTTACTTTGGGTCTCAGTACCTCCAAACCTATACCTCTTCATTTATATTATTTTAACATTTTATTATTAAAAAAAAACACAACCCTACCCCCCCCCCCAAAAAAAAATAACCACCTTCAAGGTTCTTGGAGAACAAGAAGGGATATAATAGACAAAGACAGAGGCTTAAAAACCTTCTAGTCCCAGCTGGAGAAGAGTTTAAGATAAGCAGTATTTCCAAGTCATGGAAACTTGAGAGTGTCCTTGTATTCCTTCTTCTGACCACCATGTGAATCCTTGCCCTTTGTGAGTTCTTCATAAAATAGTCTTTTTGGCAAGCATATGTGTTGCATTCAAAAAATGTGGCCAGTCCATCAGAGTTGTCCTCTCTTCCACAGGTCAGTCAGATGAGGTCATACTCCAAAAATGAGGTTATGGAGGGTCTTCAGGAGTCAGATGAGGCCAGACTCCAGTAATGAGTTTGGGGAGGGTCTTCGGGAGGAATCAATGAGTTCAGGCTCCAGGAAAATGAGTGTTTAGGGGTGAGAAGTTGCTGGAGGATTCAAGGAGAGGTCAGGGGGGTTTCCAGAGCCTGCGCCTCCTCATTGAGGTTCTTCTAACATTGCAGCACCTGCTCCTCCTTGTCTCGTCCCAAATTTCCATTCCTCTCCCCATTATTTCATGGTTAATGTGTTAGGAAAAACATATATTATTAGAATTAGTGTTTTGTTATTAAGAATTGTATACAGAAAAGTGCATCTTCAGCAGGTTCTAGCAAAAGTCACAGATTTTGGTGGTCACAGGAACCTAATATCCTATTTCCCGTGGTTCAAAGTATTAACATTCACATTTTTTACTTCCTTGCCATTTTCAAGGTAGCTTAACCCCACCCTCTATTACCAACCCCCTCCCCCCACAAAAAAAGATGAAGATTGATTGTAATTGTTCATTTATACTTTACATTGCATGAAGGAAGGCTTAGGTCATCACATAGAATGATGCACAAATTGTAAGTATGTAAATGAAGAGAAAAACATTTCAATTTTTCAATGTGTCTGTGATCTAATTAAAATAGTATTACCATCAACTCTTTATATTAAAATCCACACTGGCCTCACCATCTTATAATTCGTGGTCCATGTTGTTCCATAGTTATGCCCAGAGGACCCATCCAACATGCTGGAGGCCTAACTCAAGATGGTATTTTAGTTTATGGTATAAAAAATGATTTTCAGAGCTTCTCCTACAGCCATCCCCTTTGATAAAGTTCTTCAGAAGAATGTTACTGATAGGAGATTGCACTGTCTTAATAGTGGTCAAACTCCAAACCAGGCCTGAATTTATTTAATCTGCTGAGGCTTGGGTGTTGACACATTCTTCTGCCTACATATCCCAAGATATGGATTTTCTCTGTCAGTAGGTATAAAGATGGCCAGGTGATATCAGTCCCTGTTGAAAAGACATATTAAGCAGGCACTCCAAATCCCAAATCAAGCCAGTTTGGGATTAATTCTCATGCAATGCATGTCAAGCTGAAGAGGGTACCCAAAGAGGGTCAGGGTTCCCTGAGATCCCAAAATACCAACACACCAGGTCCTCCCAAAAGACTTTGACTCAAGTCTTCTCAGCCAAAGAAGAGTAAAGTTTATTGAAAGTTCATTAAGACTTCGCCATATGGGGTAGACTCTTAAGGAGCAAGTCTGTGCTAGGTCATTCTATGGTGCTCTCACTGAGCAAGTCTGTGGTAGAGCATTCTGCAGTGCTCTCACACCACATAGAGGTAAGATGAGATCCTATATACAGAAAAGCTGTGGGAGAAATCTAGGGTTGGTCTAGAGGAGGAGTTTGGGGAGGGTCTTCAGGAGGAGTTAATGAGGTCAGTGCAAGAGTGGATTGATATTTTGATAGGCTCCAGGGTGGGAAGCAGATGGACAATGGAGGGCCAGGCTAGTAACAGAGGTTTGGGCCCAGCCACATTGAAATACTTATGGCCTCTGCAAATACCTCATCAAGTGGGAAGATTCAATCAGACTTAAAGGGGTTTCCCAGAGCACGTACCCCAAAGATTCAAGGAGAGCTCTAGGGGGGTCCCAGAGCCTACACCTCATCAGAGCCAACTGGAGAGAAATAAAAAATAGGACACAGGAACTAGTCTCTTTCTTAGAACAAATTCTGTTCTTTTTTGACATTGACAATAGTTATGATAAGATCACAGTTTCTCTGGGATTTCTCTTCCTTCCACAACATTGGTTAAGCTAGTGTTTTTTAAATTTTTTCTGGAAATGTTACAAATCTAGCCCTGGGACTTGATTGGGCCAAGAGCCAATACTCTAAATGTTCCTTCCATAATGTAAATTTTTGGGGAATCTCTGGATATGTTGGTTACTTACGTACATAAAAATACCTACTCATATAGAGTTGGGGCCCTTCAGACTTGATGGCTATCCCACTACTATATGAATAATAAAATCTTGTACCATGGATCTGATTCATTTCCAAATTGAGATGAGGAGAGGGCCGCTAGGTGGCGCAGTGAATAGAGCACTGACCCTGGAGTCAGGAGGATGTGAGTTCAAATCTGGGCTCAGACACTTGACACAAAAACTAGCTGTGTGACTTTGGGCAAGTCACTTAACCCCAATTGCCCCCCAAAAAGCAAAAACAAAACAAAAAAACCAAATTGAGATGAAGCAATGATGTCTACCTTAGTGAAATGCTATAATGTCTTTCTTCCTATCCTCTTTGTGCTACGGCTAAGAAAACCTCCATTTGTTAACTGGAATAACTTCTAAATGCCTTGATTCATCCCAACATTGAACCTGGAAAAACAAGGTGTCAGCCCAACTCCTAAAAATGGGAATTGTGCTCTCATGTAATAATGATTTCAGCCTAACTTTTCAGAAAGCATGATCAAGCCATGATAACCTTATCTTTTAATAAATACTCTTCTATTATAAGCTTATATCTGTTAAAATACTGGTTTTAATATAAGAAAATATATGGGAATAACAAAGGTACCACCTCACACCTATCATATTAGCTGATATGAGAGAAAAGAAAATGAAAAATGTTGGAGGGGACGTGGAAAATTTGGAACGCTAAACACTATTCATGGAGTTCTGAACTGATCTATCCTTTCTGGCAATTTAGGACTATGCTCAAAAGGCTATAAAATGTACACAATCTTTGACCCAGAAATATCACTATTAAATTTATATAGCAAAGAGGACAAAGGAAAAGGAAAAGGAACTATTCATACAAAAATTTACAGCAGGTTTGTGTATGTGTGTGTGTGTGTGTGTGTGTGTCTCCTGACAAAGAATTGGAAATAAAAGGGATGTCTATCAATTAGGGAGTGGCTGAACAAGTTGCACTACATGATTATGATGCATTACTATCATGGTACAAGAAATTACAAGCAGGATGCTTGTAGAAAAAAACCTGGGAAGATTAATATGAACTGATTCAAAGTTAAGTGAGCAGGTTAACATTGTACACAGAAACAGCAACAGTGTACAATGATCCACAGTGAATTATGACTATTCTGGTCAGTATAATGATCCAAGACAATTCCAAAGAACATGATAAAAATGCTATCACCCTCCAGGAAGAACTGATAAAGGTTAAGTCATACTTTTAAATTATTATTATTATTTTTTGCTTTCTTGTTGTCCTTTGTGTGTGGGGGGGAGGGCCCTGGGTTTTTTTTTACAACATGACTAATCTGGAAATATGTTTTGCATGACTTCACATAATCTATAATTTATATTAAATTGCTTACCTTCCCAAAAAGTGGGGAAGGGAAGAGAAAGAAAGAATTTAGAAGTCAATTTAAAAAGAGGTAACTTTTTTTTATATATAATTGAAAAGTATTTAATGAAATAAAAAATATGTTGGAGAAGAGAAAGAAAATACATGGGCTCTTCCTTTACAAATCCATTGTGAGGTGTTTGAGAGAGTAAAGTGTTGTACAACGTGGCCACAATGTCTATGAAAACAATATTCTGTGTTTATGATTGGTTGCTATCAATTCATTTATTTATATTTATTTATCTACATTTTTTTCTTTTATACATTTAAATGTCTATCTTTCTGTCTTCTATCTATCATCTTTCTATTTTGTTTAGGTTAGCTAGTACAAAACATTTTATACCCAACTTTCAAAGTGCTTTAATATAAACCATTAAAGTCTATCTGCTTTTTCTCTCTTAACTACTATTTCTACAAAACCTCTGGACCATTTTCCCCATTTATTGACACTAACATCAACAAGGATTAATTTCTCCATTTCAGTGAAACAATCAGAAGCAGTAGCAAGTAAAGGTACTCTGCTGAAGGTGGTACTTGAAGTAATCTGGAAGGAAGACTGGGAATCCAAGATTTAAGATTAAGGGACAATGCATCTTTATGCCATTGGTTCCAGTTCTATTCTTTCTCCTGAGATCCAAATATTCATCATCAGTTATCTATCAGACAAGTCCAAAACAGGCCTTCTTATCTTTCCCTCAAACCTTCCCCTCTTCAAATTTTTCTAACGCTATTGAGGTGTAAGTAAGGTGGATTTTAATGTGTGTGAAATGGATTTTTGTTATTTCTTTCTTTGAGTTCAGTTTCCCAGGATCTATAACCATAATAATCTCTAGTTTCCAGGTATTAGGTAAGAGCTCTCATGAGTATGGATCAAAATATATCCACCATGCTTGTGCAGCATCATATAATGATAAATGATATAAACATTTGTTTATACCATTATACCATTTGTTTAAAATGGTAAATATCCACTGTGACTATGCAGTGAAATATAGGGATGAGGTAACATAAAATTGGAGGATGCACAAACTGGAAGGCTGTGTGCTTTGATCAGCCCCACTCAAAGTTTGGGGGAAGTCTGTGTTTGCTTCCACTAGCCCCCATTGAGGCTTGAGAGGATTCAGGAGAATGCACAAGCTGTGCCTGTTTCAACTTCCCCCATCAAGATGTAGGGGTATTTGAGGCAGTTAGGTGAATAGGGTGCCAGTCCTGGAGTCAAGAGGATCTGAATTCAAATCTGGCCTCAGACACTTAGCACTTACTAGCCATGTGACCTTGGGCATGTCACTTAATCCCAACTGCCCTGCCCTCCCCCCTCCAAAAAGCAAAAAACCAAAGGTGTAGGGGTATTTGCAGTGCTTTTACACCTGGCCCTGTGAGAATGGTGATTAGGGAATGCTTTAGGAGTTAGTGCTCCCATTATCAGTAACCCTTTTCATAAGACTGACTATAATAATGCAAGATTATTAATCACTTAGAAACTATCTTAGTGTCTTACATGTCTGACCAGATCAAGAGTGAACCTGTGTTAGCAGTCCTCTTTTGTGCCACTGTTTATCTTATATTAGGGTTTAACTATTCTCAATCAGACAGACTTGCAGCCTTCATGTCATAACCACCTACCATTCTCACTTTCTTTTCATGTACTCTGAAACATCTATAACAGAGAATCTTCACTGGAGTTCCATTCAGAGAATATGTCTAAATCCAGATTCATCTTCCTTAGTTAAATCTGGCTTTGATCTGGTTGGAGAGGTTCTGGGACCCTTCAAACACAGGAGTACAGGAAAGGTTCCTCTGGAATTGTAATGCCATGCACAAGCAGATTCCCAAAAGAGTGCTATTGTGAACAGCTTTTAAGGTTCAGATTACACAGTATAGTGAACAGTCCATTTATTCCATTACAAATGAAGGCAAATATTCACAACAAATCCTAATATAATATCCACAACAAATCAAGGTACAGTACAATATTCACAACATTATAGTGAAATCACAATATAGTGTTCACAAGAGCTTAACATTAGAATGGTCACCGAGTTTTCATTACAGTGGCCACAATATTTAGAACAAAGAACAAAAGAATAATTATACTTACTTAATCATTCAATCAGTTCACAATATAATAATCAATACTTAATCATTCTGTTGTGCAGAGAAATAAGAGTGAGCCAAGACCTGGATTCAAGATAAATTTAGATGTGGATTTATTGATTAAGTGCACAACTACCCAAGCATTCAGCATTCAAATGAGTATTAATTTTTGGAATTGAGAACTTGGTTTTAAAGGCTAAAACCATCAAATTATAATGGGGAGGGAAGCTAACAGAAGATATGACACATACAGAAGCAAAGAATAGCCATTGGTTGAAATCTGACTCAGGGGAATATGGCACATGACTCAGGGGTTCAACCTTCCGAAAGTGAGAGTCTTTCCCAGAACTGGGTGGAGGGCCCAGGATAGAGGGGCATGGGATGAGGGACACTGGAACTTCCCAGAACAGGCCAGGGTCATGTTCTGGGCAAAGGGGGTGGAAGCCCTGCTTGGTTAGTGGGGCAGGACAGGATGGTAC
>CM053600.1:83899852-83929402 GCA_028646575.1 Pseudocheirus occidentalis
TCACAGGGAAATTCACACCTTTTCACCAATGGACAGAGTTCTGGGAATTCACACCTTTTCACCAATGGACAGAGTTCTAAGACTTAACACTAGGTTACTAGGATCTACTTAACATCTGATCAAACAAATTAATTACTATTACACTGCTCTATGCCAGTGTTCAAACTGGCTTTATTATCTATGTTAGGTCTATGTAGCAAAGTGAATAAAGATGTGCCTTTCATAAATTTCAGAAGTAAACTGGTATTAGATTTTTTGGGGGAGTCTGGGTAATGTTGTAACCTATATTGGAGAAGAATTTTCCTTTTCTGACTGCTCCCTTCCTCATAGCCCTCCAAAAAGACAACTGTGTGAGGAGAGTATTAAAAAAATGCCAATAACCAAGAAATTTCCAACTGAGAGTAAGCCTGAGATTATAGAATTAACCATGGTAGCAGGATATTTTAGCCCAGGACACTGTAGCTAGATAGGATTGTAGCCCACATATCCTTGTTTGAGTTGATTTTATTAATGTAATTATTTCCTCAGTTATTTTTAAAAGGCATAAAATAAAAAAGGAATCAAAATAGCATTCTGGTTGTAAGTGGGCCATATTTCATTGACCTACTATGATTTACATTTATGTATTTTGGACCAAATAACTGCTTTGGGTCCTTCACCTCTCAAATTCCATTATTCTCTGATATCATCAAGGCATATATGACCAAGAAAGGATATAGGCTTTAATATCACAAAAGCAAGGAAAAGAAAATGATCAGTCTGAATGATTCACTAGCACCCATAAAATATTAAATAATTAAGAAGAAGACTTCCATTAGGTAGGAAAAACCTTAAAATGGGGTATTTAATGAATGAAAAGATAAAAAAATTGCAAAGGCTGAGGAGGAATGTAAAAATTTAATTTGCATGTCTTCACTAGTGACACAATTAAGTTTGAAATGCTATTTTAAAGTCATTTGGAAGGACTATTGGGAGAGTTTGGATTCTTGCCTCTACTCCACCCTATTGGTTTTGCCTATGACTTGCACTTGTAACTCCAACACCTAGCAGAGCATCCAGTACATGGTGTTGCTTATTGAACGCTTATTGATTGATTGATTGAAGTGATACTTTATAATAGCCACAGAAGAATTGGAGTAGGGAGAGTCTAGAGATGAATGTATTAGTATTCCGTTAAAATTATATATGCATGTGGATTATGTAAGTTTTATATAGTTAAGTATAAGAAGCATAATTCTATATTAAATGAATGGTATGTGGAGATATGAAAATTGCTTCAGTAAGAGTCACTAAAATGAGCAGATGTTTTTGGAGAAAAGAATTGGGTGGTCTATTCATTCAGGAGAAATAATGAATAAGATTAAGTAAAAATGAAAATTGAAAGTGAAACTGCTTATCATGAAACATTCTATAACAGATTTCTGGACTCTGGGAAATATCATGAGAGGATATGTGAAAACCCATCACTATAGTCATTTTAAAATTAGACTGGACAAAATATTCAAAAGTGTACTATAAAGACTAGTGCCTTCATTGCCTTAAAAATGACTAAGTGACCCTATGGGTTTTTTCCATCTCCAAAGTGGATGATTCTATTATCTGGGTATATGATAACCTGTTTTAAAAAAATGCTGCATTGCATTACATTATCTATATTCTTCTGTGTGGGAAATAAAAGAAGCACAGTTTTGATGAAATGTTGGTATATGAAGATAAGATTAGTTGTTGCTAGGAAAGGCTCACCCAAATGAGCAATAGAAAGTTAGTATTCTAAGAAATTTTGAGATACACAAAGTCCCTCTGCATCAGCATCAAAAATAGCTTGTTTTACCTATGCCATCACTAGCTAGTATAAGCAATTTTGCATGTGAATGATTCCTCTTAATGGAATATGATTTTGTAATGTGAGACAACAATTTTATTGGAACTGTTCAGAAGCTTAGATCATCATCTATAGACAATGGACTTGATTTATGTTTTAACCTAAACATAGGTCAGTAATAATATCACAACCTGGGAGACCCTTAACTTCCTGCTAAATAAAATTATAAGGCATATAGAACCACTTTCTGAGGTGATCTTAATATTCCTGAAATGCCTGCAGAGCATACTAAGTTAAATATTTTGTCTATTACATTTCTTCATATTTCCAGTGGGAAAAATACAATAATAATTTTCAGATCAGAACAGCTGGCAAGAGTACAGGAAGGTAACTAGCTGTTCCCAAATGGGTCTTTAAAAGCAGGTTTGGTTTCATCTTAAAGTTAAAGGTCATCCACCTATAAATAAGTACCCTGAAATGAGTGTATATAACTGGAATGTCCTCTTTGAGAATAATTTCACATTGAATTTGAATCTTGAAAAAAAAATAGTTGGCATGTTGAATCTGAATCTTAAAAAAAAAGCTGGGTACATGGGCTCAGGAAGAGGAGAACAGGACATATGATTTTGAGGATATAGGTCTGTGTTTCCAGTATGAAGCCAGAGGATGTGATAGGATTTCATAAACCTTCCTGCCTCCTGGCACACTACTAATCTCTATCGCCTGAATATTTTGTATAGAGTAGATGTTACAGCATCACTGTACGGACCCTTTTTTTAAGCCAACATTGAAAGACCATGTAAAATGGTAATATAGGTAATATTGTACAGTGGAAGGAGAACTGATATTTGAGTTTGAAAATTCTGCCTCAGTCATTTAGTATGAGCGTAATCTTGGCCAGTTTCCCATATTTATAAAATGAGGGCACATAATAGTCATTTATGGACCTTGAAACTGTATCTGTGATTGTCTGTATAAAATCCCTTCTTTATACAACTCTCCAATACTTCAGTATATCAGTCAAGTTGATTCTTTTGGTTTTGTTTTATTTATATTATCTGCTCACCTATTTATTCATTCATTCGTTAATTTGTTTGCTTATTTATTTACTTATCTATTTATTTATTTATATGTCTTATAATGTTATCAGCTTCCCCTTGCCCAATTCTAGTTTGCAAGGAATTTTCTTCCCTAACTTGTTGATTCTCTATTTCCAGTTGTTTGATTTCCTTTTCATAATTTTCTTCATTTTCTTGGGACTGCTCTAATTTTTAAAAAAATGTTTCCTCAATCTCTTTTATTTGCTTTTTACAGGTCTTCCAAGAATTCTTTTTGGGCTTGTTACCATTTAATATTTCTCATGAAAAAAGGTGTGGGTTTAGGGGCAGGTAGGTGGCACAGTGAATAGAGCACCAGCCCTAAAGTCAGGAGGACCTGAGTTTAAAACCAGCCTCAGACACTTAACACTTACTAGCCTTGTGACTTTGGGCAAGTCACTTAACCCCAATTCCCCTCCAAAAAAAGGAAAGAAAAAAAGTGTGGATTTTTTAGCTCTACTATCTTTCTCTGAATAACAACCAAGATCTTCTCTATCCCCATAAGAGCTATCTGTGATAGGGTTCTTTTTCCTTTTCTTGCTCATTTTAATTTTTATTTTATTTAATTTTTAGCAGCTTATTATTCTAATTACAATCTAGTCCTGAGGTGTAGAGAATGATGCCACAGGCCTCAGGTCCTTACAACTGTTATTTTCTGAGCTCTGTCCTGGGGCCTAAACTTAGGCACTCCTCTCTACCCCTAAGTCACAGGTAGGGCCCCCAGCCACATTATCCCTCAAATGTCCTTGTTTCCTGTAGTCTCTCTGGAAGCTACAAATTTCAGTTGTTCTCTCTGTCCTGGACTGAAACCCCAGATACTGCTCTCCTGTAAGTGCCCACAGCCAGCAGGGTTCCTGCTTGTCTGCTACCACACTTACCAAGCATATGCTAACTCCTTTTCCCCTGTAGTTACAGCCTGGGCCCATGTCTGGTCAGCACAGCTGTACTTAGTGTACCTTAACAGTGGAATGTCCACTTTTCTCCAACTCAGTAATTTGACCCCACCACACTGTCCTTGTGGTGAAAGTTTCTGAGGCTGAGGCTATCTCTCAACCCAGTTCTTCCCAGGGCTTTTTGTTTGTCAGTTGTGAAAAGTAGGCCTAGAGATATTTGCACTTCCCCCAGGGCAAATCTCCACCCCTGGAGGTACAGTCTTTCCTGGGTTCCCCTCAAGTTGTCTTTACTCCCATTTCTGTTTATTTCTGCTGCTCTATGTTCACTTTGGGGTGATGATCTGGGGTTTGGGGGGGTCTGGAAGAAATTTGGAGAGCCTCAAGTTTTTGAACCTACTCTGCCATCTACCCAGAATTCTCATCAGCCAAAATACCAAAGAGAAATTCTAGGCAAGAAGAATACGCCACTTTTAAATATTTATAATCTTACTTATCTGTTTCATGGGTTTTAATGAGTGTTCCTTCTTCCCCTATCTATATTATTATACTGCTCAGAACATTAGGGCATAACTAACTCTGTACTGCCCTCCAAAAAAGCAGTAAGTACATCAATATTAAGAAGTAAGGAAAATATAGAGAAATGTCTTGTCTTTACATATACTTTCTTTGCTATTTCTTTACGTTAGTCTGACTCAAAGTTTATTCTTTTCTTAAATATGCGTGTGTATGTTTGTGTATGTGTTTATATACAAAATTATTTAAAGGACATTGGACTGTATTGACTTGCTTCTGATTCATTGATAATTAAGAATTTTCCATGGTAAGAGGAATAGTTTGTATCTCAATGAGTCACATAACCTACTGGATATTATGAAAATATATGGTTCTTCTAAATATATTTACTCTTACTATCATTCAAGCTTTTAAAATAATATTTTATGTTAAAAATCACAAGCAAAACTATGATGAAACTTTAAAACAAATGATAGGGGAAAAGAAATTACAAAAGTAGAGAAGAGAAGCAGTATGTATATTTTTGGAATGTATTTAAGCTTAGCATTACCAGTCCTCAAGTGATGATATAAAGCTCTTTGGACCTGATCCAAAACCAGAAAAGCAAATTAGGGAAGTAAACTGGATAAGAAAGAGAAGGAATTGAAAAGAGTAGGCCCAGTGCTTGATAAATCCAATAGCACCAATTACTGTGAAGGTGAATTCCTTTTTATATGAGAAGGGCTGGGAAACCAGCAAGCATAAGCAGTTAAGGATTGGACTTCAACAGTAATTCAGCCCCTCCCCTATGAAAAATGTTCATATTATATGTGAAAACTGATAGAGATGGGGACTGAATTTCTGACTTCATTAGCATAGAGAAATCCTAAGTAAGAAAACTATAATTACCAGTACAGATCAAACTTTGTTATTCAACTTAAGGTCTTTGGGAATAAACTAGAGCTCTGAGAATTTACATGCCTTGCCCTGTATCACACAACCAATCTACTCCAAAAGTGGGACTTGAATCCAGGTTTTTCTGACTTTGGGGCTGGCTCTCTATCCATACCCTCTAATATTTAGTCAGCTAAACAACCTTCTTTGAGCACTAAACCTATGATTCCTTCAGCCATCTGGGGACAATTATTCTGTTGCTTCAAAGCATTCTTCTGAGCTGCGCTGTGTATCAGGATGCTAATTCCTAATCTATCCACTTCCAAATTTCTTTCAATGCACAAGGAGATGTGGTTTCTTTATAGCCTTACAGGATCTTATTACCATAAAACATCTTTATGAGTGGCCTGCCTTCCACCTCAAATCTCCTAAAAGCCCAAGTTAGGCTCTCAGGGGAGAAAAGTCATCCTATTTCTATGTTCAAATAGATTATGTTGAACTGATTTTTGTGGCACTACTGAAGAAAGCCCACATCACCTGTTAGTGTTCTTTTTCACAGCATAGCTGCTCCCTCACCCCATAAACATACTTAATGATAGAATTTCTTTCTTTTTCTTTTGGAGGGGAGAAGGCAGGGCAATTGCCTGAGGTCACATGACTAGTAAGTGTTAAATGTCTGAGGGCAGATTTGAACTCAGGTCTCCCTGACTCTAGGGTCAGTGCTCTATTCACTGCACCACTTAGCCACCCCAATGATATTATTTCTGCCAAATAGTCTGACACATACTAACTGTGCAAACCAGTGGAAGCCACTTATCATATATCTGGTATGTACCTTGAGGGTGGTGGTACAATGAAAAGGGACCTGAGACTGCAATCAGGAAGATGTACTTTCTAATCTATCCTCAAATACTAGCTGTATGACCCTGATCAATTAGTTTAACTTCTATGTGCCTCAGATACTTCAACTATAAATATAAGGTTAATAATATCTCACAAGGCTGTTGCAAGCATCAGATAACATTTGCAAGACATGTTTAGCACAGTTTCTAGCACACAATAGATACATAAATGCTTATTCCTTCCTTCTCTCTTTTACTTCCCCAAACCAGATTTCTGTCTGTATAGTCAACATGTAAAATCACAGTTAGACAATCAAGGGATGGTCAGGTGACTATGAACACAGTAATGAATGAATTTTAGGGCACTTTTAGGAGTCAGCTACAACTGTCTGAAGGACTTAAGAGTCAGATTAAAAACAAGGCAAAACATGAAGATAAAAATTCATTTCGGGTAAAGGGGAAATAGCATAGGGCAAATCAAAGAAGTGGGAGTAAGAATGGGAAAAGTGAATGCATGGTGCATTCACTTGTTTCACAAAATAGACGAGCAAAGGTGATGTTACAGGGAAGAAATGAGAAAAGGAAATGAAATGATCATTTAAGCCTTTTATTTCAGTCACTTGGATGGCAGTGACTCTGTGAGAAAAAAAGTCAATTTCTACTAAGTGAGTTCATGAAACCTGTTCAGAATCTTCAGAATTGAACAAACTACATCAGAATTAGACAATATATAATCAGGAAGAAATTTTGTGTTTACCTTGGTCATTTAATCTATAAACATAAAAGCTTCTTAAATATTTTAACTGAACTTTACATTTCCTTCTTATGTTTCCCCTATTCACATAAGAATCAAAGTAAAAAAAATGTTACTTAACCCAAAACTCTAAACTCTAAATTGCCAAAAATATTTTTACTCTATAACATTCCCTGTGTCAGTTAGCTAGACTTTCCCATTCATCTATTTAAGTTAATTATTTAATCTATCCAGCATCTGTGAGGTAAGCAAAGCTTATGGATCAAGAAGCTGGAATAATGGAGGCTAAGTGGGTAATGTTAACATTAAATATTGAGGCAAGTAAACACCAGGTACATTCCTGCCCTTTCCTAACATGCAAGATTTTCCTTCAGGGTGTATACTTTTAAGAGCCAGGTATCTTCATAAGTGTTCCAAGTGAAATTGTGCAGCATTGACATAGAAAACAACAGCAGATACTTACTAGATGATTGCTGTTAATTATTTTAAAGCATTTTACATTTAAAGCAGAAGTAGAGTCAATTTGTGTTCGTATCTGTGGTAAAATTTTCTTGAGCTTTCTATAAACAAAATATTTAACTCCTGTTAAGGCTCTTTCTCATTAGCACAGTGTGAAGGGCTTGCTTGCTTTTGAACTGCCTAAAATTAAAGCAATCAATTATATCACAGGGCTGGAATGATTTTGCCATTACTGACTGCTTTGAAGGAGAATATTAAAAATGTGAGAACTTCAGGAACATGGCAGTTTTTAATTCTCACTTTGGCCACCTACTGTGTTTCCTCAAAGCTCAGACAGAGCATCTTGAACAATACTTTGGCTTACTTTTTCCTTACTTAGTGGAGTGGATGACAGGAATGTTTTAAGAGAGAGTTTAGAAGATTTATGGAAGATGAGTACCAAGCAAGAATCACCTGTTCTCTTAGCCATCTCTATTAGACAAGAGAATCTAAGCCCCCAAAGAATTAATCAAAAGTTTATACAATTTCACACTTTAGTGGTTTGTTTCTTATATTTATTTAAAAAAAACTTCACATTTTCTGTTCTTTGGGAAGGTCCTGGGAAGAATAGACAATATTCTACTCAGAGCATTTCTAAGGCAAAATATTAAAGCAGCTTTGAATTAAAGGAATTAATGCTGTAAACATGAACTTTTAGCATCTTTCCTGAACTGGACGCTTAAGGAATTAACTATGCAAACCATAATCATTCTGTGCTTTGAAAAAGCAAGACTTTATTTTTCCTTATAGACATTTTGATCTTTGAACATCCAAGACAGCCTTTTTTATTTTTACATCAGTAGAAATTATTGGCAGAAACATTTGAAAGTTTAACCTTTACGTCTAAAAAAAGGTGAGATTTGAAGCATTCTTCACTTGAATGTTTCACTTGAATGAAGTAAATGGTCTCCAGTACAAAGATATGATTAAAAAAATCCTTAGCAATTCTCTTTTTTCTACAGAGAAGATGAATACAATTCTAACACTCCAGTCAATTATACTTGTTCCTTATGTTTCCCCTGAAAAGGCTTCCTGACAGATTTCAGGAACCTATGACTCTTCTCTTCATCCTTCCTTGAATCTGCGTTCCTATAGGCAATGAGGTACACTTCTAGTGGACAGGGACCTATGTCAGAGATAAAAATTATTAAAGTTGTTTCCACTAACGTTTCTTCCTACCAAAAAAAAAATCTCTCCTGAGAAAACGGTACCTTACTTCCTTTCAAATGATAAGAACAAAGTTTACTTGTTTTATTATAGTCTGACTTAATTCATTATTTGATTGGAAGTATTTTCAAATCCTCCCAACTACATCTATAAACCAGGCTGTATGAAGAAAACACAAAATTTGCACTCAGATGGCCTGCTTCATTTGATTCTTACAAAAACCCCATGCGCACATAAGTATCCATGCAGATGCATACTGAATGAAAAAAACCGGAAAACATAACAACAGTCTCTAGGTTGTATTGTATTTTTTTGTTGGTGAACACTTCCCAATTACACATTAATCTAGTTAAGCCACACTCAGGAGTGTTGTACATATCTGATAACCTTGCACTAAGTAGTACTAGGTAAGTCCCATGTTGCAAATTAGGAAAATGACTCTTTAAAAAGGTTAAAAATGTATGTCTGAAATCAAGTAGTTAGTATTCTTTACTGTTTGTTTCAAGGTTATTTTATAATTCTATAGAAAAAGGTCACTTTGTAGATTTGACAGAAAGTGAATGCTTTTTGTCTTTTTAAGACTGAGGTTGATATAGGCACTGAAATTAAAATGGTTTGCATGGATATTAGCATTATTGCCAATATGTATGTATACCTGAAGGTATGTATATGTGTTTGTGTGTGTTTTGTTTGTTTAGTCATTTCAATCATCTTTATCTTTTCATTACCCCTTTTGGGGGTTTTCTTCATAGAGATACTGGAGTAGTTGCCCATTTCCTTTTCAGCTTATTTTGTATATGAGGCAATTGAATAAAAGTTAAGTGACTTGCCCAGGATCACACAGATAAGTATCTAAGGTGGATTTGAACTCAGTTTTTCTAGATCTGAGGCCCAGCAATCTATGCTCTGTGCCACCTAACTGCTGTGTGTATGTGTATATGCATGTGTCTCTGTGCAAATAAACACATACATAGTCACACATGTGTGTATGACTGAGACAAATCCATCACTGCAGAAGGAATATTCTACTCTGCCATACCATGATTGGGCATCCTTCAGCCTTCCAAATTTTTCCATCTGCCCTGCAGATGCAAGTTCTTTTGTGTTCCTTCCCACACACCCATAAGAGTGTGAACTACTTGAGAGCAATAGCTGCTTAACTTTTGCTGTTATCCTTATTACTTGCTTGGAACATAGTAAGTCCCTAATAAATGCCTTTTCATTCATTTAGCTGTCAGTTCTCGATTTAAAGAAGAAATATTACATTTCCTTTTATAAGTCAGCAATTGTATGCATCACTTTTTGAAATTCATATATTTGAGTTAGACAGTGATACCACAGAAACTTCCCTGTAGTTTTAAGTTCATGGATACAAATCCCATGTCAGTGTAGAAAGAGGTTCAGTTGCTTGCATTTCAGTTTTAGATTTTTGTTTAAATCAATTCAGTCAACAGGGTTTGTATGAGATTTGAATCCAAACCACCAAATTTTATATGGCATCCATCTGAAGCCATAATTCATCCCAGCTTTATTTGAAACTCAGACTAAGTGGGAAAAAAGAATTACGAATATTTTGGTGAAGTTGGCTAAGGAGTCTGTTAGTAGGGAGCATTTTGCCGAGCTTTACTCAGGAATAGCAAGAACACATGTGATCTATCAAAATATGTATCAGAAAGCCTTAAGTATATTGTTTATAGGGAGAAATTTTGAAGAATATGTTTAAAACCATATTCTTAGTGATATCTGTATTAAATTCACATTCTCTAGGAATTTTTTTTTCAAAAGTAGACATTTTTTAAATATAGCCACAATTTGAGTGCTAGTCAAATGTCTTGATGGTCACAACATCTGTTTTGAAAGGTCTGGGCAGCCACAGACTAATAACTTAGTACTACTGACTCAGCCTCTTATCCTTCTGAGAAAGATAAACTAAATGGGATGATGAAAGTGTCAACAGAAAAGATTTACTGGAATTGAGATAAAGGATATGTTGACCAAAGGGAAGAGGTTAAGGTTACATTCACCCCTCCACCACTTTCCTCAAAGCTGGTCTCAATGTTCTAATTGAACAAATGAAAGACTGATATTTCAAGTTGATTAGGTGTTAGTATATATCGAGTGGGTGAAATTTGAGGAGGGCAAAAAATTGGAGGATGGTGGAGTCTGTTTTTGAAGATGTTGGCAGTATATGATATAAGTTTCATAGTGGGGTGGATCCTTTTCTATCATTCATTCAATTATTTTATCTGGATAGATGGAGTTAAACAGGTGTCATTAGAAATAAAGTCATATTTTATCTGGAGCATAAGGTACTTTAGACAAAAGGAAAGTATCAAAGTGTTTGAGAAGGATCCAATGGATTATTAAAATGTGAAAGCATTCAAAACTGGAATCAACTTCAGGAATACAAAGTCACTTAAAATTCCCCATTCCTTGAATATTAGACAATATTAAAATAATAGAAATTAAGCACACATTGTAATATAAGTAATCTATAATCTATAGTTAGTAATGACTTTGGGCTTACTGCCCAGACCCACTATCTTTTGCATGTAGAATCCAACAAGAAGCTCTTGCTAATACATAGGGTTTGAGTGGTAAATATGTAGGTGTATATTCTCCTAACATCATAGCTCATTAATCCTCATTGGTGTGCTTCCCCTTCATAATCATCCAATAAACTCAATTATTTCTTTAACAAGTGCATTTAATCATGTGATAATTAAGCATCACAGCAAGAATGATAGCCATGAAATATTTCTCCTCAAAGTCTAGGCATACTCTCCCACAAATATGAATGGTTTATGTGGGAGAGTGAGGTATGCCTGTGAAAAATTAATTACTTGTCCCTTATATTTAGTCACTAAATATTAATCAGAACCAAGGTTTTTTCCCTTTTCAACTTCCTCGTCCAAAAACCAATCAGTGTGGGAAATCTTTCTTAAAGATTTACCCAGCCCAAGATCTGAAAAGTTAGTAGAAGAAATTCTAAGTTTGGGCTCATGGGTGTATTTCTGCTCATTGTGTTTACTCAGAGAGGTCTGGGAAAATGTGAATTCTCCCTTTTGTCAGACAGGTGATATGGAAATTGACAAATCAAGATTTGGGTGATCCAAGTTACATACTCCAAAGACCCTCATTTTTAATATAGCCTGCTTCTCATTATAATATTAATTCAGTTGTTGATCAGTTATAGTTGATTGGCACCCCTCAGGTACACCTACTTTACAAAGGGTACATACATTGTGAGCCCATTGCCATTACAGGTCACTGTTCTAAGAGAGACAGCAAAATGACCATCCTTTTATAAAAATGCTAGCATTATTAACAAAAATTATTTATTTACCCAGATATTATTTCTCTTGGAACTTTTTATCAGTCACACACCCATAAGGAACATGTATGTCTAAGACTACTGACATCTCTGGAATTCAAAGTACTTCTCTATCTTATCTTTTTTTTTTTTTTGCAAGGCAGTTGGGGTTAAGTGACTTGCCCAAGGTCACACAGCTAGCAAATATCAAGTATTTGAGGTCAGATTTGAACTCATGCTCTCCTGACTCCAGGACTGGTGCTTTATCCACTGTGCTATCTAGCTGCCCCTATCTGATCTTTACCTAGTCTTAAGTAGTCCTCATGAAGTTCACTACAGAGGATGATACTGATGATGATGCAGTTACTAGTAGGAATTGTCTTATCAAATTGTTATTTGCCAATGAAACCAAAGTTTCTGGTAAATTCCAATAGAAATGCAAAGTGTCATCTTCTCTTCAAATTTTCATCTTTCAGAGTTACCTAAGTCAACTAAAAGGTTAAGTCAGTTGCCCAGGATCATATAATCAGATGAAAAGACATTATTTGAGATGATGTCAATGGCAAAACTTGAACTCAGGTCCTTCTTACTCTAATGTCAGCTCTCTATTCACTAGGTCATGCTTTTTCTCTATTGCTATAGCTCTCTATCTGGCTTTGTCTTTTTATTTTTTCTGTATGTCTGTCTCTTACATTATCTCTCTGTATATTTCATTTGCTTGTACACATAATCCTTTGAACTTTGGATAGATATTTCACTTGTTTAAGTCTCACTTCCTGATCTGTAATATTTTGCTACTTTTTAAATATAATCTACTCCTCAGAGATTTTATGAGAATCAAGTGAAAAATAATTAAAGCATTTTGTACAATCTGTAACAATAATGCATTTGTTATTTAAAAAACCTTATTTTATCATTCTTATTTTGTTGATGATATCATTTGTATTTATGGTAAACCCTTACTTTTTTATGTGTTTGCTTGTTTTTGTCTAGGTTTATGTTTCATTGGAGAAAAGAAGGATCTATTGTCACTCTTGGAAATCATGCCAGTTTTGAAGTAGTATTAATAACAATGAAGCTTATTAGTTTCAAGTATATATAGCAACATAAGCTCAATGATTGATAAAGGATTTGTGAGTAAAAGGTTCTTCCAATTTGCCTAAATTAATTCATTTTTTTCTGAAACCATCTACCTCATAATTTCTTAAAGCATAACACCATACCATCACAATCACATACACCTTATTCAGCTATTTCCTAATTGATAGATAGCCCCTCAATTTCCAGATTTTTGTAATTACACACACAAACAAAGCTGTCATAAATATAATTTTTTTGTACAATTAGTCATTTTCCCCCTTTTCTTTTACCTCTTTGGGAGCTCTTTGGACACCTAGTGGTGGTATTATGGTTTCAAAAGATATGCACAGTTTTATAGCCCTTTGGATCTAATTCCAAATTATTCTCTGGAATGGCTGTACCAAATCACAACTCTACCAGCAGTGCATTAGAGTCTCACTTTTTCCATGTTACTTCTAGTATTTGCCATTTTCCTTTTCTTTCATGGTAGCCCATCTGATGGTACCTCAGAGTGGTTTTAATTTGAATTTGTCTAATCAATAGTGATTTTGAGCATTTTAATATGACTTAACATTTTTAATTTTTTCTGAAAATGGCTTATTCAAGACTTCTGATCATTTATCAATTAGAGAATGGCTTTTGTTTTTATAAATTTGACTGAATACTCCATATTTGAGAATAAAAAAGAGCAACTATTCTGGATTAGTAAAGCCAAATGAATGAGGTATGATTGCTAGTTTCTAGGTACAAATCAAAGTAATTTATCACTGTAGCTGTAATAAAAAAAATCTTAAAACAATCATTTTTCATAGCATATGTTTCCACCCCAAAGTTTGCTGATTTCACTTCACAGAAGCATAAAACTGAACAGATGAAATGTATCTTTAAAGACTGTGAAATCTCATCTACTTTTCCTTCTTTTTTTTGAGGCAATCTGGGTTAAGTGACTTGCCCAGGGTCACACAGCTATTAAGTATCTAAGGTTAAATTTGAACTCGGGTCCTCCTCATTCAAGGGCTACTACTCTATCCAATGTACTGTCTAGCTGTACCTCATCTTTTTATTTTAATAGTTAAGGAAATTGTTCCCTACAAAGGGAACATTACTTATACAAGGTCCAAAGTAGATGAACCAGCCTACATCAGTGGTTTCTTATCTGAACCTATGAAATTCTCAGTGGACTTATCTTAAGGACCATTTTTTAAGCACCTGAAATCACAAACACTGATTTCAGTTCATCTATGTGTTTCCTATTTCTTCCACAACTACATATGTGGTACTAGTTTTGTTTTATTTTTTCATTATTATTGTCATTATTATCAGGAATAATCTTTTCCCCTTTAACTTGGTCTGGAAACAAAAAACATTGTTTGCTGCTCTCTTTCTGTATTCTTCTATTTATGAAATATCCTCATAATTACAAAATTGTATAAAATAATCTTTATCTTCAGATAAAAGTGTTCTCATATATTTATATATGTTAATTGGTATCTAAATAATTGTGAAATTTATCCAACCAATAGTTCAACCTATGTATGTTAACAGTAATTCTAGTTAAGAGCTATCTGATTAGATTTTAGTTCAGTGCTTCCTGCAGAATATGAGCTAAAAGGAAGAAAGGGATGCTATTGAAGGATTATTTTTAATGGGAATTTGTGGAATGAAATACACTTGGGAAGAATATCTGATAGACTGAGTCAATGGCATGAATTTTGAGATTAGCAGTATTAGGATGAGAGATTTCAATTTTATAAACCTGGCTATTTCTACACTTTTACATGATTAAACAAAAAAGATTTATTCTGAACTTAATAAATAAAACAAGCATTTCCATAACAGTAGAATAGAGAAAACAGATGATTGCACATGAAAGTACAAATCTATTATGTACAACTGGCTATTCCTCCTAAATATATAATAAAGTTATCATGTAACTTTCTGTTTTTTCCTTTTTTTTCTTCCCTCCTCCTCATTCTAGGAATGGCTACCATTAGACATCAATATACACAGTATGTATATGTATATGTATGTATGTGTGAGTGTGTGTGAGTGTGTGTGTTTCTCCGTGTGTGTGTGTCTATGTCTGTGTGTATAGCCATTCTATACAAACTTCTCTTTTATCAGTTCTTTCTCCAGATGCTGATAGTGTCTTCCTTCATATATCCATTATAGTTAATTTGGGGATTTGTAATAATCAAAATGCCTTATTCAATCAAACTTCCTAACAATATTGCTCTTAATGTATATAACATTCTCTTAGTTCTGCTCGTTTCACTTGTCATTATTTCATACAAGTCTATCCACATTTTTTAAGATCATTAAATCCATTATTTCTTAAAGCACAGAAGTATCCCATCACAATTGGATAATACAACTTGTTCAGCTATTCCCCAATTTATGGGTATCTTCACAATTTCCAGGGTTTTTTTTCAGGGGAGGGGTTGGCACCACAAAGAGAGTTGCTATAAATATTTTAAAACATATATGTTCTTTTCTTCCCCCCACTCCAATCATTGTTTTGGGAAGCAGACCTGGTAGTCATTTGGCTCAGTCAAAGAGTAAAGACAGTTTAATAACCCTTTGGGCACAATTCCAGATTGCTTTCCAAAATGGTTAGACTAGTTCACCAGTTCCACCAAGAGTGAATTAGTTTCACATTTTTTTTTACATCCCCTCCAATATTTGTTCCTTTCCCCTTCAATCATTTTAGCCAATCTGATAGGTGTAAAATGATATCTTAAGGTTGATTTAATTTGCATTTCTCTTATCAATAATGATTTAGAATATTTTTATGACTATAAATTGTTTTGATTTCTTCACTGGAAAATAGCCTGTTAATATCCTTTAGTCATTCATCAATTGGAGAATGACTTGAATTTTTTTTTAATTTACAAAGTTCTTTATATATTTTATATGAGTCCTTTATCTGAGTTTCTCTCTATAAAATGTTTTCCATAGCTTTCCACTTTCCTTTTGATCTTGGATACAGTTGTTTCATTTATTCATTTATATTTTATTTTATTTTTAATTTAATGTAATTAAAATTATTCATTTTATTCTTTATAATGCTCTGTCTTGTTTACATGCACATACATATGAATATATACACACATAGATGTATATAGTCACATAAATATGCATATTTATATTCAATGTATGTATATATGTATATGTGTGTGTGTATTATATGTGTATGTATACACACATACTATAGGAACTAAGCACTTATTCAACCATGATTATTTCCCAACCCAAGTAACTCTATAGTTACTCTACAGTCATATCCCTAAATTAGGTGGGCCTGGATTCAACTGAGGTGTGCTGACTCAGCCATTCCAACTCAGAACCACAACAGTTTCTCAATCACTACTGGAACACTGGTGTCCTGAAGGTCCAAAAACAATAATCATTTGGGAAATGGAACAAAGGCCTCTGCCCTACTATTTGCTCTTTCTTTATTCATTTGCTAACTTTAAAATTTATAATTTATCTATTTTTATCTATCTATCCATTCATCTGATCATTTATTCATTTATTTTACCTTTTATGAAACATTATTAATTTCACAGACATAACAAGACCAACAGTACCAGAACTTTTTTTCCCATCAGTTACTTCAGGGAAAACTTTCTCTTACATTACCTTGGTCTCTGGGAAAGTAGTCTTAGACTTTTTCCTACATAGCATTGTTCATACTAACTTTATTTCTAGTACAGAATTGATCCATGCATTCTCCATTCAGCTACTGATGAACTGGGTCTAAGAGGTCAAGTTCTCAGGGCCTCACAGCTGTGATGGCTACAAATCCTGACAACTCTCAAACCTCTAAAATGGGCTTTTGGGTTGCTTTTTTAATCTTTCCAGACTCACAATGTCATAGTCATCTCTTCAACTAATTTTTTGGTTTTTTAATGATAAGTCAAAGAAATAAGGACCATATTCAGAGGGCTATCAATATTGGTTGGAGTGTCCAAATTCTCCCCTTATAGTATTTTTACTCTTTTTTCACCAAACATGTCACTGGAAGAGAAAACTCTGTACACTCTTCTTCAAGAACTTCTCTGACCCTTTTCTTCATTTGATTTTTATTGTCACTTTTCATATGTGTGATGATAGTAGTAGACTCCAAAAATTCTATTGATTCTTAATCATCAGTGGAACAATATAGTGTGTCCAAGGGCAAGAATAGGTACAGAGAAAGACCTACCAAGGTTGGTCACTCCCCATTCCCCCAAATCCTTACTGATTACAGAAAAAAATAAATCATATCTCATTTTCATCATATCCCTTTAAAACTTTTCATATAAATTACCTGGGTAGTCACACAAATCTTCAGAAGCATCATGGACCATTAGCTGGGCGTGAGCCCCATGTTTCCTTAGCTGGAGCAATAACTATAACTCCTGTTAAATCCTGTTTTGTTTTCCTCTTACTATCTTTCTTACTGGGGGAAAAATGTCTAAGATTGATTGAACTAAGAAAAGTTATGGTTGCACTCAGACTGGATAGATATATGAATTAGTGGGTGCTATGGTAGCAATAGGATATGTCTTCTCCAGAATGAAGGAAAAGTGAAAAAGTTGGGATTGATAAGTTGTATGAATATGCTGACCTAATTCTGAATGGCAAAATGTAACAGACTGTTCACATGGAAGACAGAACCATAAGTTCTATTCAAATAACAGAAAGACAAATCCCAATACAAGAAATCCAGATCCTTCAAAGAGACAAAGAAATCTATACACAATAAAAATGCAGGAGGCACCACCATCCCCAAGCCTTCCCTCTGTTAGGGCCTTCCCAGAAATGAATGCTCAGTACTTGCTGCTTTCTTCCTCACACTCCCTCAGCTCTAACTGTTCTGAACAACTTCCTCTGGGCTCTGCTCCACCCTCTATGCTCTACCTGCTTGGCAAGCTCTTTCTACCACAGACTCATGTGACTCAAACTCACATGACTTAGGCTTCCATGTGACTTAAGCAGGTTACATGGGCCTATTAATGGATGGGAAATATCTTCCCTTTTGTACTACCATTACACAAGTTAAAGCAGGAGAGAGGGAAAATTAGTGCATATATGCAATTTTCTAGCAATCAAAAAGCATTTATGAAGTGCTTACTATATTCCAGGCATTATGCTTCTACTAGAGAAATAAAACACTGATAAAACAATATCTTCCTTAAAGCAGTTTCTTTTCTTGGGACAGTAGTAAGAGAGTTTGGAGAAGAATTAGTAGGTAGGTAGGTGGATAGATAGATCGATAGATAGATAGATAGATAGATAGATAGATAGATAGATAGATCTGTATAGAGATTGACAAAGATAAGAATATTTTTCATTTAAAATGGCTAGCATACATTTAGAATTTAAAATAATCATTATAGTTTGAGTCAGAAGGTATCAGTGATTACAGCAGTCACCCAAGCCTTCATGTATATATACAAAGTCTATCTGTCTGTCTGTCCTTCTCTCTCTCTTTCTCTCTCTCTCTTTCTCTCTCTCTCTCTCTCTCTCTTTCTTCCCCTAAAGAAATCCATGGCAATTTTTGAGGGGAAATACTTAGGAAGGACCAGGAATGATACCATGTAGAAGGTGATATTTAAGCTCACTTCTGAAGGAAAGAAGAGATTCTGAGAGGAAGTTGGACAGTTTTATTACAATAGTTAGAGATCTAAGCCACATAAAAATGTAGGCCTGGAGTTTGGCATTAGCTCTTAATGTCTTTGTTATCATAATTATACTTTGGTTAAGAATTAAAAGTAGAGAAAAGTTATTTCAAATTGTATTAAATATATATTTAGAGCACCTCTTTTGTTGGAGCAAATAACTAGAAATGAAAGGTATGCCCATCAAATGGGGGAAATAAGGTTTTAAAATGGCAAACTATTGTGCAGTAAGAAAAGATTGAAGAGATTCTATTTTAAAAAATACAAGAAAGGCACACTTGAAATGTTGCAAAGTCAAGTGAGTAGTAGTCCAAAAACAATTTATAGAATAACAACAACATTGGAAAGAAAACTTAGAGATCCTTTTAATAATACTGGTCAAAGTGATTAGCAGCTATGTTACCAAAGATAAAATTCGAATATTTAAAAAGTGCTTAGCACAGTTTGAAGCCCATAGTTGGCTCAATGTAAATGCTTATTCCATTTCCTCCTCCACCCATATCTCTATCTCTCTATTTCTGTCTATCTATTGATATAGATAGATAGCTATAGAGATATCTATATTCACACATACATGTATACCTACACATAGCATACACACACATATATAATATTTATATAAATTTCCATAAATGTACATTCACATATATTTGTGCTGTATGTGTATTTATATCGATATGTATTTGTATTTGTATGTCACTGCATTGTATGTATGTACATATAGTTGAGATTTGTATGTATATATGTGTTTATTACATTTATGTATTTTGCATACTCATACACACACACAAATACATATGTTTTCCTTGACTCAAGGTTTCTTTTATTTCTGCTGCTTTTCTATCCAATAGAATACACACACGCGCGCGCACACACATGCACACACATATGCATGCATATATATATATATATATATTTAATTTTAAAAAATCAAAATCAACATTCATTAGCAACCTTTGTTGCAAAGGATCGTCTATACCTTATGCATGTTATTCAAATGAAGATTCCTTAATTTGACTTTCATTTGAAACAATTTGTATATTTTGACTTATTTCACCAGTGTGATTACTATTTGCCTTGTGGCATTTTGGAGCCTCTCTCATACTTTTCTTGCTGTACTATTTTTGTCTTTTCTTCCCTATGAACGCCCCCATTAAAATTCTACCAAATGAATTGAAGATGTCCTAATTTTCAAGAATAAAGGATCCAAAAGAATCCTGAGTATGCCTAGTGTTGATGTTCTTCTAGGATTCTTCTTCATTTAAAACTAAGATACATTAATACTTTGGAAATTAATTGTGTAAACACTCATTCACATACACACATGCACATATATATGTACAATAATTCATATATATATCTAAATGTACATATACATATACATACATACATCTATCTATCTATCTATCTATCCTGCCTTGCCAAGTAGAAGGAATTTCATTGTAATGTGGATCTATTCAAAGTTCTCTATTATTTTATATATTTTTGTACCATTTAACTATGTAGCTTCTTTTTATTTTTAAAGGGTTATATGGTTTATAGTTATGCAAAGAATGTTACTCTTACCTTGGCAATGCCATTTGGTTTCATAACACAAATAATGGTATTTTTTGGAGGTCTGTCATCTGAGAGATGATAAATGATGATGAAAATAGAAACTTCAATAAATTTTTATAGGGTCTATTGGATCTAAAATAATTTTCTTTGGAGAATTTATCATTGAACTGTTGGTTTATTTCAGTTTATTATCTAGATTCTATCACACTTTTTTATGACAAATCTCAATACAATGATTTTTGTTTCTTTCCCCCCCCTCTTCCCTCTTCTCACTAAATTTGAGAAAATGCTAGGTTTTCCACATTTCATGGAACTTATGCTTGTTTTTCCATTGATGAAATGCAAAGAACATTTGTATCTTTATTTATAATTTTTAAACACTGTTTTACTATGAAAGAGAAATGACTCTTTAAACAGAAAAAAATCAAAATAATTTTCTATTACTTACTGTTTTGAAAATATACTCCCAAATCTAATGTACAAAACTCTCAAGAAATTTTTACTCTATAACTTGTCTGGAAGCTTATCACTTGTTTTTATTCAATGTGAACTTTTCTCCTTCAGCCAGATGGATCTGCCATCACCTTAGCACAGCTAGAATATCCTTCTTTTTCCACTCATTTGATCCATGCCCACCATCTCTTATGAGATCTTAATTAAAATAGCTCTCCTTCAAGAAACCTTCTCTGACTAACCCCTACTGTACTTGAAATGCATAATGACTTCACATCATATCTATACTATTAATAGATATACTGTTTCATCATATTAGCCACCACATATTCATAAGCCACATGTAATGTTTTTCTGCTTTTTTTCTGTGTGTGTGTGTGTGTGTGTACTTGCTTTGTCCTCTCAACTAGGCCATAAACTACTCAAGAACAGACACTGCATCTGTTGTTTGATTTCTGCTCCTCAAAACATAAATGTAAAGAGGATATTAGAAACTTAAAAAAAGTTGTAGCAAGAATGTTATATCACTTGTTATATGTACATTGAGAAAAAAAAATATTTCCCAGTAGAAAGAAACTAATAAAGATGGAGGAAAAAGTACAGCCTAACTCTCCTGAAAAACTACTCAAAGACATAGAAAAATCTTCAGGACACATTGTTCAGGGGTTACTACACTTCTATTTTTATAAATCTTCAGAGATTTCAAGCACTGACATTTGCTGTGGGCTGGCAATCATCTAGAAGAGCTCCAACAAGAGTCAGGTCTCTCGTTGTCACCCAGAGCCAAACTGGGGTTAGACACTCACAAAGCTCAGACAAGAAGGTAAATGATCAGACTTTACCCTAGATCAGATCATTTGAGATTTGCTGCAAGGTTTCAGGTCATCAGATTAAGCTGACTCTGAGATTCTCACAGAAAACAACACTTGTTATCTGAAGAAAGTATCAGCAGGACTCCAGTGAATATGAAGGAGAACTAAGTAAGTTCCAGGTTTCTTTCCAAAAGCTTAAAGAATTGAACCATAATATGTAATCACAAACTGATAGGCAATGCTATAAAATGAATAAACAACAACAAAAAGACTTCTTTCATAAAGACCCATTATAGTGACAGGGATCTTCAATACTTGAGTACCAGTAGAAGAGACTACCTCCAAAATATGTACAAACAACCACACCAACATGCCCCCTGCCCATATATAAAGGTAATTTAGATATAAGGTCTAGAATTGTTGGAATAAACAAAGTATACAAAAGAAGAAAAAAGAAGACTGAATATGTAACAACACAGTCATCATGTTTTTCTCCTAAAATATAAGCTCCTTTAAAACAAAAATTGTTTGATTTTTTTTGTGTTTCTATCTCCAGTGCCTACTTTTACTTCCTGATATCATCATTTTGACATAATACTACAATAACTGATGTTCATATTTAATTAGTTTCTATTATAAATATCTGAGTTTTGAAATAAGAAAAAATTCTGGAGTATAAGGAATTTTCTTTAATTATCTAAAATATAATATTTAAAACTCATAATTCTGACATAGCAAATATTTAATGCATGACCATTGATTAATTAAAAGTTATGATAAAGATGATAAACTGTAAGAAATGGAGACAGGAAGGGAAAAGGAAAAGAAACACTCCTAATCTGTGTGTCTTAGTGTAGATGTATTCTATGATCTCTACAGCAAATCAATCCCCCTGTACTACATTAAATACAGAACAAAAAGAATTAGAAGAGCAGTCTGAGTATGGGAGCAGTATTAGAGAAAACAATATTTATTTGTCAATTAATGTACCCTTGAAAGCATAACTTCAGCACAAATCCGGATATTACAATAATAGATGTACATAGTTAATTAGTATCTTATATGTGTCTAATTTTTGGAATATTTGCTTTGATATGAATAAATAGAAAAAATACATTTGGTTTTAGGTTGCATAATACACTTACGTATACATGCTATACATGTGTGAGTATAAGTGTGTGTATTTTTCTAGATGACTGAATGATTGCTATATTCAGATTCTTAATTTAAGATTACAAGTAATACTGATATTTAGATATTTCTAGGATATTAACATTTACAAAATACAACATAGTGGGGCTATTATAATCAATAACACTTGAAATCAATGGAACATATCTGCACCATGTACAATAGGAAAATTAATTTTTATTTATGTCAGTAAGGCATTCAAGATGCTGTTAAAATATAAGATATCAGAAAGATAACTAGAAAGCATTTTGTCTGAAGCCTTCATTTTCCAGTGTAGAAACTGAGTCCTAGAGAATTTAAGTGGCTTGTCTAAGGTATCACAGCTAATTAGAGGTTTACATGGGAACTAGAATTTAGGCCTCCTAAGTCTTAATCCAAATTCTTTAAACTATACTTTATTGCTCTCAGGGCAAGAAATTATCATCACTCCAATGTAGGAAATTTTTACTAAATGTAGCAACAGTGTCCAGACAAAAGTAAGGCAGTTTTTGCAATATGGCAGCTTCACTAGGTAGTGCAATGAAATAAAGCTTTACTAACACATTTCATTTTATTTTTATTTTTCAATATAAATTTTTATCTTTGTATTGTATACATCATTCATTTCCATGAGATTTTTGAGTTACAAATTACCTCCCTACCTTTCCCCTACCCCAACCCCAAAACAGCGATCCCATTGTAAAGCCCCTCCCCTGATCTGCTCTCTTTTGTGCCCTCCTCCAATGCCCCTCTAACTTTCTGGTAGGGCAGGGAGGGTCTCCCTACCCTAGTCCCTGTATATCTATAATTCCTAGTTGCATGTATTGCAGAGCTTTAAATTCTAGATTTTTTCAGTTCCTCCTTTGTCACCCACCCCCGCTGGAAGGACAAGTAATTCAATACAGGTTGTGCATGTGTAATTACACTCGACATCTTCACAGTGGACATATTTTGACAGTCTGATCATATGTCCCTCCTTCCTTTCCCACCCCTCCTTGTTGTGTTCTTTACCCTGTCCCTTTACTGAAATGTGTGCTTCCAGCAACCCAACCCCAGACCCTGCCCTGCCCTCTGTCATCACACCTCTCATCCCCATGGCCCCTACTCTTCTGTTTGGAATGATATCCAGGTTAGAGTTTATTTTGTTCCTTCCTTAAGCCAAATTCAATTAGAATAAAAGAAAGTAAAGTTGCAACAGTTATCCCTTGCCTCTTTTATATGGGACGATTAACCCATATTGTCTCTCCCTGTCTCCTCTCATTCTAGTCTTCTCCCACCTCAGAATTTCACCTTTTAAAATATCATCCCTTCATATTCAACTGATCTTATACCCTCTATGTACACAAATACACACATGCTCAGATATGTATTCATATGCATATATAGCCTCCTATATAGAAATATGTGTAAGTATACATATATATATATACACCTTTGTATTCCCATCCCCTATCCTCATACTAAGAAAAGTTTCATAAGTTACTATTATCATTTTTCTGTATTGGTATGTAAATAGTTCAAAATTCACAAGTTCCTTATGATTACTTTCCCATGTTTACCTTCTCATACTTCTTGGGTTTGATTGTCAAATTTTCTGTTCAGTTCTGGTTTTTCAGAAAGAATACTTGAAAGTCCTCCACCTCATTGAATGACCATATTTTCCCCTGAAACATTATACTTAATTTTGCTGGATAGGTGATTTCTTGGTTTTAATCCCAGCTCCCTTTATCTTCAAAATATCATATTCCAGGCCCTTTGATACCTTATTGTAGAAGCTGCCAGATCCTGGGTTATCCTAATTGTGTTTCCACAGTATTCAAATTGTTTTCTCTTGGCAGCTTGTAATATTTTCTCCTTTAACTGGGGATTCTGGAACCTGGCAATAACATTTCTAGGAGTTTCCTTTTGGGCCTCTTTTTCAAGAGGTGATTGGTGATTTCTTTCAAGTTCCATTTTGCCCTCTGAATCTTAAACATCAGGGCAAATTTCCTTGAGAATTTCTTGAAGGATGCTTTCCAAGTTCTTTTTTTGATCATGGCTTTCAGGTAGACGAATAATTTTCAAATTGTCTTTCTTGGATCTATTTCCCAGGTCAGTGGTTTTGTCAAGGAGATTTTTCACATTGCTTTCTACTTTTTCATTTGTTTATAACTGCTTAATAGTATCTTGGTTTCTCATAAAGTCATTAGCTTCCACTTGCTCCAGTCTAATTCTGAAGGAATTATTCTCTTCAGAATGCTTTTGAGATTCTTTTTCCATCTGGAAAATTCAACTTTTTAAGGCATTCTTCTCCACAGTGGCTTTCTGAGCCTCTTTTGCCATTTGAGTTAATCTATTTTTTTTAAAGTGTTGTTTTCTTCAGTCAGGTTGTTGACTCTCTTTTCATGATTTTCTTGCATCATTCTCATTTCTCTTCCCAATTTTTCCTCCACTTCTCTTATTTGGTTTTCAAAGTCCTTTTTCAGTTGATCTATAGCTTGTAGACAATCTTCATGTTTCTTGGAATCATTTGGTGTAGGAGTTCTGACTATGTTGTCTTCCTCCCATTTCATGCTTTGATCCTTTTTGTCCACAAAAAAGGATTCTAGAGTTTTATTGCTGTTCTTACTTTGCTTCCTTTTCCTCATGTTGGCCAGTCAATTAATTGCTTCATTTTTTAGTTCTGTGAAACTCTGCTTCCAGGGGGGAAAGCTCTGTCCCAAATCACTGGGGTTTTCCCAGCTGCCGGACCCCTGCAGCCCCCATCAGCTTTGGCTTGCTGAAAGTGCTCCCCAGGACCACCACCCAAGACCATGATCCAGATCCAGGCCGCTCAATGCAAGAGCCCTTGGTACTGACCAATCTTCTTGGCCCCCCTGCAATTGGCAGGCCAGGAGCTCTGGAGCAGCCCAGTGGAGGCAGTTGCTGGTTGCAGCAGATCCTGCTGCTTCCCCGCTGCTTCCTTGCCCTGGGTGCAGATCAGCCCAAACTGCTTTTCCTCCACCAGATTTAGCTTGAAAGCTTGAATTCCACTGACCTTTCTCTAAGCCTTATTTTTCCTGGCTTGATAAATGTGGAGATTGCTCCAGGTTCTTCAAATTTCCTCTCAGGTTCGACTGTGGCTGCTGTGGCTCGGCTCCTATCAACTTCCCTGGGCCCTGTCTGCAGTTTCAGTTTCGAGCTGGGCTGGCTTTGGCTCCCAACCTGCCACAATGCTGCCTTCAAAATGCTGCCAAGCTGCCTTCAGCGAGAGATGTATTTTCTGTATTTTTGTGAATTTGGGAGCCCTAAAATTTGTTTAGAGTTGTATTTTATGGGTATTTAGGGTAGCTGTGTGGGAGCCGCAAAACTTTGCTGCTTCTATGACGCCATCTTGGCTCCGCCCCCCTTTACTAATACATTTTAGTCTTGTGTTAATTCATATATGTAGATTTTTAAGGGTTCTATATAAACTTACTTTTTGTTAGGCCCACATTGATTTAAAGCTTAAAGTTAATCATTAAATCTAATGAGTATAAGCGCCATAACAGTTTCTTTATTTTTTTGGTAAGCTTCAAGCCAGCTTTTTACACTCTCCCCTTCATTAAGAGATTTTTTACACTCTTCCCCTCATTAAGAGATTTCTTAATAACTCCTCACTTTCTGCCATCATAGTGCTATATTCTATATATCTGAGATTACTGATATTTCTTCTAGCAAACCTAATTAAAACTTTTAATTCTATCAGCCTAGCATTTCACATGATGTACTCTGCATATAAGTAAAATAAATAAGGTGACAATATACAGTCTTTCATACTCTTTTTTAAAAAGCTTAAACCCATCAATTCTTCCATTTTTTTGGTTCTAACTATAACTTCTTGGCTCTCATACAGGTTCCTTAGTTCCTCTGGTACGCCCATCTCTTTGAGGACTTACGACATTTTATTGGGGTCCAGAGTCAAAGACTTTATTGTAGTCAAGAAAGCAAAAGCAGATTTTTTTTTCTGGAACTCCCTTGCTTTCTCCATAATCTAGCAAATGTTGGCAATTTAGTCTGTAGTTTCTCTGCCTTTTTAAAACCAGCCTGTTCTGGTAATTCTCAATTCACAAATTACTGAAGCCTAGCTTGAAGAATATTAAGCATAACTTTGATAATATTTCAACTGAATGCAATTATTTGCTAATTTGAACACTCCTTGGCATATCCATATTAGTCATGTTGTAAAAGAATACATGTATACACGCAAATATATCTTTAAAAAGTATGCTTCCATCTGAAATCAGAGTTCATAAATTTTCTCTCTGGAGGTGACTAGCAATTTTCATCATTGGTGCTTTCTAGTCATCTTAGATCATTGTCTAGATAAAAGTAGCTAAGTCTTTCACAGTCAATCATCCTTACAATATTACTCTTATCATGACCAAAGTTTCCTGGCTCAGTTCACTTCACCTTGCATCAGTTCATATACATCTTCCTAGTTTTTTTTTCCTATGAAATTATATTGTTCATCATTTCTTTTAGTATAATAAGATTCCATCACAATCATTTACCACAACTTATTCAGCCAAATAAATGGACATTACCTCAATTTTCATTTTTTGCTACCCAAAAAAGAGGTGCTACAAATATCTTTGTACAAATAGGCTATTTTCCCTTTAATTTCATTTCTTTAGAATATAGACTCTATAGTGGTATGGCTGGGTTAAATGGCATGCAGCTTTATAGCCCCGTTGGGTATAATTCCAAATTGTTTTCTACAATGACTGGAGCAATTCACAACTCCACCAACAGTGTATTAGTGACCCAATTTTTCTACTTCCTCTTCAACATTTATGATTTTCCTTTTCTGTTGTGTTGACCAATTGGATAGGTGTGAGGTGTTATCTCAAGAATTGTTTCAATTTACATGTGACCTAGATCCTTTTTTCTTATGACTATTATTAGCTTTGAGTTCTTCTAAAAATTGCTTCTTCTTGTCCTTTCTTTTTCTGTTTTTGCTCTCTTTCATTTAAGTATCAAAACCACGTTTGTTTAATTAAAGGAAATTTAGTAAGACTCCTTCTTTGCCTATTTTTCCAAGTAGTTTATGTGGTATTGTACTTAATTTTTCCATAAATGTTTGGTAGAAATCATCTGTAAATCCATATCTTAGGGACTTTTTTTTTCACTTAGGGAATTTATTGATGCCTTCCTCAATTTCTTATACAAATATTCTATTTTTCTTGTTAATTTGGGCAATTCATTTTTAAAAGAAAGGTATTCCTTTTCCTTTTTTGCTTTTACTGGCATATAATTAGGCAAAATAACTGCTAATAATTGTTTTAATTTCATATTCCTTGGTGATACTTTCACCCTTTTCATTTTTGATACAGATATTTTGGTTTTCTTCCTTTTTAAATCAAATTAACAAATCATTTACTATTTCTTTTTTTTCATAAAACCATCACCCTGCCTATTTCTAAGTTCAATCAATCTTATTAATCTTCCTTTTAAATTTAAAAATGTCCATTTTGGTGTTTCATTGGGAATTTTAAATTTTTTTCCTTTTTTTTTTAAGTTGCACGCTCAGTGAATTGATCTGTTCTTTCTGTCTTTTCTTGTTGTACACAATTAGATAATAAATTTTCCCCTTTGCCTGCATCCTGCAAATTTTTGAATGATGTCTCATTGTTGTCATTTTAAAATGAAATTATTGATTATTTCTATTACTAATTTTTTTACCCACTCATTCTTATCAGATTTATTTAACTCTTAGAAGAAAAAGTTGAGTTCCCAGACTAGTATAAGTTTGCTCTCTATTTTCTCCTGTAAATTAAATTTCCTTTAATATTTCAGATGCTATGACATTTCATGTTTTTAGGGTTAATATTGATATTACTTCATTGTCAACGCTCCTTTAACAAAATGCAGTTTCTCAGCTTATCACTTGTCAATTAGAACCAGTCAACTTTTGTTTTTTTGAAGCATGATATATTGTGCAATAGTCATTTATTTTAACTCTGTATGTCTTTCTCTTTCATGTGTGTCTCTTGTATACAGCACATTGTTGGATTCTAGCTTCTAACCCAGTGGTTCTCAACCTTCCTAATGCCAGGACCCTTTAATATTCATATGTGTGTGTCTCTGCATGTGGGTGGACCTGCCTGGAGACAGATAGAGGAGTGGTGTCTCAGTTTCTAAGACCATAAAAAATATGTGTTTTCCTACGGTCTTAGGCAAACATCGTTCGACCCCCAAAGGGGTTGTGACCCACAGGTTAAGAACTGCAGTTCTAACCCATTCTGCTATTTCTTTTTTTATGGGTGAGTTCACCCTATTTACATTTATAAATGTGATTACTAACCGTTCATTTCAGTTCTTGCTATTTTGTTCTATTTATTCTTTTCTCTCTTTGTATTCTGTCTCTCTGTTTAACCCTGTTTTGCTTCTGAGTATTGCTTTCCCTTTTCTGTCCTCCTCTTTATCATTCCCTCCTTTCTCTTATCCACTTGCCCTCCCACTTCTCTACTAGGTAAGACAGATTTCTATACTCAATTGATTGAGCGTGCATGTGCCTGTGCATGTGTTTTATGTGTGTGTGTGTGTGTGTATTCCATCTTTGAACAAATTTAGATGAGAATGATATTTAAGAATTGCCTACTACAACTGCACCTTCCCTTTTACTATAGGAGCTCTTTCTTCATACACCTGTTTTATGAAGCAGTTTTCCCCATTTTTCCTCTCCCCTTCTCCTTTTCCCAGGGCATTCTTCTTTTTCATCCATGTAAAATCTAATTACCCCAATATTGATAAAATTTCTTAGAAATTACAAATATCATCTTCCTACACTGAAATGTAAACAGTTTAACCTTACTTATTATTCCCTTGTGATTTCTCTTTTTTCTTTAACTTTTTATTCAGCTTGAATCTTTTTGGAATAATGTTTAAATTTCCCCAATATAAAGCCAATCAGCAGTAGATTCCTGAGAGAATGCTACTGTGAACAGCTTTTAAGATTCGGATTACACAGTATTAGTGAACACTCTGTTTATTCCATTACAAATCAAGATTCAGTACAATGTTCACAGTATCAACAATTC
>CM053600.1:83929902-83945536 GCA_028646575.1 Pseudocheirus occidentalis
TGAACATTGTACTGAATCTGATTTTGTAATGGAATAAACAGAGTGTTCACTAATACTGTGTAATGCGAATCTTAAAGGCTGTTCACAGTAGCATTCTCTCAGAAATCTACTGCTGATTGAATTTAAATATGTCTGCCTCAGCCAATGTCTGTAGAAGATGAATGAATAATTTTTTTGCTTTTGAAAAAGTTTACACCGTCGAGCAAATCAAGCACATGTACATATTAGTAGCTAGTAATTTCATTTTCAAGTTTGAATGAACTGAGGATAATAAAAAATGTGGGAAAATATTGTTCAGAAGTATGAAACAAAGAAAACATAGTCTTGTGGTAGATATGTGAAATAGAATAGTTACTCAAGTTATAGTAGTCAATGATTATAGTCAACTACTATTTGATAAACACAAAGACCTAAGCTTCTGGGATAAGAACTCACTATTTGGCAAAACTGCTGGGAAGACTGGAAAACAGTATGGAAGAAACTGGGCATAGACAATTGTTGGGTCTCTTGTTGGTAATGGGTTGAACCGTCCTAAGCTAACAGGAGTGCACGTGATCACCTGGGGGCGGAATGCGAAGGCTGCACCTGTTTGCAATAAGCAGGATTATCTCTCCGCCTTTGGGGTGATGCACGATTGGCCCGCTGTGGCGAGGGCATGGCCAGGGGAGGGGCCCTAAGGGGCCCTGGAGAAAGGACTTAAATACAAGCTACCCGGAGGCAGAGGGAGTTCCAGCCACGCCAGGCTTAGAGAATGTAGCTAGAAGCAAGTCCTGTGCCCTAAGTTTACTGTGCAGCTGTTTTCTCCCAGAGTAAGCGGGAGCTGGGGACGCCCAAAGCCTGTTGAGGAAGGGTATAGGTGAAACCTATACATCCTGACCCCCCAAAACCGTAGCAGACAATATCTTACACTGTATACCAAAATAAAGTGTAACTGGGTTCATGATCTAGATATAAAGGCTGATAGTGTGAGCAATCTAGCAAAGGAAGGAATAGTTTACTTCTTAGATTTATGGATAAAAGAATGTATGACCAAACAAGAGATATAGAGAATTACAAAATGTAAAATGTATAATTTTGATTACATTAAATTGAAAAGATTTTGTACAAGCAAAGCCAAGATTAGGAGAGAAGCAGAAAATTGGGAAATAATTTTTACAAACTGTGTATTTGATAAGGCCTCCTTTCTAAAACACACAGAGAACTGAATCAAATTCATAAGAATACAAGTTATTTCCCAACTGATAAATGGTCAATAGGCAGTTTTCAGAGGAAGAAATTAAAGATCTCTATAAGCACATAAAAATGTTCTAAATCACTATTGATTAGAGAAATACAAATCCAAAAATATTTTACATACCACATCTTACCTGTCAGATTGGTTAACATGAAAAAAAAGGAAAATGATAAATGCTGGAGAAAATGTGGGAAAATTGGAACAGTAATGCATTGTTGGTGGATTTGTGAATTGATACCACCATTCTGGAGAGCAATTTAGAACTCATAACCAAAGGGCTATAAAATGTGCTTACCCTTTAACTCAGCAATGCCACTTCTAGGGCTATATCCCAAAGAGGTCATAAAAGTGGGAGCCATAACAGTATGTTTAAAGATATTTTTGGCAGCTCTTTTTTGTAGTGGCAAAGAATTTGAAATCAAAGGGATGCCTATCAATTGGGGAATGGCTAAATAATTTGTGGTATATTAATGTCATGGAATACTTTTGTGTCATAAGAATTTAGGAGCAGATGAATTTAATAATAACCTGGAGAAATTTACATAAACTGATGTTGAGTGAGGAAAACAGAAACAGGCGAACATTGTACATAGTTACAGACACAAAACATCAATGATGACAGACTCTGATAGATTGGACAACCTTCAGCAATGCAAGGTTATACAACAACTCCAAAAGACTCATGTTGGAAAACACTGTCCACATCCACAGAAAGAATTAAAGAGTTTGAATGCAGATTGGAGCACAGTACTTGCTTTCTCTCTTTTTCATTTTGTTTTGTTTTGTTTTTTCTTCCACATTATTCATTCTATTGGTTATAATTCTTCACTACAATTTGATTAATATTCAATATGAAGGTATATGTAGAACCTATAGTGGATTGGGCACTGCCAGGAGTAGGGGGAGGCAGACAGGGTGGGGGAGAAAATTTGGAACTCAAGAGATTGTGGAACTGAATGTTGTAAACTCACAGTGAATAAATTTTTAAAAAATAATTTAAAAAATTAGAATGGAGCAAATGGAAGCTAATGACTTTATGAGAAATCAAGGAACAAAACAAAAGCAAAAGAATTAAAAAAAATAGAAGACAATGTGAAATACTTCTTTGGAAAAACAATTGACCTAATGCAAAAATTTTAAATGAAATACTGGCAAACAGATTACTCCAATATATCTCAAGGATCATACACTATGACCAGGTAGTATTTACACAAGAATGTGGGGCTGGTTCAATATTATGAAAATTATTAGCATAACTGACCACATCAATAAAAAAAATCAACAGAAATCATATGATTTTCTCAATAGATTCAGAAAATGCCTTTTGAAGAAAAACAATATAGCATTCTTTCCTTTTAAAAACACTAGCGAGCATTGGAATAAATGGAGATCACCTTAAAATAATAAGTAATATTTATCTAAAACCATCAGCAAGCATTGTCTTTAACATGAATAAGCTAGAAACCTTACCAGTATAAGAGGGGGTCAAACAAGGATGCCGATTTTCTCTTCTATTATGTAATATTATATTATAAATGTTAGCTATATCAATAAGAAAAGCAAAAGAAAAGGAAAGAATTACAATAGGCAATGAGGAAGCAAAATTATCACTGTATCCAGATAATATGATGTTATGGCAAGAAAATGTTAGAGAATAAACCAAAAAATTGCTTGAAATTGTTAACAATTTTATCAAAGTTTCACAATACAAGACAAATTCATATAAATCATCAGCATTTCTATATATTACCAGCAGAGGCCAGATGCAAGAAATAGAGAAATTCAATTTAAAATACTTAAAGACCATATAAAGTATTTGGGAGTCTACCTGGTAATACAAAGCCAGGAAGTATATGAACACAGCTATAAAACACTTTTCACACAAATAAATTCAGACCTAAACCATTGGGAAAAAAATAATAGTTACTCATGGTTTGACCAAGTCAATATCATAAAAAAATGAAAATTCTACCTAAATCAATCTATTTATTAATGACATATCAAGATATGTCAAGAATATTTTATAGATTTAGAAAAAATAATGACAAAATTATTTTATAGATTTAGATATTTTATAAATTTAGAAATATTTCATTTAGAAAAAATAATAACAAAATTCATATGGAAGAACAAAATCTCAAGGATAATAAAATCAATTTAAAAAATGGAAAAGAAGGTTCTCTGGCTGTACCAGATATCAAACTGTATTAAAAAGTGATAATCACCAAAACTATTGGAAGATTATGTATAGAGTAGATTACAGTAAATGATCATAGTAATCTAGAATATGAAAAGTCCAAAGATCTAGTTTTTGGAACAAAACTCATTATTTGACAAAGACTTCTAGGAAAACTAGAAAACAATATGGCAGAAACTAGGTATATACCAACTTATCACACTGTATAACAAGATTGGAGAGAGAGACATCTGGGCTTGTAACTTCATTGGTGTTTGAAGCACCTTCATTCATCTTCAACTTTTTTGGAGAGGGTAAGGCAAGGCAATTGGGGTTAAGTGACTTACCTAAAGTCACACACCTAGTTAAGTGTCAAGTGTCTGAGGTGGAATTTGAACTCAGGGCTTCCTGACTCCAGAGTTGGTGTTCTATTCACTGTTCCACCTAGCTGCCCCTCCATCTTATAGTCTTAAAGAGTTCTTATTGTTTCAGTAAGTTGTAAATGGTCACACAGCTAGTATATGGTAGAGGTCTTACTGAAAAGAAGATACTGTTCTTTTATCTTGATGCAATATTATTATAATGATCATTTTACAAATAAAGTAACTAATTTTTAAAGGGATAAAGTGACTTAGCCAGGGTCATACTGCTTAGAAGTTTCAGAGTCAAGACTTGAACTTCTGTCATTAGATTCCCAGATGAATATTCTTTGTCCTATAGCATTCTTCCTCCATATTTGTCATATAACTTTTTCTATCCCTAATAAAGCTATTTGATTTACAGAAATATCACATATACACTTTGGGGAACATATTTATCACTCGAAGAAATGTCTTGTCATTTTTTTCTAAAATTTTGTAACTGAATATATGTTGTGATCAAGCCACATTCCTTACTTTAGGGCTTTTATGTTATCTCAATTTATTTATGATTTTTCATGCCTGGTCTTAAGACTTTTGAAAGCATTCTCAAAGACTTCTATATTTATTTCAAAAGGACTAGTGATATCTATGTTCCTTTTAAGGTTTCTCAACTGAGAATATCTTTTCCCTTTAGACACAAAGAGGTCTCAAAACATAACATTTATATCTGAGTTGTTCACCATGATTAGAGGTAACATGAAGACAGTTGTTTCCTCTTTATATTTTCATCAGAATTCTTGTTTGAACCTTACACAGAAAACATAAATCATCTATTACTGTAGAAAATGGTTTTGGGGAGGTGTACTTTTATAGCTTTAGTGACATTTCTCATCTACAATTAGGATGAAAAAATGTGAATTACAAGCTAAGAGGAGAGAATTATACTGAAATATTCTACAATTTATAGACATAAGATATCTGGTGCTTCCTTGGGTTGTTAGTGTGTATTTGAGCATTTTGCTTGAAAATAAGACAACTGGCACTCTAGTTGTTCTTTAATGCTTCCCAATTGTAAGGTAAATAACAAGAATGTGTTTCTGAAATTTTTTCACAAACTAGACCAGTCCCAGACAATGTGAAACTTCAGTGTTCTCTAGGTACATATTTCTTTTACACAACTAGTTATCTCTTATGATGCAGATTTAGCTGTGAGGTTTTGGGCATGTAAACAGAGCCCTCTTAGAACAACCTTCCCTTTACATTAAGGTGGAAATTTAAAAAAGTATTTATTTCCATAAACTTAGGCTTTCAGAACTACATGCAAGTGCCCTATTTGTCTATTTGCTCTCCTCTTCCCTGATCAAAAGTTACACCTCTCAATTGCACAATATTATTCTGCTAGGGAATTTGTTAATATAAGTAATTTGATAATGAAAACCCAGTCCTTTGGAGAAGGATCCTCAAAGAAGATAAGGACTATACTAATCAATATTATGACATTCTGACAGCCATGTTTTCCCCCTTTCTATCATTTTTTCTTGGTTCTGTCTTTAATTAACATCACACAAACTTTCTTTCTCGCCCATTGGAATATTCTTAAAATAATATAGTTTTAAAATAGTAAGTAAATTCTGTTATATTATATGATTAAGTTTGATCCTAAAAAAAGATATGACAAGGCACCCCTCCCTGTTTCTTTGTCAGAGGTGATGGACTGTCAGAGAATGCTGTATATTGCATTAGACTTTTTCAGTTGCTGAATTTGTTAATTGATATGTGAAGTAACAGAAGAATTAATCAATACTGTTTCATTCTAAAAAAAATCTTGTTTTATGTTCCTCTGATCATAAACATCAGATAATGGATAAAATAGGGAGAATTTTGCCCTTCAGAGTTATTTGCATAGTAATTGAGATGCAGAACAGAGTCAAAGTTGAGGACTAATCCTCTGTGTTGAGATCTTCCAGGTCAGTAGTGTTGGACTAAAATAGAAATTAATTCATCAGCTGAATATTTACAAAAAACCCCACAACTTAATTGTCTATGTTTTATTTCATTTTTATTTGTTTGGCTAAAATACATTTTGGTCAAGAATACATTTTAATGTAGTTCCTTCTGTAGGCTTCTAGACTGACATCTCTCCTCCAGATGCTTCTCTTTGGTTATAAGGTTATAACACTATATTTTTTGCATCAGAAGTCATAAAAATGAATAAACTGTTCCTATGAAATGCCATTCCCCTTCAGGATCCTCTAATACAGTCTTGTTCAATTGTTATCCTCAGAGGGCATAGTTTCATGAATAAGATTATGAGATAGTCTTTAGGGTCACATATCTAAAGAGTGCAGGGCTTCCAGACCAATATCTTTGGAGCAATGCAATTTGGAGTTCTACATTTTAATTTCACAAAATAGTCATCCCCTTTCTTCCTGCTATTCACCAGTCAAAATTCTTGGAGTCTGTGCCTATACAATAAATTTTCTGATATCAGGTCCCTAAGTGCAATGTCTAGTGTGTCAAATACATGACACCATCCAACATAATCTGTAATACTTGAGTGGCATCCTTTTCAAGAAAGATATCTGTGTCAATTATTAGTTTAAGTAGCTTCCCATAAGTGGCTACCTCAATTACCGTTTATACATGATTCTTAGTCTCAAGCATCTCAACGATCTGGATAATTTTGCAAAACTATTGTAATATATCCAATGTACACTTGTATCCTCCCCTTCCTTCCAGGTACTTCATTTTGATCATCTTGATGGAAGGGTTTGGTAGACTTTTACAACCTGTGACACATTGCTGAAACCGATCTTTTAATCATTCTCTTGTTATCAGAAACTATTCAGGTATATAAATGTCCTGTTATTTGTCCAGAATAGTCTTTTGAGCCACATGAGAGTCCAGGTGACTAGTCAGATAAACACATGACTGTGGTTGAATTTGATGAGCCAAACTGAAGACCCAGTTTTAAAGCTCCTTCCCCTGTCATCATTGAGGAAATCCTCATACACATCAGTCTTGTAGGTAGTGTAAAGTGTAAACCTCAACCTTTTTTGGATGATTTTTTTCTGACACTGTTGATAACAATTATTAAAGAGCAAATTGGGAAAAGGGAAAGGAGAAAATTATATAAAACTAGTAGGTACTACTTTGTGTCTAGCACCAAAAATAAAAAAGATGCATCTGTTTCTAGAAAGTTAAGATCTAAATAGGAAAACAAGACATTGATATACATGAATAAACTTGAGGATAATAATTTTAGTAGCTTTAATTTAGTATTTTCCCCCAGTTACATGTAAAAATGATTTTCAACATTTGTTTGTAAAAACTCAAGTTCCAAATTCTCTCCCTTCCTCCCTCCCCACCCAACTACCATTGAGAAGGCAAGCAATTTGATATAGGCTACACAAGTGTAGGCATGGAAAACACTTCCTTAATAGTCATGTTGTGAAGAAAATATAGACAAAAAAAACTCAAGAAAAATAAAGTAAAAAAAGAACTATGCTTCATCTTGTATTCAGACACAATCAATCCTTTTTTTCTGGAGATGGATAGTGTTTTTCATCATAAGTCTTTCAGAATTTTCTTGGATAGTTGTATTGTTGAGAAATGCTAAGTCATTCACAGATGATCCTTTTACAATATTGCTGTTACTTGTACACAGTACATTTCGCTTTGCATCAACCCATGCAAGTCTTTACAGTTTTTTCTGATATTATCCTGTTCATTATTTTCTTTGGGGGAGTGGGATGGGAAAGGTAAGGCAGTTAAGGTTATGTGACTTGCTCAAGGTTACACAGTTAATATGTGTCTGAGGCTGGACTTGAACTTCTGTAATAAGGAGAAAGGGCATATGAGTTACACATATCATCTTCCCATGTAGGAATGTAAACAGTTTAAAGTTATTAAGTCACTTATGATTCCCTTTCCTTTTTACCTTTTCAGGTTCTCTTGAGTCTTGTATTTGAAAGTCAAACCTTCTGTCCCACTCTGGTCTTTACATTAGGAATGCTTGAAAGTCCTCTATTTCACTGAATATACATTTTCCCCTAAGTGTTTATCATCAGTTTTGCTGGGTAGGTGATTTTTAATTGTAACCCTAGCTCCTTTGCCCTCTAGAATATCATATTCCAAGTCCTATGATCCTTTAATGTAGAATGGCCTAAATCTTGTGTTATATTGACTGTGGCTCTACTATACTTGAATTATTTCTTTCTAGCTGATTGCTCTATTTTCTGCTTGACATGAGAATTCAGGAATTTGACTAATTTTCCTGGGGTTTTTCCTTTTGGGATCTCTTTCAGGAGGTGATCAGTGGATTCTTTAAATTTCTGTCTTACCCTCTGGTGCTAGAATATCAGGGCAGTTTTCCTTGATAATTTCTTAGAAGATGATGCCTACGCTCTTTTTTGATCATGGCTTCCAGGAAGCCCAATTATTTTAACATTATCTCTCATGTCTGTTTTCCAATCAGCTGCTTTTTCATGAAATATTTCACATTATCTTCTATTTTAAAAATTCTTTTGGTCTTGTTTTATGTTTCTTAATTTCTCATAAACTCATTAGCCTTGATTTACTCCATTTTAATTATTAAGGAATTATTTTCTTCAGTGAGCTTTTGGACCTTCTTTTCAACATGGCCAATTTTACTTTTTAAGGCATTCTTCTTTTTGTTGGGTTTTTGAACCTCTTTCATCATCTGGCTTAATCTATTTTTTCAAGATAGTATTTTCTTCATTTTTTTGTGTTTCCTTTACCAAGTTGTTGACTAATTTTTCATGATTTTCTTGCATCACTTTCATTTTTCTTTCCATTTTTCTACTCTTCCTCTATGACTTGTTCTTTCCAAATTCTTTTTGAATTCTTCAATGGCCTCAGACTAATTCACATTTTTCTTGGAGGCTTTGGATGTACAAACTTTGACTTTGTTGTCTTCTGAGTGAATTTTGATCTTCCTTACCACCACAGTAATTTTCTACAGTCAGTTATTTTCTTTTTATTTTTGCTCATTTTCCCACCCTATTAGTTGACTTTTAACTCTTTGTTAAAGTGTGCCTCTGCTTCCAGGGTGGAGGGCACACTGTCCCAAGCTTCAAGGGTTTTGTGTATCTGCTTTCAAAGATACTTCCAGGAACCTGTAAGAGTTCAGTTCTTCCAAGGTGGTATGATCTAAGAAGCGTTTACTACTCTCACGGCCTGTGTTCCTGTTTATGACCAACCACAAGCACTCTTTTCTGCCTTCTCACTCTGAGGAGAGTACCACCTCCACTGTGGCAACAAGCTCTGCTGTGTTAGTGCTCCTCCTCTCCCTGGGACTGCCACCCAGGACTGCAGCCTGGATCCAAGTATAGGAAAAGCAACAGAATTCTGCCTCAGTGCCAGGAAAAAGATCCTCGTAATCTCCTTCTAAACAATTGTTCCACCCTATTACCATCTGTGGGCTGTGAGCTGTGGAAGCAGCCACTGACTCTGCAGGTGCTGATTCAGTCACTTCCAAGGCCTGCTCCTGGTTTACTGTGACTGGGGTTGTGCTAGTGTGGCTGGCTCTGGACTAGGCTCCACTCTCACCCAGGTGTGACAGACCTTTCCTACTGACCTTCCACATAGTTTTTGGTGTCTGTGGGCTGAGAAGTCCAGAAACTACCAGTAATTCAGTTGACTCAAAACCTGTTCCTGGTTTGCTGGGGCCCAGTCTGTGCTCATCCAGCCTGCTCTGGACTGCACTATCTTCTCACCCTGAGCAACAGACCTTTCCTGCCCACATTCCAAGTTGTCTTGGGGTAGAAACTTTTTTGGACTCAGCTGCTCTAGAATTTGTTAAATTAATTTTTAAAAATTAAGAGGGGTTTGAGGGGGATCTCAAACTTTACTTCACTATCTTTCATCTGCTGAGGATAAAAAAAAGTAGCAAATTATATAGTGTGTGACTTAGACTAGATTACTAGATTACTAGGACTAAGATTGTTCTTAAACTAACAAGTCATTATATCTTACAACAAAAGCATATAACAAAATTCTGGAAATTAAAAAAAGATTTGTACATTAACTACAGATATATAATTCATTTTTTCCTCTACCTCTGTATTTCTTTCTTTCCTTCTCTCCTTCTCTCTGACTTTATCTCCTTTATATCTTACTCTCTCTGACTCTGTCATCTGTTATATCTTTTGACTGCTCTCTCTCTCTCTCTCTCTCTCTCTCTCTCTCTCTCAAACACATACACACACACATTTGAGTATACTATGTTTCAAGGTGTGACTAGATTTTTTTTCCCTTTCATGAAGGTCAAGAGACAGTCAAATTATTAGAAAGATCCTCCATAATGCTCCACAAAGATAAAATCTTTAACTTGACCATAAAAATGCTTCAGGTGACCTTGCCAGCCAGTAAGGCACGCAGAGAATGATATCAAATCTAAAGTAAATGCACAGCCAGAAACTAACATGAAGATGAGAAAGACCAAAGTGGTTCTTACGATGAGTCCTAGCATCTCTTAGCAAAATGTAGATTAGGTACTTTTGGATGCATTCAAAAGATGTGGTGAAGCATACCTATACACATTTTGTAAATCTCCATAGGAAATACTAGGTGTAATTGATACCATTTGTCATGAATATAGTTCATACCTATTTCTTTTTATGCTATAAATATGAAGAAACTCGTGGGTTTGCTGGAGGGAGCCTAGGTTTCTTACTCATGCTCTCTCTAAGGAAAAGAGAATGAAAAGCCCCCATTCCTGGGGAGGAAGATTAATGGTGAAAAAAAGAATGATTAGCATAGAGGCTGGTGGGCATCAGGTTTCTATAGAGCCCATTATAGTAAAATCTCACCAGAAACTACTTCAAAAAGAATTGTTGAATAATACGTACAGTACTATCAGGGTAATTGTAAAAACTTTTTTTAAGTCTATTTTTTTTTATATCTGAGAACAGCAAACAAGAAAAATAAATCCTTTACTCAAATCTCAAACTGTGTAGATTTGTACCTTTAATGTTTCTAAAGATAGTCCCAGTAAAATTATGAAATGCAAATATTTTCTTTCCCATTCACCTTTATATCTTTCTGTTAGAGACATCCCACCATCTCACACCCCAACCCCATCACATGCCCCAGCCACCCAACCAGTCCCTATATTTAATTTATCTAAAACAGGATATGCTAGATCTGTTTAAGGTACCAGTTGCATCTTAAGGTTGAGATGTTGTTTTTTTTATAACTGAAGTCATCTGTACCTTACAAAATTAATGTATTGCCCCAGTACATTAGGGAAGAAAAAAAACAAGCAAACAAACAAACAATTCTTCCTAGTCAAGCACAATGCCACTGCTAAATCCTTTATGGGTAAATCATGTAACTTCTTAACCACTTATCCTCAGTCAACATCACTTTCTTTATCTTTCAAATGATGAGACTGGACTCATGTCCCTTTTAATTAAATTCAGTGAAAATGGATTTGATACCTTTTTGCTGAGAGTACAAAGACACAAATGAAACTCTTCTTGCCTCCACAACATACTTGCCTCCATACATTCAACTGTGTATGCGTATGGGAGAAAGGAAAGGCAATCATGTACACAGATAAAAAAATAAATTATATTTACATGGTGTTTTAAGGTCAACAAATACTTCACATATATTCATTATGTCATTTAATCCATACAAAAATTATATGAGACAAAACACACACAAACATACATATATATGATAGATTTATATATGTATGTACATATACACGTAGGAATTTGGAAAGGGTTTGATGAGCTAGGAAGACCATAGAAGAAAATGCTAAAACTTAACCTCTAGTATGAAATCCAAAATATAGACAGAGTAAACTCAAAGTAAATTTGACAGGAGATAAAATTCAAATTGAGGTGGTCATGAAGGAGTTCTTAAAGAAAGTGTCACATAAAGCAGGACTTCTTAAACTTTTTCCACTAATGACCCCTTTTGATTAGCATGACCTGAGGGCATGCAAAATGCACATGCTTTGTGTTCAGAACCACTGGTTCAGTGAAGTTCCCCAATAATTTTGTTCCTTACATGTTCAGAAACCTTTACTGTTGACAAATTTTCCACTATCCCATATGGGGTCCTGATCCACAGTGTGAGAAGCACTGAAAATTACACTAGCATGTGATTTAGGGTTTCCAAGAAGTGGTGATGATTCTGTTATCAGTGAAAGTAGATTTCATGGTGGGGTGAAGGACAATCAAATCCAAGTGACTAAGGACACAGGGCACAAAATAGTCACAGTAGTTTTTCAAGGCTGGGGAAGTAGATCAGGGAGAATATCCTGTTCATGAAAACAGAAAATTTCACCCAAGATAGCTGTCTTCCTTTAAAAAAAAATTCAGTAAATTTTTTTGAGAATGCACTCTAAGAACTGTTCCTGGAACAGCTGAGTAGGTAACTGTACTACACTTGGAGTCAGAAAAACCATGGCTCACCTCCTTTCTAAGACACTTAACTAGAGCTATCAACCTTGGTACACCACTTGACTTTTCTCAGATGAAGGTCCTTCATCTATAAAAACAGAAATGATGATAATAGCATTTGCTTTATAGAAACCTTGTGAGGATCAAACGAGCTAATGCGTACAGTAGTTTGTAAACATTAAAGTTCTATGTAAATGATAGCTATTATGATTATTACTGAGTATGCAGAAATAAATACAAAAAAGCTTTTAATTGGAGTAATAGGAGAAAAACAAATAACTTTGTCATTAGAGAAACACGTGAAGTACAAAGGGAAGTTTCAGACAACTTACTATTAACATATTTGAAGAAAAAAAGATTACTTTCATTTGATATAATAAAATCGTCTTAGAAAAAAGGAAGCCAAATTAAGTCTTGAAGGAAGTAAAAGCCTCCAACAGACTGATATTATGAGTGGGAAGTTAATAACAGGTATGAGGAATACTGCAAGAAAAACAGGAGCTCAGAGTTTGCTGGATAAGAGTGGGAGACATAGTAGTTGGGTCTCACTGTGACATAGGGTAGGTGAAAATGATTAGGATGAGATACAGCTAAGCATGTATCCACCCTGGTTAAGAACTATAATAGAATTATGGTTGAGCTCTTACTGGTATAAGGTTTGAGAAACTAAGGACAGGATGTGGAGAAATAATATCAAAGTGAATAGTGAAATCTCTAAGATCAATAGCTAGAAAAAGAATGTCAGATGTAAAGAAACAGAAGCCAAAATCACAGAGAAGGTGAGAGTGATTCAGCTTAGAAACTCCACTATTCACACTGAGGTGGTCAACAGGTAACCATGAAGATCAAGAAAGATGGTATAACTGAATGGCATAAATTTTATCACTTAGATTGTCAAAGTGTGGTCAGAAAGCAAGGCATAAAAATGGTGTTCCATCATAACCAGAACCCTTCTTTTTTGTGCCATATAAAGACTTAGGTTTGTCTGGACACAAATCCCTATACAAAGAATGCCTCCCTAGAACCCAAGTTCATGCTTTGGTGGGATAGCATTAACAAAAGTCTTGACTAACTCTGAGAGATGTTACATCCTGGTTCCTAGCATGTTTGCTTGGGACCACAACACTGATAATCTACTTGGTTTTATAGAAAGCCATCATCTTCATGAATTGAGAATCTCCTGGATTTTGTATTTCTCTTGGTTAGTGAAGGTTTATAATTATGCAGTTTTGTGAAAGTAATTTGGAATCAAGGCAAACCAAGTGAAACAAGGACTGATGGAGCAGAGTAGCTGTGTAGGGTAGAGAAATCCTAGCTAGTTGCAGGCAGGGCTTATCACTTGACTAGTGTAGGAGTTGAGAAGTCCATTCAGTTGACCATAGGAAATGTTTTGAATGTAAAAGCTTTATAGGGAGAAATGCTTAATTCTACTAATTAGAAGTACTTTTCAGGGAGTACACTGATAGTTTGGCTTTTATTTATACAATTCTTTGATTCTCTTCATGTCATTTGAGAAGTAGACATAGGCAAGCTCCTGATCCGGCTAAAAGTAGACCTGGTAACCCTCAATTGTAAAGACTGTGTTGCAATCATGGCGGTTGAATGCAATGTCAAGTAAAGGGAGCTTCCAAGGTTCAGAATACCAGCATAGCAATTCTCTATTTTATTCAGTGGCAAATTAAGGGAAAAACAGTCACAGAACAGAGAAAATCAAAATACAGTACACCGCTTTCATTTAGTAGTAAGTTCTCAATTCAATCTAAGCATGACTCTGCCCCTGGACAGTACATGAATTTAGTCAGTCACAAAGTCGCTCTTCTCAATTGGAGGTTAGTTTCTAATTATAAACAAAGTACATTCATTTGGTCAAACATAGAGCAGAAAAAAGTACAAAGTTTCCCACCCCTGAACCACAACTGAATTACAATACCATCCATTAACTCCAAGCACTTTCTCATAAGGGCCAGTGCAAAGCACAAAAGGCCATCTAACCCTAAGCTACAACAAGGTTAAGATATCATCACAGCACTTAATACCCAAGAAGAGCTCCTTTCTTCTTCTTGACTCTTTTCCTCAGGCAAGTTCTCAGCAATCTTTGTTCCTTGCAAGACAAAGCTTAACAAAGCCACAATATACATTGCCAGTATCCTCAGTAATTAACTCTCTGCCTGCAGAACAGTCTCAGAATATCTGAAAACATCAGTAAGACCTGCCTCCAGGATTTCTGTATACATACAACAAGAAAATACTTCTTCAGGGCTTCTGAACCAACAGCAAGATTCCAGTACATCTGCAACAAGAGCATTGTCCTTCACCAGCTGATGAAGCTGTCCAAACAACATCAAAACAGACAGACAAAATACCAACATCACAGCCATGCCTCCTTAGTTCCTGGCAGCTCCAGGTGGAAGTTCTCCAAAGTCCTGTGCAGCTCCAACTGGCCCTGAGAAGTTTCTCAGCATCTCTGGCACTCAACAATTCTCCTCTTTCTCTGTCTCCATGATAATGCTCCCAAATAGTTCTTCCAGCCTCTCACTGCTTGGGCTTATCACTAATTCTATTACACCAGCTCGTCCAAGTTCATCTCTCTCTCTTCACATCAACAATTCCATTCCACAAGTGGAATTCACAAGCTCTGGGTTTTAACACTTAACTCCCAAACCAAGCCAACATAAGGAGATTTTTAAATTTCATTACCATTATAGTAAGAACTGGAAAGATTAACTGGGAATGAATGGACCCAGAATCCAAAGGAAAGTAAAAATCAACAACAACAACAGTATTTAAAATAGGGGGGACAGAGCCAAGCTGGCAGCGTAGAAGCAGCAAAGTTTGGCAGCTCCCACACAGCCACCCTAAACACCCATAGAATATGACTCTAAACAAATTTTAGAGCTCCAAGACTCTCCAAAATACAGAAAACGCATCTGTTGCTGCGGGCAGCTCAGCAGGTGGGGCTCATTGCAGCAGTCTGGGACCCGCGGCCAGCCCAGCCCAAAACCCTGGCCCGGCCAGGTCCCAGGGAAGTTGAGCCGAGCTGAATGTATATGAGAGCAGATCGGCAGTACTGGAGGCACAGTTCCCACATTTATCAGGCCAGAGGAAAGAAGGCTATGAGAAAGGTCAGTGGATTTTGCCAAATTTGGGGGAGAAGAGCAGTACAGCCAAACTGCTCCCAGGGCAGAGGCCGGCTGTGGCAGCAGGAACGGCTGAAAGCAGCAGCGGCCTCCACTGGGCTGCTTCAGAACCCCTGGCCTGCAGATAACAGGGGGCCTGAGGCTATTGATCAGGGCCAAGGGCTCTTGCATTGAGCAGCCTGGATCTGGATCGTGGTCTTGAGTGGTGGTCCTGGGGTGCGCTTTCAGTAAGCCAAAGCTGGGGGGGGGGCTGCAGCACCCCACTAACAGCTCCAGCAGCTGTGCAG